>OX637658.1:9921267-10403042 GCA_951802225.1 Euspilapteryx auroguttella
AAAAATCTAAGGAAGCTTGGTATTTTAAAAAGAAAAGACGTTTGTTCTGTAGATGAGAATTTAAAAAAAAACAACTCACGCGAGAGTGTCCCGGTGTCGTTGTAAGGCGAGCTGGGCGCGGGCGGGGCGGGCGGCCAGGTAGCGGCGCAGCAGCGCGGCCACGCGGTGCAGCAGCGCGGCGTCGCGCGGCCCGCCGCCGCTCGCCGCCGCCACGCTCATCAAGCATTCCACTATGTCGTTCAGTTCCTTGCTGTAATTAATAATAGTTTATTCAACACGAGCTGTCCCGGCTTACTTCGTTACGCCATAGAATATAACATACTACAAAAGACTTGGCTCTATATACTATGTTCTTTTGACTGGCCAGAATGGCCGAATAAAAAAAACAAACAACAACAACAAACCACCTGTCAAAATATGTAAACAACGGAAAAAATATTGCACCTTGGGTTACATTATTTGAGTTAAGGTAAGGATCCCTAATTTTTTTGAAAATCTTAAATTAGGCTATGACACTCGGGGTTAATGTAGCTTCCTACCAGTGAAATAATTTTTCAAATCGGTTCAGTATTTCCGGAGCCTATTCGTTACAAACAAACAAACAAACAAACAAACAAATCTTTCCTCTTTATAATATTGGTATAGACTAGTCGACCCGGCAAACTTCTAGGTTACTCATGTATTATACTTATAAACCTTCCTCTTGAATTACTCTATCTATTAAAAAAAAACCTCATCAAAATCCGTTGCATAGTTTTAAAGATATAAGCATACATAGGGACAGACGCGGGAAACGACTTTATTTTATACTATGTATTGATGGGTGTAAAGTGATATATTATGTACGAGGGTGGTCTGTTAAAACCCGAGCGCAGAGAGGGGTTGTTAATAAACCCTTGAAACTCTCTCTCAGAGTGTGAATGTTTGTCCGCGATTATTTCGAGTTTGGCTGAACCGATTTTGATGCGGTTTTTAGATAAGTATTTGTGGCATTTAAGAAAAGGTTTTAGTACCTATTTTACCCGACTTAAGAAAGGAGGACTTAAGAAAAGAAGTTCTCATTTTATGTATATGTAAGTTTTTTATTTTTGGTTATCTTAGAACCGTCAGAGTTGTGACGGAGTAGCATCAGTAATATAGAGAGAGAGAGACAGACAGAGAGAGAGAGAGAGAGTGGGGACCTGTGGTGGTCGTGGAACAGCGTGTGGTCGGGCAGCATCTCGACGGCGGCGAGCAGCGGCGACAGCGCGGGGGAGCGCGGGGGGGCGCCGTGCAGCAGCGCCGCCACCAGTCTGAGAGAGAGAGAGAGAGAGTGGGGACCTGTGGTGGTCGTGGAACAGCGTGTGGTCGGGCAGCATCTCGACGGCGGCGAGCAGCGGCGACAGCGCGGGGGAGCGCGGGGGGGCGCCGTGCAGCAGCGCCGCCACCAGTCTGAGAGAGAGAGAGAGAGAGAGTGGGGACCTGTGGTGGTCGTGGAACAGCGTGTGGTCGGGCAGCATCTCGACGGCGGCGAGCAGCGGCGACAGCGCGGGGGAGCGCGGGGGGGCGCCGTGCAGCAGCGCCGCCACCAGTCTGAGAGAGAGAGAGAGAGAGAGTGGGGACCTGTGGTGGTCGTGGAACAGCGTGTGGTCGGGCAGCATCTCGACGGCGGCGAGCAGCGGCGACAGCGCGGGGGAGCGCGGGGGGGCGCCGTGCAGCAGCGCCGCCACCAGTCTGAGAGAGAGAGAGAGAGTGGGGACCTGTGGTGGTCGTGGAACAGCGTGTGGTCGGGCAGCATCTCGACGGCGGCGAGCAGCGGCGACAGCGCGGGGGAGCGCGGGGGGGCGCCGTGCAGCAGCGCCGCCACCAGTCTGAGAGAGAGAGAGAGAGAGTGGGGACCTGTGGTGGTCGTGGAACAGCGTGTGGTCGGGCAGCATCTCGACGGCGGCGAGCAGCGGCGACAGCGCGGGGGAGCGCGGGGGGGCGCCGTGCAGCAGCGCCGCCACCAGTCTGAGAGAGAGAGAGAGAGTGGGGACCTGTGGTGGTCGTGGAACAGCGTGTGGTCGGGCAGCATCTCGACGGCGGCGAGCAGCGGCGACAGCGCGGGGGAGCGCGGGGGGGCGCCGTGCAGCAGCGCCGCCACCAGTCTGAGAGAGAGAGAGAGAGAGTGGGGACCTGTGGTGGTCGTGGAACAGCGTGTGGTCGGGCAGCATCTCGACGGCGGCGAGCAGCGGCGACAGCGCGGGGGAGCGCGGGGGGGCGCCGTGCAGCAGCGCCGCCACCAGTTTGAGCGCGCGCCCCGCCGCGCCGCCGCCGCGGGCCCACAGCGCGCGCACGCCGGACTCTATGCGCCATGTCCTGTTGGACGAGTAGAAACGTATACTATACTCAAAGCCGGTACGGTAACTCATCTTACCTCTAAATACTGCGGTTTTAGACAAAAAACAAAACACTACTCGAAGTTTTTTCTATCGCAATTTAAATTGTCTTGAGCTAGAAATTAAAGTTATTAAACACATTTTTGTGTATCTGTCTGTGGCATCGTAGAGCCCAAACGGCTGAACCGATTTTCGTTTAGTTTTTTTTTGTATCATAGGAAATTTCAGGCCGAGTGTTTTTAGCCATGTCTGATGAAGATCTTATCAGCCGTTTGAAGAAGATCATGTAAGGATGTCGCAAGTTTATGTAGAGAGAAGTGATACAACCGTTCTTGATGAATTACGTTTATTGAATGCTTAACCTAAACCTTACAAGCTAGTGGGTGGTGGGTGGCGTACCACACTACACCTCCCCCGTTTTATTAAAAAAATATTTAATCTAAAAATTAAAATATTTTTAAAACTTAAGTAAGTATATAATTTTAAAACTAAAGTAATTAGGTATATGTAATAAATCGTCACATTATTATATTTTTTTTTTCTAAATATCATAGGGTAGGTATACATTTTATTTCATTCATGACATATTATATTTTTCCTTAGGTAGTCTCATTTTTTCTTGTATAAGTACTTTTAACAACATATATTTTTTTAATCTATATATTTCTCAATCTTATAACACGTTTGTTTTTTCTTCGCATAAATAGTAAATTATAGCACACAGCTCATTTCCTTTCCATCAGCCATCTTATTCATAATTTTTTTCACATTTTCATATTTCAAGTACACATTATTTATTACTTCATGGGGCCCCTATTTCTCTTTATTTATTAATTTTTTATTATTATTATTTCTTAATTCAAGGTACAAGTAAAAAAATCTATTCATTATTATCATCACACTAAAACAGGCATCCTCATTTAACATTTTCATACATGTCCAGCCTCTTCACGAAGTGAATCTCGTTCATCTTCATGATCAGAGTAGGATTAGAAATACCTGCCTTGTACCTTGTGTACTTGGATGACTATGTTGGGCACTGACGTATCAGACTCGCTGAACTACATCATCGTGCATACCCATTCATTTCCTTTCAATAAACTTTGCTGCCATTCCTTATTTTTTTAATTGAATGTTAAGAATTTGAAAACACAGTTGGGTGATCAGTCCAATGATTTACAAAAACTTATCAAACAAAAAAAAATGCATTCTTTCTACTTTACTGAAACAAACAAAATCCCATTTCCATAATCTTTCATTCTACTTCCTTTTAGTCACTCGGACTCTTAAAATCTTTCTTAATCTTTCTCTTCATCTCCTTACACCTCAATTTTTGCCATCACTCTTCTGCTATCAATCCAAACCACCTTTCTTTGTAAAATCCGGTTAAAAGTCATATCCATTCTTATTTATACCTAATTTTAAACATACTTTTTTTTTTTCATCAAAAATTATAACATATTTTCTAGAAATCATAAAATTTTTCAAATACAAAGTAAGTAAACGTTACACATCTGGTTATAAAAAAATGAGTTAAATCTGTTTCAAATTGTACGTAAATATTAAATTTCATTCATTACAAAATTATATAGTGTCTAAAAGTGTGCAATGTTTTGAAGACATCGCTCCAAAAACGCTGACATGAAATTTTTGCGACCTGAGACGCTTGCTCTAAATAGGGTACTATTGCTAACTGAATCATAAAACCATATTTGTTAATGCGATATAAAGTTTACAAAACCTATCAAATACTCGGAAAATTTAAACATAAAATACACAAAACCAATTAGCCAGTAAAAATATAATTTTCTTAACAATAATCTAAACAATTCAAATTTATTGAAACAAGTCAAGTTTATTACTACGATTATAAATGTTTTTTATTATTTATTTATTTATTTTTTTGCCTTTTTTTATACTTTTTGCGTTACCTACATAATTAAATAGTCCGAAATAACATCAACATTCACATTCACATTTCACAACGTTTTTCTAAAGTCACAAACCTTGCAGTTCACCAAATAAAATACCACTCCATCTTATATCGTCTCTTCGATCGTTCCACTTTTCTATTCCTAGTCCATCTCCTAAGCCTTTCTGCTATCACCTTTGCACTTCTTGATTTAACAGTCTTTCCATCGTTTTCGCCATCATCACTTATTTTTTCACTGTGATACTAAATTCTAAAAAAAATAATTGTGTCCTTTTCCACTACCTTTTCACTGGCTTTAAATCACTTTACAAATTTTAATTTAGTTTCACTTCTCCTCATTATGTGCAGGCCGACCGGCGCTGCCGCTGATGTGGCAGGCCGGCTGGCAGGGTCGCCATGTAAGGATGTCGCAAGTTTATGTAGAGAGAAGTGATACAACCGTTCTTGATGAATTACGTTTATTGAATGCTTAACCTAAACCTTACAAGCTAGTGGGTGGTGGGTGGCGTACCACACTACAATCAGCTCTTGAATAATGGATGAGAGGATCGAACTAGCTTCCTTATGTCCGATCGATTTGAAATTTGGTACCATGTTTTATCTATGATATAGAAAGTATACGGTAAGGTAACCGTGACCTGATCTGCCGTTTGAAGATGATCAGCGCTTAAATAGTGGATGAGGGGATCTAGCTGCCTTCCACGTGTCCTATCAATTTGTAATTGGTACCGTGTTACTTCAATGATATAAAAAGTATTTGGTAACGTAACCATGACCTGATCTGCCGATTGAAGATGATCAGCTCTTAAATAGAGGATGACGTGATCTAACTACCTTCCATAGATGTCCTATCGATTTGAAATTTGGTTTCGTGTTGCTTCAATTATATTAAATTACTAGCTTTTGCCCGCAGCTTCGCACGCGCTTTATTATTAAAATCGTTAATTACTGGTTGATATACGACTCAGGATTTTGGTGACATCATTTCTGATCGCACCCCCTAAAAATATCTATCTTTATTTCAGTTCCCGTGGCAACTCCATAAATTCATTTGTACACTCCACCATGCAGACACTGAAACTTCTAACATTTCTATTAGCTGGTTGGGTAAAAGTACTTGGATATACGTACCTACATACCTTATATATGTACCTACTCGAGTAAAAAAAAGTTGAAGATTTTTAGGCGCTTTATGTTTTTGGGAATGTTCCGTTACCATGTGAATTTTGTTTTTTTTTTCTTAATAGAACTCTGAATCTAGTTACACCCACTGAAGAACCCGTTTTCCTATTTTTACGTGGAAATAAAGAAATAAATATACATTGTTTTAATACTAACTAAAGAGTCCCGTTTTACGTTCCCGTGGGAATTTAGTATATTTCTTCCTTCCAACACCCTTACACTTGTAGACCAAATTTCACGTTGGCATACTCAAGGAAATCGATTTTTCATACTAAATAATTAGTTCTGTAACCCTATTCCCATGGGAATTTAGTTAATTCCTTTCTTCAACACCCTTTCATCTACTGAACAAAAATTTCACGTCGATACACTCAAGGAAGTCGAGATTTCATTCTCGCAAAAAAGTCCCGTTATTCCAGTTCCCGTGGGAATTTTGTTAATTACTTTCTTTCAACATTCCTACATTTACTAAGGAACCTGTACACCAAGTTTTACGTCGATACACTCAATAATGTCGATTTTTCATACTAACTAAAAAGTCCCGTAATTCCCGTTCCTGAGGGAATTTTGGGAAATCCTTTCTTAGCGGATGCCTACGCCATAACATCTACCTGCATGCCAAATTTCAGCCCGATCCGTCGAGTAGTTTGGGCTGTGCGTTGATAGATCACTATGTCACTCAGTCAGTCAGTCAGTCAGTCAGTCAGTCACCTTTGAGTTTTATATATATAGATATGGTAAGGCAACCATGATCTTTTTAAAATGATAAGCTCTAGTTCTAGTTAAGTTGATGAGGGGGTCTGACTGGGTCGAGGGTTTTTAAATTTTTAATTTGAGTTATTATTGATTAAAAACTGTGCTCTATCAATATATATAAAACTCTTCCGTTACTGACTGACTGACTGACTGACTGACTGACAGACAACGCAGAGCCGAAACTACTGGGCGTAGCGGGCTGAAATTTTGCATGTAGGTTCCTTAGGGAGTGTAGGTGAGCACTAAGAAAGGATTTCCCGAAATTCCCACAGGAACGGAAAAAAACGGGATTTTTGTGTTTAAGAAAATCTGCGCGGGTGATACCGCGGGGCAGCCTCTAGTATCGCATAAGGTGAAATAGTCAAAGGTCATACCCCATGCGAATAAAATTTAGAAAAGATTTATAATAAACATTATCATCTACTATATAAATATATACTAGAGGCTGCCCCGCGGTATTTCCCGCGCATATTTCTTATAACCACAAAAATCCCGTTTTTTCCCGTATGCGTGGGAATTACGGGAAATCCTTTCTTAGTGCTCACCTACACTCCCTAAGGAACCTACATGCCAAATTTCAGCTTTGTACGCCCAGAAGTTTCGGCTCTGCGTTGTCTGTCAGTCAGTCAGTCAGTCAGTAACGGAAGAGTTTTATATATATTGATATATATATATAAATGAATCGTGGTTCGTTAGTCTCGCTAAAACTTGAGAATGGCAGGACGATTTAGCTGATTTTGGTTTTGAAATGTTCGTAGTAGTCTAGGGAAGGTTTAATAGGTGAGAAAATATGGAAAAATGGAGGGGGAGTTATTTAAAACAAAAAAAACATTCTACATACAAAATGTGCAATTACCGTGCCATCCATTTTTCTTTTCGTGTCAAAAGATTAATCGATTTGACGTTGTTTTAAAATTATCCTATTCTGGGCGGGCAAAATAACAAAGTTCATACGGCCAAGTTTTTAGTGAGTATCTACTCATTAGAATAATTAAATAATCGTGTCAACATATACGGCGATACGGAGTTGGCCGGGTCAGCTAGTAATTTATAAAAGACTAGAGGCTGCCCCACGGTATCACCCGCGCATATTTCTCATAAACACAAAAATAACTATTTTTCCCGTTCCCGTGGGAATTTCGGGAAATCCTTTCTTAGTAATAATAATAATAATAATAATAACGGCGTAGGGATGTGACGACCCCATCGCCCAGTGGAAATTCCAGTACTTTCGGTCTGGAACTTCTATTGCAATTAGTCACCGCAGGGACGGCTTGTGGCGAGTCGATGGTGAGTGGCGACACCACGGACCCTATACCTCCAGGGGGACACACGCAGTCATCACACGCACACTCACATGCAGTCATCACACACACACACCCCCCCGCCTCTGAGCTTGCCTTCACCAGCCGGCCAGAGTGGAGTAGCAAGAGCGAAGCCTATGCTCCAGGTTGGAAGTGTAAAATGTCATAACGCCGGGTGCATCTTATGCTGCCCGCAGTCTCACCTCTCGACAACCTTAGCTATCCATGACCAGTGTTGCGACCCGTTGCCAATATATCGGTGACTTAGTGGAAGCCCACCCAGTGGACAGCGAGTCACCGCCTGCCATGATAATTAGTGAAATGTTGCATTAAAGGCAGGCGTACCGGTATTTCACTCCATAGCACCAGTTAACCGGTCCATTAAACAGTTCACCCCCATAAACCATTTCTTGTCATCCATTTTACAATAGTTTCTATCACCTACTGGGTGCCGCCTCTGGGTGCATGATCTATTTGTGCATTTAGTCGCGATGCCTGGTTGGTGATCCATATACAATATAGCAAAACTCTCGAAAGGGCCTCTACGAGTTGGATTCGTCCCCTCGCACGCCTCTCAAAGGACCGGGCTCCATCCCGTGATACCGAAGAGTATTGAGAATAATAATAATAATTTATTTACTATAAAAACACAGTTTACAGATTTAAATTATTACAGATAAATTTGTATATTGCAGGTAGATTTTAAAGATTCCCCACACTAGGCAAGCCTGTATCGCGGGGCATAAGTGCTCACCTACACTCCCTAAGGAACCTACATGCAAAATTTTAGCCCGCTAAGCCCAGTAGTTTCGGCTCTGCGTTGTCTGTCAGTCAGTCAGTCAGTCAGTAACGGAATAGTTTTATATACTGAGTGTTTCTGACTAGGCGGTAATAAATCAAAGAAGGGATTCTGCTCACCATAACTAACAACTTTCCCAAAGCAACATGGGTCAAAATAGCAAAAAAAATAACAGCTGTTCCATACATTGGTTCGATCAGCTGACGGGGTCAATGTACGGGACAGCTGATTTTTGTTTTGAGATTTCGACCCATGTTGCTTTGGGAAAGTCGTTAGGTATGGTGAGCTGAATCCCCCCTTTGATTTATTACCCCCTTGTCAGAAACACCCTGTATATTGATTCAATACAAAAAAGTACGAGTGATGTACTCACTTGTTAGCCCCGTGCCCCTGCGCAGCTAAGGCCGTGAGCAGAGAGTGCGCGACGCGGTCCGCCGCGCTCGGGCAGCGCGCCGCCGCCGCCTCCGTCTGCGCCGACCCCGTGATACTCACCGACACGGGCCTCTCTTCACACTCTGACAGAAGCTTCTGGATCTTTGGCACCTGTGTTTTTAATTTCCTAAAGTTAGTCAATCGGATCGGATCGCGGGGCGAATAGCTACAGAGTGGATCCCACGCGACGGACGCCGAAAACGTGGCGGACCACGACCAAGATGGCGAAACGATATCAACACCTGCCTGGGAACTGAGTGGCCGGAGACTGCAATGAGCAGAGAGCAATGGAAACAAGCGGGAGAGGCCTTTGCCCAGCAGTGGGACATAAAAGATGCTATATAGAAATAAAAAATTAAGTTAGTCAATATCTAATTGGTAGTGATACCTTATTTAGTAAAGTATCCTATACTGTGAGAGGCGAGGTAGTTCAGGGTGCCCACCAAGCGACTCTTTGCCTAACGACAATAGTCGGCTGGAGAGGCCCCCAAACGAGCCCTCCTCTGTCAAATGATTGTACTCCCTTTCGCAATGATTTTACAGCGTAGAGAAGAAAGGGGTAACAAACTCTACTTTGCAATAAAATTTATCTCTCTTTATATCACTGTAAGAGTAACAAACTTGTCCCCCTTGCCGCTTTTTCACCCCTGCTTCCCCGTCCACAGCGCACAAAGTTTAATATAGCACCTACTAATTTAGCACTATATTAATGTGTATACTATAAATACACTTAAAATATTTTTACATACTTCCTTTGTTGGTAATTTGATAATTGTTGTTATATTAATGTACTTAATTTTACTGTCAAAATTAAGCAGGTTAAATCCAAAATAAAGTATAACATACAATAGTTAATTTATCGCCATAAGTCGCATATACTGCATGTTTGTAAAATTTGTTTATAAATTCGGTCGCAGTGATGTCCAGTATATTTAGAGCTAGCTCTGTATAAAGTGGCCCCAAATCCGCGTGTCACAATTGTTGGTTTCGCTGCTCGGTAGTTGAGGTGCCCTGCCGTAACACAGTCTTTGACTAGCACGGAGGGTATATCAAAATATTTTCGGCAAATATTTATTGTGAAACTAAGATGTTAGTACAATATTATTACAACGAACATAGGAACATGATTTGTAACTTATTTTGTTTTTAAGTAATAATTATTTTAATTTAATTACTTTTGTATTCTAGCCGTAAGTTTTTTGGTTAAATAAATAACGTTTTCATTTTCATTTTCATTTACAAGCATCATTAGAAACAAACCTGCATATAAAGCAGCAATAGTAGAGCTTCAGCTGCGGCCGCTTTGTCCGTCGCGCTGTCTTCTTTCCCCTCCACAGCGCAAAGAGCGCAGCAAAGTAACGCCGCGTGCGAGGAGCAGCACTGCAGCAGTAGAGGGAGACGGCGAGATATGCGCGACACGCACCCTGTAGCACCTTCCAGCTTCATTGCTACAGCCGCTTCTGATATTATGTAGCTTACTAGCACGCTCAGCTGTTTGGGAGGAATGAGTAGGGGTTTAGTGTACAGAAAATTTGAATATACGAAATGTATTTATTAAAAAAGTTGAAAAAACACGAGTTGTTTGGGCACAATAGTGGCATATTGTTACTGTTAATTGTTTTTGTTTACCTTTTTGTATATTTTTGTGTGATGTGTCACTGTTTGGCAATAAACGTTTTATATTTCTATTTTGAATAGGCACAAGAACAGACCTGGTCGTGGTCGAGCCGCAGCGCGTCCTCGGGCGCGTGGTGTTTGCTATATACATGTGATGGCTAATGTCCGAGGAGGGGCACAGACCTGGGCGTGGTCGAGCCGGGCGCGTGGTGTTTGCTATATACATGTGATGGCTAATGTCCGAGGAGGGGCACAGACCTGGGCGTGGTCGAGCCGGGCGCGTGGTGTTTGCTATATACATGTGATGGCTAATGTCCGAGGAGGGGCACAGACCTGGGCGTGGTCGAGCCGGGCGCGTGGTGTTTGCTACATACATGTGATGGCTAATGTCCGAGGAGGGGCACAGACCTGGGCGTGGTCGAGCCGGGCGCGTGGTGTTTGCTACATACATGTGATGGCTAATGTCCGAGGAGGGGCACAGACCTGGGCGTGGTCGAGCCGGGCGCGTGGTGTTTGCTACATACATGTGATGGCTAGTGTCCGAGGAGGGGCACAGACCTGGGCGTGGTCGAGCCGGGCGCGTGGTGTTTGCTACATACATGTGATGGCTAGTGTCCGAGGAGGGGCACAGACCTGGGCGTGGTCGAGCCGGGCGCGTGGTGTTTGCTACATACATGTGATGGCTAGTGTCCGAGGGGGGGCACAGACCTGGGCGTGGTCGAGCCGGGCGCGTGGTGTTTGCTACATACATGTGATGGCTAGTGTCCGAGGAGGGCACAGACCTGGGCGTGGTCGAGCCGGGCGCGTGGTGTTTGCTACATACATGTGATGGCTAGTGTCCGAGGGGGGGCACAGACCTGGGCGTGGTCGAGCCGGGCGCGTGGTGTTTGCTACATACATGTGATGGCTAGTGTCCGAGGAGGGCACAGACCTGGGCGTGGTCGAGCCGGGCGCGTGGTGTTTGCTACATACATGTGATGGCTAGTGTCCGAGGGGGGGCACAGACCTGGGCGTGGTCGAGCCGGGCGCGTGGTGTTTGCTACATACATGTGATGGCTAGTGTCCGAGGGGGGGCACAGACCTGGGCGTGGTCGAGCCGGGCGCGTGGTGTTTGCTACATACATGTGATGGCTAGTGTCCGAGGAGGGGCACAGACCTGGGCGTGGTCGAGCCGGGCGCGTGGTGTTTGCTACATACATGTGATGGCTAGTGTCCGAGGAGGGGCACAGACCTGGGCGTGGTCGAGCCGGGCGCGTGGTGTTTGCTACATACATGTGATGGCTAGTGTCCGAGGAGGGGCACAGACCTGGGCGTGGTCGAGCCGGGCGCGTGGTGTTTGCTACATACATGTGATGGCTAGTGTCCGAGGGGGGGCACAGACCTGGGCGTGGTCGAGCCGGGCGCGTGGTGTTTGCTACATACATGTGATGGCTAGTGTCCGAGGGGGGGCACAGACCTGGGCGTGGTCGAGCCGGGCGCGTGGTGTTTGCTACATACATGTGATGGCTAGTGTCCGAGGAGGGCACAGACCTGGGCGTGGTCGAGCCGGGCGCGTGGTGTTTGCTACATACATGTGATGGCTAGTGTCCGAGGGGGGGCACAGACCTGGGCGTGGTCGAGCCGGGCGCGTGGTGTTTGCTACATACATGTGATGGCTAGTGTCCGAGGAGGGCACAGACCTGGGCGTGGTCGAGCCGGGCGCGTGGTGTTTGCTACATACATGTGATGGCTAGTGTCCGAGGGGGGGCACAGACCTGGGCGTGGTCGAGCCGGGCGCGTGGTGTTTGCTACATACATGTGATGGCTAGTGTCCGAGGAGGGCACAGACCTGGGCGTGGTCGAGCCGGGCGCGTGGTGTTTGCTACATACATGTGATGGCTAGTGTCCGAGGGGGGGCACAGACCTGGGCGTGGTCGAGCCGGGCGCGTGGTGTTTGCTACATACATGTGATGGCTAGTGTCCGAGGGGGGGCACAGACCTGGGCGTGGTCGAGCCGGGCGCGTGGTGTTTGCTACATACATGTGATGGCTAGTGTCCGAGGAGGGGCACAGACCTGGGCGTGGTCGAGCCGGGCGCGTGGTGTTTGCTACATACATGTGATGGCTAGTGTCCGAGGAGGGGCACAGACCTGGGCGTGGTCGAGCCGGGCGCGTGGTGTTTGCTACATACATGTGATGGCTAGTGTCCGAGGAGGGGCACAGACCTGGGCGTGGTCGAGCCGGGCGCGTGGTGTTTGCTACATACATGTGATGGCTAGTGTCCGAGGGGGGGCACAGACCTGGGCGTGGTCGAGCCGGGCGCGTGGTGTTTGCTACATACATGTGATGGCTAGTGTCCGAGGGGGGGCACAGACCTGGGCGTGGTCGAGCCGGGCGCGTGGTGTTTGCTACATACATGTGATGGCTAGTGTCCGAGGAGGGCACAGACCTGGGCGTGGTCGAGCCGGGCGCGTGGTGTTTGCTACATACATGTGATGGCTAGTGTCCGAGGGGGGGCACAGACCTGGGCGTGGTCGAGCCGGGCGCGTGGTGTTTGCTACATACATGTGATGGCTAGTGTCCGAGGGGGGGCACAGACCTGGGCGTGGTCGAGCCGGGCGCGTGGTGTTTGCTACATACATGTGATGGCTAGTGTCCGAGGGGGGGCACAGACCTGGGCGTGGTCGAGCCGGGCGCGTGGTGTTTGCTACATACATGTGATGGCTAGTGTCCGAGGAGGGCACAGACCTGGGCGTGGTCGAGCCGGGCGCGTGGTGTTTGCTACATACATGTGATGGCTACCCAACTAGCAAATCGTGTCGTAAAAAAGTCAGCAGCACGTTTCTCTTTCAGCTATTGGTCGTAAGAAGGATCTTTAAAAAGTCGTGTAAATGCTCTGTGCACGTTCTCTCAACGCGATTTGGGCGCACTTCTCTCAGCTTTAGATCCAGTAAATATCGTAAGATTATCGTATGAGTAGCCATTTAGTCGAATAAATATCGAGTAATCGCAACTAGAATGCTACTTAGTAGTATAATGGCCATCAGAATGCCATTATTCGACACATCTGCTTTTTCCAAGTCGGTAGAACCGCTTTTATTCGACTTATTTATAGTAATAAAGCAATTTGGTTGCAATCACTCGACTTTTTTATCGTGTAACTGCACCCAAACAGCACTTATAGACTTTTTATTTTATACGTGTAATTTATGTCAGTTGAAGTGTCAAACCTAATAAATATAAGTATATTTTGCCATCGTATTAACCATTACGTTTTTAAGCCATCAAGCCAAACGATGACAGGTAATTAGTTACCTGTTAAAGTTAGGTCGTAGGGTCTTACTTTCATGTGCGGAATTAATTTTTCCGTCTATATACCTAGCATTGTAGTTAATATTTCAATGGGCCCCAAGATTTCTATGTAAATAATGAATAAAAAATAATGTTAATTTAACATTTAAAATAAATTCGCCATCAATAGCAAATAATAGCAACTCATTTATCATCACAGAGCATTCTCTCAGCTGTTAGTCGAAAGATTGAAATGAGATTTCCATCTTACGACTTCTAGGGACGCCATTACAGATAGTTTAGGGTTCCTTAGTGCAAAATCTACTATCTACTTCTACTACCTACTATCTACCAATATATAAAAATGAATCGTGGTTTGTTAGTCTCGCAAAAACTCTAGAACGGCTGGGCCGATTTAGCTTTTAGTCTTGAAATGTTTGTAGTAGTCCAGAAAAGGTTGAAAAGGTGAGAAAATTTGGAAAAATTGAGGGAAAGTTAGTAAAAAACAACAATTACTTATAATTTCCAATACTAAGTTTTCCGTTACTGTTTTATCCATTTTTAATCAAAAGATTGATTGATTTGACGTTGTTTTTAAATTCTTTAATTCTGGGCGGGCAAAATAACAAAGTACATACAGCCAAGTTTTTAGCGGGTAGATAATGTTATAATAATCGTGCTTACTTATATCTAGGGCGATCCGGAGTTTGCCGGGTCAGCTACTTAGTATAAAATAATTATTTTACTATCAATAAATTTAATATACCGTCAACTTCGCTAAATTTTTGCATATTTTGAAACATTTTTAAATTTTGGAAAGATTGACCAATCAGACAAGCGCCGATCTGCGCCTCTGTTTGAGACGGGTCGCGCGGCCGTGTTTAAAAACTGCCTATACCATCAACCTAACTTAAAAAAAAAAACCACATTGAATAGTTAAGTTACATTGAATTTGGTTTGCGTAAGTTCATAGAATACAATATTTTAGGTAAAATTACCCTTTTTTTTATGGGTGACAATTTAAAATGGTAGTCTACTTGGATATAGATAAATTCATAAAAAAAGAGGACTTAAAGAAGCTTAAGGAAGCAAAATGGCCTTGGAAGAAAACACATTTTTTTATAATGCTTAAATGTTACTCATGTCATTTTGTAATTAAAAATGGATCAAAACCACGTCATTTTAAATTATCTGAGAAGAGAATAAAATTATTACTGCGCACCTCATTTTTCTGGTGTCCGAATTGTTCAGAATATTCAATTTATTATCACTATCCAAGCGACGAATGTTATTATTGCAAGTAGGATCACTTAATACAAAACAAAATTGTAAGTACTTACTTAAGTATCTCTTTATTATAAAAAAATAATAATAATAGTTTAGTCAAATTCTTTGGGTACCTACCAACTAACTTATAAAATTATAAAAACAAACACAATAAGTATAAGATAAACACCCATGACTTAGAAAAACATACTGGCAAATTCAATAAATTGCAAACGGTTGTCTATATGGCCATTGTTACAGAATACCTAATAGTACCTAATAGTAGTACTTAGTAATTATTATACGCTACGGAACCCTCACACCTATCAATTAAACGCTCTTGACTCGTGGTTATAGCCAATGAAGATCTTGACTGTTTCAATCGTGTATACATCTTATTTACTTTACGTCGGAATCCTCCACTTCTTTCAATCCTTTTCCATCGATTATAATCCATTTTGCGAATAAAAAAAGCAAATTACGTTGTTTATTTTGGTATCATGTAACAAAATGGCAGATAGTGCTGTAAAAGATTTCAAAAAGCATTTATACCACTATATCGATGTAAAATGGCTTTCAAATAACCTTTAGAGACCGAAAAGGTTGTAAAAGAATAATTTGAAAGCTTTTACTCAACCTAATTAGTTAAGTCGAATAAAAGCATTCCATAGAGTTATCATACGACATAAAGTGCTGTTAAAGTAACTAAGATGCTGTTTTATCGTATGAACCGCGTTTACTCCACAATTATGCTGTTAAAATTAAATGTCGATAGATTGTGCTATAATAGCTAGTTTGACGACAAATTAGCAATTCAGTTGCTTTTAAAGAACTGTCTTACGACTTATTGTTGTATAATGGCGATCAAGAGATACATTTATAGAACAATCGAGTAAATGCGATATGATTTCATCGTATAAACGTTTACTAGACATGTTTATAGAGCCAAAAAGCGTTGAATGCAAAATAATCCAGATAGCCGCTTTTATACAGCTTTTTAACATTTTAGGATCGTTTATACAAGTGTCTTACGATCTATAGTCGAAAGAGTAAATCTTATACGACCTTCGTTGCTAGTTGGGTAGTGTCCGAGGAGGGGCACAGACCTGGGCGTGGTCGAGCCGGGCGCGTGGTGTTTGCTACATACATGTGATGGCTAGTGTCCGAGGGGGGGCACAGACCTGGGCGTGGTCGAGCCGGGCGCGTGGTGTTTGCTACATACATGTGATGGCTAGTGTCCGAGGAGGGGCACAGACCTGGGCGTGGTCGAGCCGGGCGCGTGGTGTTTGCTACATACATGTGATGGCTAGTGTCCGAGGGGGGGCACAGACCTGGGCGTGGTCGAGCCGGGCGCGTGGTGTTTGCTACATACATGTGATGGCTAGTGTCCGAGGGGGGGCACAGACCTGGGCGTGGTCGAGCCGGGCGCGTGGTGTTTGCTACATACATGTGATGGCTAGTGTCCGAGGGGGGGCACAGACCTGGGCGTGGTCGAGCCGGGCGCGTGGTGTTTGCTACATACATGTGATGGCTAGTGTCCGAGGGGGGGCACAGACCTGGGCGTGGTCGAGCCGGGCGCGTGGTGTTTGCTACATACATGTGATGGCTAGTGTCCGAGGAGGGCACAGACCTGGGCGTGGTCGAGCCGGGCGCGTGGTGTTTGCTACATACATGTGATGGCTAGTGTCCGAGGAGGGCACAGACCTGGGCGTGGTCGAGCCGGGCGCGTGGTGTTTGCTACATACATGTGATGGCTAGTGTCCGAGGAGGGCACAGACCTGGGCGTGGTCGAGCCGGGCGCGTGGTGTTTGCTACATACATGTGATGGCTAGTGTCCGAGGGGGGGCACAGACCTGGGCGTGGTCGAGCCGGGCGCGTGGTGTTTGCTACATACATGTGATGGCTAGTGTCCGAGGAGGGGCACAGACCTGGGCGTGGTCGAGCCGGGCGCGTGGTGTTTGCTACATACATGTGATGGCTAGTGTCCGAGGGGGGGCACAGACCTGGGCGTGGTCGAGCCGGGCGCGTGGTGTTTGCTACATACATGTGATGGCTAGTGTCCGAGGGGGGGCACAGACCTGGGCGTGGTCGAGCCGGGCGCGTGGTGTTTGCTACATACATGTGATGGCTAGTGTCCGAGGGGGGGCACAGACCTGGGCGTGGTCGAGCCGGGCGCGTGGTGTTTGCTACATACATGTGATGGCTAGTGTCCGAGGGGGGGCACAGACCTGGGCGTGGTCGAGCCGGGCGCGTGGTGTTTGCTACATACATGTGATGGCTAGTGTCCGAGGAGGGGCACAGACCTGGGCGTGATCGAGCCGGGCGCGTGGTGTTTGCTACATACATGTGATGGCTAGTGTCCGAGGGGGGGCACAGACCTGGGCGTGGTCGAGCCGGGCGCGTGGTGTTTGCTACATACATGTGATGGCTAGTGTCCGAGGGGGGGCACAGACCTGGGCGTGGTCGAGCCGGGCGCGTGGTGTTTGCTACATACATGTGATGGCTAGTGTCCGAGGGGGGGCACAGACCTGGGCGTGGTCGAGCCGGGCGCGTGGTGTTTGCTACATACATGTGATGGCTAGTGTCCGAGGGGGGGCACAGACCTGGGCGTGGTCGAGCCGGCCGCGTGGTGTTTGCTACATACATGTGATGGCTAGTGTCCGAGGAGGGCACAGACCTGGGCGTGGTCGAGCCGGGCGCGTGGTGTTTGCTACATACATGTGATGGCTAGTGTCCGAGGAGGGCACAGACCTGGGCGTGGTCGAGCCGGGCGCGTGGTGTTTGCTACATACATGTGATGGCTAGTGTCCGAGGAGGGCACAGACCTGGGCGTGGTCGAGCCGGGCGCGTGGTGTTTGCTACATACATGTGATGGCTAGTGTCCGAGGAGGGCACAGACCTGGGCGTGGTCGAGCCGGGCGCGTGGTGTTTGCTACATACATGTGATGGCTAGTGTCCGAGGAGGGCACAGACCTGGGCGTGGTCGAGCCGGGCGCGTGGTGTTTGCTACATACATGTGATGGCTAGTGTCCGAGGAGGGCACAGACCTGGGCGTGGTCGAGCCGGGCGCGTGGTGTTTGCTACATACATGTGATGGCTAGTGTCCGAGGAGGGCACAGACCTGGGCGTGGTCGAGCCGGGCGCGTGGTGTTTGCTACATACATGTGATGGCTAGTGTCCGAGGAGGGCACAGACCTGGGCGTGGTCGAGCCGGGCGCGTGGTGTTTGCTACATACATGTGATGGCTAGTGTCCGAGGAGGGCACAGACCTGGGCGTGGTCGAGCCGGGCGCGTGGTGTTTGCTACATACATGTGATGGCTAGTGTCCGAGGAGGGCACAGACCTGGGCGTGGTCGAGCCGGGCGCGTGGTGTTTGCTACATACATGTGATGGCTAGTGTCCGAGGAGGGCACAGACCTGGGCGTGGTCGAGCCGGGCGCGTGGTGTTTGCTACATACATGTGATGGCTAGTGTCCGAGGGGGGGCACAGACCTGGGCGTGGTCGAGCCGGGCGCGTGGTGTTTGCTACATACATGTGATGGCTAATGTCCGAGGAGGGCACAGACCTGGGCGTGGTCGAGCCGGGCGCGTGGTGTTTGCTACATACATGTGATGGCTAGTGTCCGAGGAGGGCACAGACCTGGGCGTGGTCGAGCCGGGCGCGTGGTGTTTGCTACATACATGTGATGGCTAGTGTCCGAGGAGGGCACAGACCTGGGCGTGGTCGAGCCGGGCGCGTGGTGTTTGCTACATACATGTGATGGCTAGTGTCCGAGGAGGGCACAGACCTGGGCGTGGTCGAGCCGGGCGCGTGGTGTTTGCTACATACATGTGATGGCTAGTGTCCGAGGAGGGCACAGACCTGGGCGTGGTCGAGCCGGGCGCGTGGTGTTTGCTACATACATGTGATGGCTAGTGTCCGAGGAGGGCACAGACCTGGGCGTGGTCGAGCCGGGCGCGTGGTGTTTGCTACATACATGTGATGGCTAGTGTCCGAGGAGGGCACAGACCTGGGCGTGGTCGAGCCGGGCGCGTGGTGTTTGCTACATACATGTGATGGCTAGTGTCCGAGGAGGGCACAGACCTGGGCGTGGTCGAGCCGGGCGCGTGGTGTTTGCTACATACATGTGATGGCTAGTGTCCGAGGAGGGCACAGACCTGGGCGTGGTCGAGCCGGGCGCGTGGTGTTTGCTACATACATGTGATGGCTAGTGTCCGAGGAGGGCACAGACCTGGGCGTGGTCGAGCCGGGCGCGTGGTGTTTGCTACATACATGTGATGGCTAGTGTCCGAGGAGGGCACAGACCTGGGCGTGGTCGAGCCGGGCGCGTGGTGTTTGCTACATACATGTGATGGCTAGTGTCCGAGGGGGGCACAGACCTGGGCGTGGTCGAGCCGGGCGCGTGGTGTTTGCTACATACATGTGATGGCTAGTGTCCGAGGAGGGCACAGACCTGGGCGTGGTCGAGCCGGGCGCGTGGTGTTTGCTACATACATGTGATGGCTAGTGTCCGAGGAGGGCACAGACCTGGGCGTGGTCGAGCCGGGCGCGTGGTGTTTGCTACATACATGTGATGGCTAGTGTCCGAGGGGGGGCACAGACCTGGGCGTGGTCGAGCCGGGCGCGTGGTGTTTGCTACATACATGTGATGGCTAATGTCCGAGGAGGGCACAGACCTGGGCGTGGTCGAGCCGGGCGCGTGGTGTTTGCTACATACATGTGATGGCTAGTGTCCGAGGAGGGCACAGACCTGGGCGTGGTCGAGCCGGGCGCGTGGTGTTTGCTACATACATGTGATGGCTAGTGTCCAAGGAGGGCACAGACCTGGGCGTGGTCGAGCCGGGCGCGTGGTGTTTGCTACATACATGTGATGGCTAGTGTCCGAGGAGGGCACAGACCTGGGCGTGGTCGAGCCGGGCGCGTGGTGTTTGCTACATACATGTGATGGCTAGTGTCCGAGGAGGGCACAGACCTGGGCGTGGTCGAGCCGGGCGCGTGGTGTTTGCTACATACATGTGATGGCTAGTGTCCGAGGAGGGCACAGACCTGGGCGTGGTCGAGCCGGGCGCGTGGTGTTTGCTACATACATGTGATGGCTAGTGTCCGAGGAGGGCACAGACCTGGGCGTGGTCGAGCCGGGCGCGTGGTGTTTGCTACATACATGTGATGGCTAGTGTCCGAGGAGGGCACAGACCTGGGCGTGGTCGAGCCGGGCGCGTGGTGTTTGCTACATACATGTGATGGCTAGTGTCCGAGGAGGGCACAGACCTGGGCGTGGTCGAGCCGGGCGCGTGGTGTTTGCTACATACATGTGATGGCTAGTGTCCGAGGAGGGCACAGACCTGGGCGTGGTCGAGCCGGGCGCGTGGTGTTTGCTACATACATGTGATGGCTAGTGTCCGAGGAGGGCACAGACCTGGGCGTGGTCGAGCCGGGCGCGTGGTGTTTGCTACATACATGTGATGGCTAGTGTCCGAGGAGGGCACAGACCTGGGCGTGGTCGAGCCGCAGCGCGTCCTCGGGCGCGTGGTGTTTGGGCGTGGTCTTGTCGCGGCCCTGCCACAGCCGCGTGCTGCGAGTCAGCGTCTCCGCGAAGTTCAGCACCGCCGTCGGCTCCCATTCACTGCATGACGAGGAACCAGAAGTTTGTTATGAAATCAAATCAAATAATTCATCGATATATATAAAACTCTTCCGTTACTGACTGACTGAATGACTGACAGACAACGCAGACCCGAAACAACTGGGCGCCTCGGGCTAAAATTTTGCACGTGGGCACGTTGGTTTCTTGGGGAGTGTAGGGGAGCACTAAGGAATAAAATCCCGAAATGACCATGGGAACGGAGAAAAACTGAATTTCTGTGTTTAAGAGAAATCTGCGCCAGTGAAACCGCGGGGCAGCCTCTAGTCTACACTTATATTATAAAGAGGAAAGATTTGATTGGTTGTTTGCATTGAACCGAATTTAACAATTATTTCACTGATGGGAAGTGACACAATCCCCGGGCGACATAAGTAAGGCAGTATTAAGTTCAGCTTGTACATTATTCACACTTCTACATGCTCTAATTGCTCGGTTCTGAGATGAACATTGATATTTTGAGTCAGTTGCAAAAGTGTTAATATATGCCCAAATAAACTAGTTTATGGTATGAATAAGAAAGTTACGTGTTCAAATCACGTCGGAGTTACCAAGTAAGGATATGTTGTACCACAAAAAATAATGTTAACTTAAGAAATGTTGAGTTTCCATACAAATAATTCCAACAGAGAGTCGAACCCGCACTGAACATTAGACGCATCTGTAAGTTAGCTGATATATTACTGACCCGGTGTCCTGCAGTAGAGTAGTGAGGCAGGCGTGCAGCGTGGCCCAGGACGCGCGGTGGGCGTGTCTGTATATTACTGACCCGGTGTCCTGCAGTAGGGTAGTGAGGCAGGCGTGCAGCGTGGCCCAGGACGCGCGGTGGGCGTGTCTGTATATTACTGACCCGGTGTCCTGCAGTAGGGTAGTGAGGCAGGCGTGCAGCGTGGCCCAGGACGCGCGGTGGGCGTGTCTGTATATTACTGACCCGGTGTCCTGCAGTAGAGTAGTGAGGCAGGCGTGCAGCGTGGCCCAGGACGCGCGGTGGGCGTGTCTGTATATTACTGACCCGGTGTCCTGCAGTAGGGTAGTGAGGCAGGCGTGCAGCGTGGCCCAGGACGCGCGGTGGGCGTGTCTGTATATTACTGACCCGGTGTCCTGCAGTAGAGTAGTGAGGCAGGCGTGCAGCGTGGCCCAGGACGCGCGGTGGGCGTGTCTGTATATTACTGACCCGGTGTCCTGCAGTAGGGTAGTGAGGCAGGCGTGCAGCGTGGCCCAGGACGCGCGGTGGGCGTGTCTGTATATTACTGACCCGGTGTCCTGCAGTAGGGTAGTGAGGCAGGCGTGCAGCGTGGCCCAGGACGCGCGGTGGGCGTGTCTGTATATTACTGACCCGGTGTCCTGCAGTAGAGTAGTGAGGCAGGCGTGCAGCGTGGCCCAGGACGCGCGGTGGGCGTGTCTGTATATTACTGACCCGGTGTCCTGCAGTAGAGTAGTGAGGCAGGCGTGCAGCGTGGCCCAGGACGCGCGGTGGGCGTGTCTGTATATTACTGACCCGGTGTCCTGCAGTAGAGTAGTGAGGCAGGCGTGCAGCGTGGCCCAGGACGCGCGGTGGGCGTGTCTGTATATTACTGACCCGGTGTCCTGCAGTAGAGTAGTGAGGCAGGCGTGCAGCGTGGCCCAGGACGCGCGGTGGGCGTGTCTGTATATTACTGACCCGGTGTCCTGCAGTAGAGTAGTGAGGCAGGCGTGCAGCGTGGCCCAGGACGCGCGGTGGGCGTGTCTGTATATTACTGACCCGGTGTCCTGCAGTAGAGTAGTGAGGCAGGCGTGCAGCGTGGCCCAGGACGCGCGGTGGGCGTGTCTGTATATTACTGACCCGGTGTCCTGCAGTAGAGTAGTGAGGCAGGCGTGCAGCGTGGCCCAGGACGCGCGGTGGGCGTGTCTGTATATTACTGACCCGGTGTCCTGCAGTAGAGTAGTGAGGCAGGCGTGCAGCGTGGCCCAGGACGCGCGGTGGGCGTGTCTGTATATTACTGACCCGGTGTCCTGCAGTAGAGTAGTGAGGCAGGCGTGCAGCGTGGCCCAGGACGCGCGGTGGGCGTGTCTGTATATTACTGACCCGGTGTCCTGCAGTAGAGTAGTGAGGCAGGCGTGCAGCGTGGCCCAGGACGCGCGGTGGGCGTGTCTGTATATTACTGACCCGGTGTCCTGCAGTAGAGTAGTGAGGCAGGCGTGCAGCGTGGCCCAGGACGCGCGGTGGGCGTGTCTGTATATTACTGACCCGGTGTCCTGCAGTAGGGTAGTGAGGCAGGCGTGCAGCGTGGCCCAGGACGCGCGGTGGGCGAGCAGCGCCACGGACAGCGGCCGCCAGCGCGCCGGGCCCGCGCTGAACATCAGATGCATCTGGAACCATTTTATTACAATTTACATGGTGTTTTACTTTTTGATGGAATAAACTAGACCAAAAGTGGGTAAAGCTCGATGACCTGATGCCTCTCGTGGGCTCAGCTAATGAGCTGATGACTCTGCCTATCCTCTCGGAAGATAAAATTTAAAAAGATAACATTTTATTTCAAGCAGTTATTACGCAAATATAAAATAAACAAAAATTCATAAAATTCAATAAACAAAAATTATAAAGATGTAAGAATAGAATCCGATTTAGCTTGTTTCGATTTTGAAATGTTTGTCGTAAGCCAGGAAAGGTACAAAGCTAAATTCAAAATAAATATTCTCACAGATCAAAAGTACGTGCGTATGTGTATGTGTATGAAACCGTAACTCACAATCAATCCATCATAACAGTCTGCCTACCCACCTGCCGACTGGAGCGCGTCTCCTGCTGCAGCGCGCACAGCCAGTCCAGCAGCAGGCCGCAGCCCAGGCCGCGACGTGATAAGCAGCCGTAGACCGCTGATGGGGCACCGGATTCGCTTTTTATCTAAGGATATAAAAACTTTTTATCAAAAAATTAAACCGCCGAAAAAACTGAAAAGCATTAAATAATTGGCAAACATTTTCTATTAGGACTTAATTTACTTACTTCTTAAAGTAATTTTGCTTTACCAAGAAATTTTAAGTCGGCGCCACACCACACAAGCAAATTCATTATCTACGTAAAGCGCAATGCGCAGCGGCACACGTTTTTCGGTTATTTCTTTGAATTTCAGGTAATTTAGTGATCTTTCTTCTTTGATTCTGTGGCACCGACTCAAAATTTCTTGGTAAAGCAAAATTACTTTAAGAAGTAAGTAAATTAAGTCCTAATAGAAAATGTTTGCCAATTATTTAATGCTTTTCAGTTTTTTCGGCGGTTTAATTTTTTGATAAAAAGTTTTTATTTTTTGCTTTTCAGTTTTTTTATGGGCTAATTTTTTTTGACCCCAGCTAATCACCGTTCACAAGGTGGTCGCAACCCACAAGGTGGCCACACAACCTGGTGAATGTTGAGGGACTAACAGAATGAGGTTCGATCACGACCGGTCGGTGAGGCGATTTTTAGGGGAGGCCTATGTCCAGCAGTGGACGTCTATCAGCTGAGATTATGATTATTAACATTCATATAAAAAAGACTCATAATTATAACTAGCAGTTTTCATGTAAATCACAAAACGGCAATACAATCTGTAAGTGAACAATAAAGTCACCCCTATTTTTCCACCCTTAGGGTTGGAATTTTATTTTCAAATTTTTATGGGACCAACTTCAAGGTATACCCTGTCGTTTAAAAAAAGAATTATCAAAATCGGTCCACACAGTAAAAAGTTATGCGTGATCATACATAAAAAATAAAAAAATAATAAAAAAAAATATATATATATATATATATACGCGACGAATTGAGAACCTCCTCCTTTTTGTTTTTTCGTCGGTTAAAAATTGATAAATTTATAAACTAAACAGAATAGCATAAGCTTATATAAGCTCTTGTTCTTTGGCGCGCTTTTGAATAAATCTGTTACAACCTCCTAGTCCGCCACTGTACCTAATTCTTTTGAGCTTGTTTGTAAATTCCAACTTTACTTTATTTACTAATTTGTATAACAAAAAATACGAAATAAACTTAAATTACTGTACATGAAAAACATAGAAATAAAAAGTAATAATTGCCGTAATTTTGCAAATTTTATTTATTTAAATTCAATCACTTTTGGACTATGATAAAAGTAACCAAAAAGTACTATTTTCGAGCGGATGGGATGAATAATTTATATCTATGGGTATCTATCTATTACCTCAACATCGTAAGCACCAGCTTGGTTCTTCTCCAAAACTCGGGTGAGCACGTCGACGACGCGCCGCGTGTCTTGCGTCTCTATCATCCTGTTGCCGACCTCTTCTAGCGTGAGAGGCGTTGCCGCTTCTAGGGCTGTTGGAAATTGTTATTATTATAACTCAGAAAACAAACTAACGCTCGTTTGTATTCTGAGTATTTAAAGTTCGTAAAACTGTTCAAATTCCTAATTATTTGCACACTCTGAGTTTCTTACAGTAAGTTTAAGGTTAAAAACCTTTTTTAAAACCATTCATGTATACATACATTTTCATTTTCGCATGAATGAAAAAAAAAAATGCTTTGCGGGAAAGGAGTTTAGGCTATTATCGCTGATTATTTTTTTTAAATAAAAATAATATCAAAAAATAAAACCATATAATACGAGCTATATTGGGCTGAAAGTTGCTAGTTTTTTTTAAAAAGTGAGCCATCTGTACTTAACGAGCTATTTTGTTTTCTGTAGTATAGGTAAGAAATACTTTTGGGCCTGTTTTTAATTAAATGCTTGTATGTAAAGTGTAGGTTTCAGGGTCGTCCCGCTGAAACCTGGAAGCGTTCTATCATGACAGAACTCGGCGCGGCAGGGATGGCCTGGACCGACGCCAAAGAAAGAGCTCAGGACAGAGAAGTCTGGAGGAAGACTGTTAAGGCCCTATGCTCCCCGAGAAGTTAAACGATTAATCATCATCATCATAATGTAAAGTACTCTTACCAGCGATCATCTCAGCCTCGCTGGCGCCGGGCGGCAGCGGCGGCGCTGCCCCCGTCTCCGCCCCG
This sequence comes from Euspilapteryx auroguttella, assembly GCA_951802225.1. NCBI lineage: Eukaryota > Metazoa > Arthropoda > Insecta > Lepidoptera > Gracillariidae > Euspilapteryx > Euspilapteryx auroguttella. The sequence goes on from OX637658.1 coordinate 9,946,824, forward strand.
CGGCCCGGACACATCTCCCGCAGGATGTCCACTATGGGGCTCACTGAGCACTTGATCTGCTGCAGCAGGCTTTCTGCTAGCTTTTGAAAGAAAGCAAAACCTATATATACCACTGGCCATAGCATTCAGGGGCTTTAGCCTCTTCAAACTTACGATTGAATGTCTATACTATTACTATTCTACTATAACTCTATTACGATTGGGTCAAAAATCGCGAGTCTCGTAACTTTGATCTTATAAGACTAGTAGAATGAAGTTACTATCAAAATTTCGAGAACCGCAATTGTTGACCCAATCGTAATAGAATCGCAATAGAAGTATTATCGTAACGATCAAACTTCTATTCTATTACGATAATACTTCAATTGTGATTCTATTACGATTGAGTCAATAATTGCGATTCTCGAAATTTTTATAGTATCTTTATTCTACTTTACTTTAAATTATTATTGACCAAATCGTAATAGAAGAATAGTAATAGAATGGAAGTTTAATCGAAAGTTTATGAGACTAAGGTCCCATGTCTTGACAGTATATCAATGAGTTCGGAAATGTATAACCTGAGCACATAAAGAAACAATCCTCGTATGGACAGTCTCTCTTTTTAACTCACCCCTCATAGTAAAATACGCGTGATAGCAAGCGTTCGGCCGCCATTTTTAAATCGTTTCATTTCAGCGCGGCTTATATAAATAGTATGCCTTAGTCTTTTAATCATCATTATGTCTGCCCGTCTCTCTCGCGCGCAGACTAGCTTGTGAGTGTGAACGGGATAGTTATAGTTTTACTTTTGCTACTGTTTACCAACACAACGTGATCTTTTTGGTGATTATTTACATACCTATTTGGATGTAAGAATAAAATGTCTTTAAACTGTATGTATGTGTGTTTTAACTGTAAATTGCATAAGTGTGAGTCGATTTGTTTCGCCCCTTTACTTCCCAGTGGAGATTGGGCAAAAGTAAGTAAGTAAGCAGTAGCAGCACAGCGTTTTATTTTTAATGGGGAAGAAAACTGCCAATTTATCCCGCTAGTGTCGTTTGTACGGTCGGCCCATAACAAACAAAGTTTTGTATGTGATTTGCATTGGTAGTATAATTTTTTGTCAAAAGAACTCACTATGTAGCTGTTGGGTGTAAGGAAAATGAAAATCATAAGTTTCCTAACAACTCCCGGCAAGGAAGCTATCGGCTCTACCACAAAAACAGTTAAACCTGGTCTAAATCGCTAGACTAGGTTTAAATCACGAATTCGTCATACAAATTGGTGATTTAGACCGGTCTAACTTTTTTGTGGTAAGGGGGATACCCAGTATGAGTTTAAAGAACTTTAAAGAAACCGAACGGATTGAGGTTATGTTTTGGACATTTTGAAGATTCCAAATACCGAAGTATTAGTTTTACTACGTGTTTGTTCCTAATTCTATATATTATCGCTGTTTAGGGGGTCTGCAGTCCTCGCACAGAGTTTTCTGACCCATCTTGAGATGACCTTTGATTGTTTTTAGGTTATATTTTGTTTTACTTGCAAAAGTCCTTTAAAATGGTTTATTCGTATGAATTTGTGTTCATTTTCGTAATTAAATGTGAACTTGAGATAATGACAAGCAAAAAGTCGTAGCTAACATTAACTAAAATTTACCCATTGTTTACCTGCTCACGAAGTACGCGTTTTTGTCACGTAAAAAGCCTTCTCATTCATTAATTTCTTCTTGAAACTATGTTTTCTTCTACGTTTCATACGATACAATACAATACAGTGTAAAATAACGACGAAAAACACAAAAAATTGCCTGGTTATTGTATTTCACTTGTTTGTTATGAGCCGAACACATAGGCGCCATCTACAAAGTTACAAAAAGTTTACCGTGTGTAACCCCATTATATTATTAAGTTACCTCGACCATCTGTCTGTCGGCGGCGAGAGCCCGCAGCAGCGGCGCCGCGCGCGAGCCGCGCCGGGCCAGCGCCGCGCCCAGCGCGCCCAGCGCGCCCAGCCCGCCCAGCCGGGAGCGCAGGTATGACGTCACGCGTTGCGTGTATTGTGGCTGGGAGGAGTTGGCTTCTTCTGTTATTTTCTAATTGTTCAAGAAAAAAAATATATACAGGGTGTCCCAAAAGGTTACTTAGCTAACAAGAGGGGTGGTAGGGTGATCACAAGGGTCAAAAAAAAGAGATTGTAAAGTAGAGTTTGTTACCCCTTTCTTCTCTACGCTGTAAAATCATTGCGAAAGGGAGTAGAATCATTTTACAGAGGAGGGCTCGTTTGGGGGCCTCTCCAGGCGACTATTGTCGTAAGGCAAGGCAAACGTTTGTTTGCCTGAGCCAATTGGTGGGCACCCTGAACTACCTCGCCTCTCACAGTATAGGATACTTTACGAAATAAGGTATCAATATTAATTAGATTAGTCTAATTGACTTTCAATAAGCGATATCTTGTATTCTGTATTGAATAAATCATTTTTTACTTTAACTTTACTTTACTAATTAAAAAAATCCGCTCAGGGTATTAAAAAAAAAAAAATTACACATTGTGGGACAAAAGCCAAAAAATAAAAATAAAAAATGCCATTTTTTTTTTTAAATACCCAGGGAGAATTTTATATTTATTTTTCTGGTGACCCTTGTAATCACCCCTATCAGCCCCCTTCCTAGCTACTTAACCTTTTGGGACAACCATTAATAAATAAGACTAATAAATAAATAAAATAAATAAATAAGTACAATGTGAATAAATAAACAAATTAAGCGTGTAAAGTGCGCGCGTCAGGAGTGCTTTTTTGGAAATGGGGTATTCAATGCCGATGCCGCCTCCACAAGAACAATAAAACAAATAAAATAAAGAATACTCACAGAAACAAGTCTAATAATACTAGTGTCCACATCCCCAGCGTAGGTCCTGGCGTCGAAGAAGGCGGTGTCCAGCAGTGGGATGACGTCATCGAGCATCAGCTGCGGCTGGGCGGGGGCCGCTCCCCACGAGCCTTCCATCTCTTCCGGTAAGGGTGGGATGTCTAGCGATGTATCTTCTGTTTTTTGAAAGGTTTCTAGTTAGTTTATCGGCGCTACAATATCAATAGACTAGGTTAAATTCTCGGATTTCTCATACAAATTAAAGAGGTTATTTTGGTTCTATTTGAAGAAGCTAAGTTTAAAAACCAAATAATGGCGGCTTAGCCCTGACACAGGCTTTCTTTGTGTTGTGTAATGTATGTTTTTTAATAAAAATCCTTGAAATCTTTATATGGTCCTTCGAGCCGGATAAGTGTCTCTCGTGGCGTGGCTCTACCTAAGGGGAATAATTCGCAAAATTAACAAACAATTTACGAAACAGGGCACTTTGCTCACCAGGTGGGTAAGAAGGCGGCGTAAGGGCAAGCGCAGCAGCAAAGGCCTCGCCCCCAACGGCCCCGCGAGCCCTCTGCACACGCAGCAGCTGCGAGATGTAGGGCCGCTCCACGCCGAGCCGCAGCACCGCGCCCGCCGGACACGCGTCCAGCGCCGACAGCAGTGCGCTGCGACACACATGCAATGACACATTAACAACGCTCATTGGCATATCAACCGCGCTCATTGACACAACAACGCTCATTGATACATCAACCACGCTCATTGATACATCAACCACGCTCATTGACACATCAACAACGCTCATTGACACATCAACAACGCTCATTGACACATCAGCCACGCTCATTGACACATCAACAACGCTCATTGACACATCAACAACGCTCATTGACACATCAGCCACGCTCATTGACACATCATCAACGCTCATTGACACATCAACAACGCTCATTGACACATCAACCACGCTCATTGACACATCAACAACGCTCATTGACACATCAACCACGCTCATCGACACATCAACCACGCTCAATGACACATCAACAACGCATATTGACACATCAACAACGCTTATTGACACAATACAAACGCTCATAGACACATCAATAATACTCATTTGTCAATAGATAATATGGAATCAATACATAGTATAAAACAAAGTCGCTTCCCTCGTCTGTCCCTATGTATGCTTAAATCTTTAGAATTATGCAACGGATTTAATGCTATTTTTTTAATAGATAGAGTGATTCAAGAGAAAGGTTTATAAATATAATACATGCTCAAGATACTAAAAGTTAGGCGGTACGAAGTTTCCGGGTCGACTAGTATATTATATTATAGAAAATATATTTATAGAAAAATATGGAAGTCACTATACCACATGAAGTCGCGGTACAGCTAGTATAAATAAAATTAATTAGAGGCTATTTTTCAACCAATCAGAACGAGTCATTAAACAGCCAATCAGCGCTCACCTCATAGCAGGCACGGGCATGCCAAACGTCTGTATGAACAAGGCAAGCTTATGCGCAGGCAGCTGTCTCAGCCCGGCTTCAAGCAGAACAGGTCTTGCAGACCGCACCAGGTGTAGCCTCAGCCAATCAGGCAACAGCTGGGCTTCTTCGCCTGTATCCACGGAGACGGCTGTGGGCGCGTCGTCGCCGATCCATGTTGAGAGGAGGTAGTTGTACATTGTGTTGTTTCTGTCATCTGTGGATTATTTAGTTTTGTTAGTATAACTAGTCGACCCGGCGAACTTTGTGCCGCCTAACCTATTACTATTTTGTGCATGTATTAAACTTATAAACCTTGCTTTTGAATAACTCTATCTATTGAAAAAAAAAGGCATCAAAATCCGTTGTGTAGTTTAAAAGATTTAAGCATACATGGACAGACGAGTGAGCGACTTTATTTTATACTATGTATTGTTGTAAAATGATTTTAGAGGACATCGCGATCGCATCGCATCGACAAAAGTTACAAGGAACCCTTTACCTAATACTGTTTCATTTTGCGTCTTCCTCTGACGCATGCATAATTAACCACAGCGCATGCAATGCATTCAACGATAACTTATAGAAAAAAAAAACGCAAAATCAAAATGATAGCTAACTGAAAGCGAACTGCAGATTTCGTTGGAGCGATGTAAAAATTAGTTTGTGTGCTCTCCGCTGGAGCGCTAGTGTGCCGCTACAATAGCAAAACCACTCTTCTAAAGACATTACACATATTACATTTACTAGATTACAGAAGCATTGAGCAGAAGCAGAATAAAAAAAATTGTCCTTCGAGCCGGATCAGTGTTTCTCTCCTATATTACCAGGTTAAGGCATAGCTAATGAACAACTGACTCACATTTGCTAGGTCCGAAGCAGAGCAGCTTGAGCATACTGTGGGCCAGTAAAAGCGGCAACTCTGCGCGCGCGCCGCCGCGCCAGGCGAAAGAGACGCGCTCGACGCGGCTCGCCCACGGGGGCTCCGAGTCCGCCGCCGCGTCCTCCGCCGCCGCCGCCGGCAGCCCGCCCGGGGACCGCACCTGGCAAGTCGTAATAATCGTAATAACATGTCTATTATGGCTGCTCCATCCATCCCTGAATAAGAGCGTTTTTACAAGTAAAGCTCGAAAAAATAAGTCTAGTTTGAAAAGTGTCAAAAGCCAGTTTACCGCAATGCTAGCGCCGTTCTCGAAAAAAAAATTATATCTTCTAAACCAAGGCAAAAATCAAAAATGTGGCACAGTATGACACAAGATAATCTTGCTTAGTATTTTTTGAGCACAGTTAAGTAGTCCTAACTTAAAGGAACAACATTCTACACAGATTGTTGCTAAAAGTGACCACTTTTAGCAATACTCTGTAGCTTTCTTTGGTCTTTAACCTAAAAGCTATACAAGAGTGCCCTAAAAATACTAGGCTACATTATCTAGTGTCTATACTGTGCCACATTTTCGATATTTGCCTTAGTTTAGAAGATATTAATTTTTTTAGCGAATGGCGCTAGCATAGCTGTAAACTGGCTCTTAAGAACATAACCAAATACATACCAGCTGCATGTACTGGCAGCAGACGGCGGCGAGCGCGCGCAGCGTGCGGTGCGGCCCGCGCGGCGCCTCCTCGCCCGCGGGCTGCGCGCGCGCGTCGCCGCTCGGCAGGATGTTCGCCGTCACCGTCACACGCTCCATTATCAGCTGGCTCAGGTCCTGTTCAGAAAAGTCAAATAGGTTGGTTGGGAAAGTAAGTTTTAAGGCGGTAACTCTCGTTATGGCGCGAAATTCAAATTTTTTCGCGTTTTTTATCTATTATGGCGAAAGTATTCATCTGTACCAATATTATAAAGAGGAAAGATTTGTTTGTTTGTTTGTAACGAATAGGCTTCGAAAAAACTGAACCGATTTAAAAAAATCTTTCACTGGTAGGAAGCTACACTATCCCCGAGTGATATAGGCTATATTAGATTTTTAAAAAATTTAGAGATCCTTAGTTAAATTTAAATAATGTAACCCAAAGTGCAATATTTTTTCCGTTGTTTACATATTTTGATAGGTGGTTTGTTTGTTATTGGCCGCTTCGCTCGCGTCTGTCGACAAAGCAGCGAGCTAGCCCCCTGCTTTTGACTGGTACATATTATCGCTACCAGATGGCGGTCAAGTGTTATTTTACAAAATATTTATTTCAAGATGATGTAAGTATTTTTTTTTTGTCTTTATGGATTCTACAACACTTTATAATGCACGAAGGCATATTTGTTAAGATAAAACACGGTCAGAAATACCCAAAAACACAGTAATATGCTCCCGACGCTGCAGCCAAACGACTCAAGGTGCCACTAGGAACTGACGCGGCATGGTGTCCGTAACCTAAGCCCCGCCCACCGGGGCTTCTTTTCCGTGTGAGCATTTTATTGGGCTAGTTACGCTTCTTGATTGATACGCGTATTGTTGTTCGTAGGTCCGAGGTGTAGTAAAGAAAAAAAAGAAAGAAAGAAGCATTTAATAACAACAACATTGACACACACAATAAAACGTTAAATCCAAAAAATATATATAAACACAATACAAATTACAATCAACAAAAATACAGTTAGAAGCCAAAAAGATAATAAAATTAAAAAAAAAAAACAAAAACAGCAAAACAATTATGAGTAGTACTCACCAGCATGAGCGGCGTATGATCCATGTTGGGCGTGGTCTCGACATATCTCGCCAGGAAGGCGACGTAGGCGGCCACGTGTCGCGGCACGCACTCCACTAGGCACGCGGCGCGCACGCGGGCCACCACCTCCCCGCGCACCGCCGCCCAGTGGGGCTGCTCCCACACCAGATCCAGCCACGCTCTGTGACCGCACCATTATACTCATTACGCGCGGCCACTTGCAAGAATAGAACCCAGACTCACTGCAATTTTTTTTTAACGAGTACCTTGCAGCCCTGGGGTAAGCCAAAGTCAAATTCACAAGTAAAAAATTATTTATTCAATATAAGATACAAGATATTACTTATTGAAAGTCAATTAGACTAATCTAATCGGTATTGATACCTTATTTGGTAAAGTATCCTATACTGCGAGAGGCGAGGTAGTTCAGGGTGCCCACCAATTGGCTCAGGCGAACAAATGTTTGCCTTGCCTTACGACAATGGTCACCTGGAGAGGCCCCCAAACGAGTCAAATGATTCTACTCTGAGCCGCAGGGTAATGTGGGGTTCGTGCCCGCTACAACCCCGCCGGTGTCCATCTCGGATCTCGGCTGTTAGCAAGGTGGTCACGGGAGATCTTTCGATCTTTATGTTCAGCTCTGCGACAACTCACTGCTAACTGAGCCACGAATGTCATACATAGCTATATTAAAAAGTAAAGTAAAAAATGATTTATTCAATACAGGATACAAGATATCGCTTATTGAAAGTCAATTAGACTAATCTAATTAATATTGTCGAGTTCAATCTATAGCAATCAATATAATAAAGAGGAAAGATTTGAGTGTTTGTTTATTTCCATTGAAACCGAACTGAACCGATTTGAAAATTTCTTTCACTGTTAGGAACATACACTATCCTCGGGTGACATAGGCTATACAATATTCTGAACAACTTAGAACGCAAAGTACAAAGTTCAGCGTATCAGCTAGTCTATACCAATATTATAAAAAGGAAGATTTGTTTGTTTGTTTGTAACGAATAGGCTCCGTAAATACTGAACCGATTTGAAAAATTATTTCACTGGTAGGAAGCTGCACTATCCCCGAGTGACATAGGCTATATAAGATTTTCAAAAAAAATAGGGATCCTTACTTAAAATCAAATAATGTGACCCAAGGTGCAATATTTTTTTCGTTGTTTACATATTTTGACTGGTGGTTTGTTGTTGTTGTTTGTTTTTTTATTCGCCCATTCTGGGCAGTCAAAAGGACATAGTCTATAGAGCCAAGTCTTTAAGTAGTATCCTATATTCTACGGCGTAACGAAGTAAGCTCGTCTGAAATTAATTACGTGATAACAATCAAATGAAAGTGAAAATAAAACGTGTTACTCACTCGGGTCCGACTTCAGCATTGTAATCTTGCTCAGTCGTGTCTTCTGTACTCTGCGTCAAGACGAGCTTTAGACCCTACAAAAGAAAAAAACCCACATCATCTTTGTACATCAAATAGCACAAACGCTTAAATATTTTTCTTTCAAACAGTTCTTCCAAGTAGCCTTACTTACAAATAAGTCGCCTTAAATAACAAAAGTCGCCCCACCTAACAAAAATCACCCTAACTAACAAAATAAGTCGCCATAGCTTAGAAATAAGTCACCTTATAAAACAAATAAGTCGCCCTAACAACACTAACCCTGTGCGCATTAGCCCGGCTCGTATGTTGCGCGTGGGCCAAAGTATGCGTGTAGTACTGCAGGACAGCGGCCGCTCCCTCCGCGCTCTCCGCCACTGTGTTTCGCAAGTGAGCCGCTAGTTCCGACACTTTTCTTGCGTTGCCCAGTCATAGCTATAGAATAAGTCGCCCTAGCTAACAAATAAGTCACCTTAATTAAAAAAAAAGTTGCCCTGGCCAACACATAAGTCGCTCTAACTAGCAAATAAGTCGCCCTAACTAACAAATAAGTCGATTTAACTAATGCATAAGTCGCTCTAACTAGCAAATAAGTCGCCCTAACTAGCAAATAAGTCGCCCAACTAACAAATAAGTCACTAACCCGGTGCGCATTAGCCCGGCTCGTATGGTGCGCGTGGGCCAGCCTCTGCGTGTAGTACTGCAGGACAGCGGCCGCTCCCTCCGCGCTCTCCGCCACAGTTCTTCGCAAGTGGGCCGCTAGTTCTGACACTTTGCTTGATTCGCCAGCGGAGCCCGAGGCGCCGGCGGAGCCCGAGGTGCCGCCCGCAGAGAGGAACTCGCAGAGGCATTGTACTGGGAGTACGCTGCGTGGATTTATAAAGCCAAAATGCAATTTTGCAAAATCTAATTCAGTCCGGCTCTCAATCTGGTGCCTCTGCCTAACCCTCCGGGGAATAAAAGGCGTGAGATTATGTATGTATGTATGTAATTCGCAAAAGCAGAATTTACACCCAGTATAATCGAATAAAAGAGCCGGAAGTATAAAATTAGATTTAAATACACTAAAATGGCCATATGAAAATTTGTTCGAAATCCGGATCAGCATCATAAAAGAGCATCTCTGTCAGTCTTGATCCAGATGTCTGTAAACTCAGCTAAGCTGCTAGCTGCTAGTGAGATCACCTGAGCTCCAGCTTGTCGTGCCGCAGCAGGCGGTGCAGCCACGGCATGGCGCGCCGCGTGCCGTGCTGTCTTGTCAGCTGCTAGCTGCTAGCTGCTAGCTGCTAGTGAGATCACCTGAGCTCCAGCTTGTCGTGCCGCAGCAGGCGGTGCAGCCACGGCATGGCGCGCCGCGTGCCGTGCTGTCTTGTCAGCTGCTAGCTGCTAGTGAGATCACCTGAGCTCCAGCTTGTCGTGCCGCAGCAGGCGGTGCAGCCACGGCATGGCGCGCCGCGTGCCGTGCTGTCTTGTCAGCTGCTAGCTCCTAGTGAGATCACCTGAGCTCCAGCTTGTCGTGCCGCAGCAGGCGGTGCAGCCACGGCATGGCGCGCCGCGTGCCGTGCTGTCTTGTCAGCTGCTAGCTGCTAGTGAGATCACCTGAGCTCCAGCTTGTCGTGCCGCAGCAGGCGGTGCAGCCACGGCATGGCGCGCCGCGTGCCGTGCTGTCTTGTCAGCTGCTAGCTGCTAGTGAGATCACCTGAGCTCCAGCTTGTCGTGCCGCAGCAGGCGGTGCAGCCACGGCATGGCGCGCCGCGTGCCGTGCTGTCTTGTCAGCTGCTAGCTGCTAGTGAGATCACCTGAGCTCCAGCTTGTCGTGCCGCAGCAGGCGGTGCAGCCACGGCATGGCGCGCCGCGTGCCGTGCTGTCTTGTCAGCTGCTAGCTGCTATCTGCTAGTGAGATCACCTGAGCTCCAGCTTGTCGTGCCGCAGCAGGCGGTGCAGCCACGGCATGGCGCGCCGCGTGCCGTGCTGTCTTGTCAGCTGCTAGCTGCTAGCTGCTAGTGAGATCACCTGAGCTCCAGCTTGTCGTGCCGCAGCAGGCGGTGCAGCCACGGCATGGCGCGCCGCGTGCCGTGCTGTCTTGTCAGCTGCTAGCTGCTAGTGAGATCACCTGAGCTCCAGCTTGTCGTGCCGCAGCAGGCGGTGCAGCCACGGCATGGCGCGCCGCGTGCCGTGCTGTCTTGTCAGCTGCTAGCTGCTAGTGAGATCACCTGAGCTCCAGGTTGTCGTGCCGCAGCAGGCGGTGCAGCCACGGCATGGCGCGCCGCGTGCCGTGCTGTCTTGTCAGCTGCTAGCTGCTAGCTGCTATCTGCTAGTGAGATCACCTGAGCTCCAGCTTGTCGTGCCGCAGCAGGCGGTGCAGCCACGGCATGGCGCGCCGCGTGCCGTGCTGTCTTGTCAGCTGCTAGCTGCTGATAGCTGCTAGTGAGATCACCTGAGCTCCAGCTTGTCGTGCCGCAGCAGGCGGTGCAGCCACGGCATGGCGCGCCGCGTGCCGTGCTGTCTTGTCAGCTGCTAGCTGCTAGCTGCTATCTGCTAGTGAGATCACCTGAGCTCCAGCTTGTCGTGCCGCAGCAGGCGGTGCAGCCACGGCATGGCGCGCCGCGTGCCGTGCTGTCTTGTCAGCTGCTAGCTGCTAGCTGCTAGTGAGATCACCTGAGCTCCAGCTTGTCGTGCCGCAGCAGGCGGTGCAGCCACGGCATGGCGCGCCGCGTGCCGTGCTGTCTTGTCAGCTGCTAGCTGCTAGCTGCTAGTGAGATCACCTGAGCTCCAGCTTGTCGTGCCGCAGCAGGCGGTGCAGCCACGGCATGGCGCGCCGCGTGCCGTGCTGTCTTGTCAGCTGCTAGCTGCTAGCTGCTAGTGAGATCACCTGAGCTCCAGCTTGTCGTGCCGCAGCAGGCGGTGCAGCCACGGCATGGCGCGCCGCGTGCCGTGCTGTCTTGTCAGCTGCTAGCTGCTAGTGAGATCACCTGAGCTCCAGCTTGTCGTGCCGCAGCAGGCGGTGCAGCCACGGCATGGCGCGCCGCGTGCCGTGCTGTCTTGTCAGCTGCTAGCTGCTAGCTGCTAGTGAGATCACCTGAGCTCCAGCTTGTCGTGCCGCAGCAGGCGGTGCAGCCACGGCATGGCGCGCCGCGTGCCGTGCTGTCTTGTCAGCTGCTAGCTGCTAGCTGCTAGTGAGATCACCTGAGCTCCAGCTTGTCGTGCCGCAGCAGGCGGTGCAGCCACGGCATGGCGCGCCGCGTGCCGTGCTGTCTTGTCAGCTGCTAGCTGCTAGTGAGATCACCTGAGCTCCAGCTTGTCGTGCCGCAGCAGGCGGTGCAGCCACGGCATGGCGCGCCGCGTGCCGTGCTGTCTTGTCAGCTGCTAGCTGCTATCTGCTAGTGAGATCACCTGAGCTCCAGCTTGTCGTGCCGCAGCAGGCGGTGCAGCCACGGCATGGCGCGCCGCGTGCCGTGCTGTCTTGTCAGCTGCTAGCTGCTAGTGAGATCACCTGAGCTCCAGCTTGTCGTGCCGCAGCAGGCGGTGCAGCCACGGCATGGCGCGCCGCGTGCCGTGCTGTCTTGTCAGCTGCTAGCTGCTAGTGAGATCACCTGAGCTCCAGCTTGTCGTGCCGCAGCAGGCGGTGCAGCCACGGCATGGCGCGCCGCGTGCCGTGCTGTCTTGTCAGCTGCTAGCTGCTAGTGAGATCACCTGAGCTCCAGCTTGTCGTGCCGCAGCAGGCGGTGCAGCCACGGCATGGCGCGCCGCGTGCCGTGCTGTCTTGTCAGCTGCTAGCTGCTAGTGAGATCACCTGAGCTCCAGCTTGTCGTGCCGCAGCAGGCGGTGCAGCCACGGCATGGCGCGCCGCGTGCCGTGCTGTCTTGTCAGCTGCTAGCTGCTAGCTGCTAGTGAGATCACCTGAGCTCCAGCTTGTCGTGCCGCAGCAGGCGGTGCAGCCACGGCATGGCGCGCCGCGTGCCGTGCTGTCTTGTCAGCTGCTAGCTGCTAGTGAGATCACCTGAGCTCCAGCTTGTCGTGCCGCAGCAGGCGGTGCAGCCACGGCATGGCGCGCCGCGTGCCGTGCTGTCTTGTCAGCTGCTAGCTGCTAGCTGCTAGTGAGATCACCTGAGCTCCAGCTTGTCGTGCCGCAGCAGGCGGTGCAGCCACGGCATTCCGCGCCGCGTGCCGTGCTGTCTTGTCAGCTGCTAGCTGCTAGCTGCTATCTGCTAGTGAGATCACCTGAGCTCCAGCTTGTCGTGCCGCAGCAGGCGGTGCAGCCACGGCATGGCGCGCCGCGTGCCGTGCTGTCTTGTCAGCTGCTAGCTGCTAGCTGCTAGTGAGATCACCTGAGCTCCAGCTTGTCGTGCCGCAGCAGGCGGTGCAGCCACGGCATGGCGCGCCGCGTGCCGTGCTGTCTTGTCAGCTGCTAGCTGCTAGCTGCTAGTGAGATCACCTGAGCTCCAGCTTGTCGTGCCGCAGCAGGCGGTGCAGCCACGGCATGGCGCGCCGCGTGCCGTGCTGTCTTGTCAGCTGCTAGCTGCTAGCTGCTATCTGCTAGTGAGATCACCTGAGCTCCAGCTTGTCGTGCCGCAGCAGGCGGTGCAGCCACGGCATGGCGCGCCGCGTGCCGTGCTGTCTTGTCAGCTGCTAGCTGCTAGCTGCTAGCTGCTAGTGAGATCACCTGAGCTCCAGCTTGTCGTGCCGCAGCAGGCGGTGCAGCCACGGCATGGCGCGCCGCGTGCCGTGCTGTCTTGTCAGCTGCTAGCTGCTAGCTGCTATCTGCTAGTGAGATCACCTGAGCTCCAGCTTGTCGTGCCGCAGCAGGCGGTGCAGCCACGGCATGGCGCGCCGCGTGCCGTGCTGTCTTGTCAGCTGCTAGCTGCTAGTGAGATCACCTGAGCTCCAGCTTGTCGTGCCGCAGCAGGCGGTGCAGCCACGGCATGGCGCGCCGCGTGCCGTGCTGTCTTGTCAGCTGCTAGCTGCTATCTGCTAGTGAGATCACCTGAGCTCCAGCTTGTCGTGCCGCAGCAGGCGGTGCAGCCACGGCATGGCGCGCCGCGTGCCGTGCTGTCTTGTCAGCTGCTAGCTGCTAGTGAGATCACCTGAGCTCCAGCTTGTCGTGCCGCAGCAGGCGGTGCAGCCACGGCATGGCGCGCCGCGTGCCGTGCTGTCTTGTCAGCTGCTAGCTGCTAGCTGCTAGTGAGATCACCTGAGCTCCAGCTTGTCGTGCCGCAGCAGGCGGTGCAGCCACGGCATGGCGCGCCGCGTGCCGTGCTGTCTTGTCAGCTGCTAGCTGCTAGTGAGATCACCTGAGCTCCAGCTTGTCGTGCCGCAGCAGGCGGTGCAGCCACGGCATGGCGCGCCGCGTGCCGTGCTGTCTTGTCAGCTGCTAGCTGCTAGTGAGATCACCTGAGCTCCAGCTTGTCGTGCCGCAGCAGGCGGTGCAGCCACGGCATGGCGCGCCGCGTGCCGTGCTGTCTTGTCAGCTGCTAGCTGCTAGCTGCTAGTGAGATCACCTGAGCTCCAGCTTGTCGTGCCGCAGCAGGCGGTGCAGCCACGGCATGGCGCGCCGCGTGCCGTGCTGTCTTGTCAGCTGCTAGCTGCTAGCTGCTAGTGAGATCACCTGAGCTCCAGCTTGTCGTGCCGCAGCAGGCGGTGCAGCCACGGCATGGCGCGCCGCGTGCCGTGCTGTCTTGTCAGCTGCAGCAGCAAAGCTGGTTGACGGCACAGAAGACGACCCAGGCGGAGTGTTGAGGATAACTGCTGGAGTGATTCTAGGACTGCTGCCGGAGGCTTGCGGGCTGGGCCGTGCGGGTCCAGGGTTGTTAGCTAGAAAAATAGATTGGCCAAATTGCAATCAACCAAGTCAACAATAATTAATTTTACTTAAATTAATACATGGAAGGATGGGAATGACTACTTTTAAAAATTTGCCGGTTCGTCATAGACCCTACTTACAGTCTTCCGTGGATACCTGGGGGTCCACCTGGACCACTTTGGGAACTACTAATCTAGAGCGTAGGGGGTAAAATGTCGGAATGATTTTCGGCAACTGACAGACAGACAGACTTAAGAGCCAGTTCACAGCGATGCAAGCGCAATTTCGAAAAAGTAGAAAGTCCGAAGTAGAAAGAACAAAATTATCCACAGATTGTTGCCAAAAGTGGCAACTTTTTCTTTGATATTTAACCTAAAAGCTATACAACAGTGCCATAAAAATACTGGGCTACGTTATCTACATGTAGTGTCATACTGTGCCACATTTTTGATATTTGCCTTTGTTTGAAGATATTATTTTTTTCGCGAATGGAGCTAGCATCGCTGTAAACTGGCTCTTAATCGAATAACGACACATTTATAAAGGTACCAAGTTTTATTAAATTGGAAACATAAAATTTAATTTTTATTTCACAATACAAACCTGGCTTGGTAATCTGGCGTTGTGTTCGGTGACCGGAAGCTTGCTGTTGCTCGCGGCCGCCAGATGGCTCTCTAATTGCAAGATGGCGGCGCGTTCCGCTTCAACTTCCGCCGGCGTACTTTCCGTCCATTCCAGGCTTGGTTTACTGATGGAGTAGACGGGGAAAAATTGGGCATATTAGAAGTTTAGGTACGCAAAGCCGAATCATACGACGTTATTATTGAAATAATCATTAACATTGTAATAAGCTTTCATTTTCTTTGTAAATATTTCGTCGCCACAAGGGCGATTTGAACAGTGAACGTGTTTCGGCTAAAACGATGTCGCTTTCTCAACAAAATAAGATCCAGGATTACTAAAAAGGGCGCCTATAACCGTTCTTAATGACTATATGAATGAAAAGCATTTGAACTTGAGATTATGATAATAATATTGCTTTCAACTTTTTTTTCGCGGTTTTTCCCGCGCAGATTTCTCATAAACACAAAAATCCCGTTTTTTTCCGTTCCCGTGGGAATTTCGGGAAATCCTTCCTTAGTGCTCACCTACAGTCCCTAAGGAACCTTCATGCCAAATTTCAGCCCGCTACGCCCAGCAGTTTCGGGTCTGCGTTGTCTGTCAGTCAGTCAGTCAGTCAGTCAGTCACCTTTGAGTTTTATATATATAGATATAAATTGTTTGTCTTTGTTACGATTAGTGGTTGCCACTATGTCCAACTATCATCCTAACATACTTACTTAGTGATACAGGTCTCGATAAGCGCTCTCAGCGTAGGATAAGCGGTGTAAGCGCGCTGAGCGAAGCCGCTCGGGTTGTGAGCCGCTAACATCACGAGTATGGCCCAGCCTCGCCAGTAGAGAGAGGTGATGGCCAGCGGCGGAGGGGTGTACCTGATGACAACACATATTAACTAGTATTAGAGCACTAGTTCGGCACAGTTTGTGGCATAGTGCAGCATTAGCATTAGTGTGGCATTGATATGATGAATATCGATGTTTGTTTCCGGTCTGGGTGTGATGTTCGTGTTTGTGTGTGTTTCGGGCACCCTAGATACAGGTTCTTCCTAGTTGGGGGCTCTGAGTGTGATGTGTTATTATTATTATTATTATTATTAGCTCCTTAGGAGAGCGAGGGAAGGAAAAACGGTTTGCCCTCCCCGAGAAAAGGTGTTAGGCGTGAAAAGGACACCGATTTGCGATCATGAAAAAATCTAGCTAGGGTCTGAGATAGGACATAGGCTACTTTTTATCCTGAAATTCCTACGGGAACTTTGGGAATTTGAAGTCTCAAGGGAAAATGCGCTGGCTACAGTACTAGTGTGTTTATAAAATCACTTCATTTCACACGTTGCTAGTTTAGAGGAAAATAAGTGATTCTATTGGTTGTTAAAACTACATTCCACGCAATGCATCCCTCTGGTGTAAACGTATTATATAAGCCGCCAGTGATCGTGTGTGTGTGTGTGTGTGTGTGTGTGTGTGTGCGTGTGTCTCACCCGACCGGCAGCGCGATGTTGTCAGGCGGGTGGAACTGGCACAGCTGGAAGATGTAGTCGGCTATCTCCAGCTTGTCCACCTGGAGAGGGTTTTCTTCTGGAGGCAGCGCGCAGGCGCGACGGACCAGCTGCTCTGTTAGTTCCAGGACTTCTGCTGGCGAGATCGGGATCTCCTGATGAGGTAACAGTGGAATTGTTAAATATAGTCTGTAATGAAATGTCATACAGGATCATCTTTTTGATATTTGTCTAGATTTTTGCTAGAATCGGTAGGGCTTTTGGTCCCAAAATAAGGGATAAGCTGAGAGATTTCTCTTAGCTTATCTTATTTCAGCATTCAGGAAGTAAAACATTTATTTATGCAAGCTTATTATAATGTAAATGATTATCCAATCGATGTAGGTTTACAGTTTTCTACAATCTTCTTTTTTTTAATCTGTAACGAAGGTTTTCTCTTTAAATACTATGCAAGACTATCTTACATAATCATTAACATTGTAATAAGCCTTCATTTTCAAGCGTTTTACTCCCTAAATACTGATATTACTGGTAGTCTAAGCTCTTACCTTGGCCAGCCCTATGAAGATGACACGCAGCAGCGTGGCCTGCGGTAAAGGCGCCTCGCAGCAAGCTCGCAGGAGAGCGGCGCGCTCCGCCTCGGCCGGCCAGTTGTCCGCCTTGCTGTACGCCTCCGCGCCCTCCACGAACATTATCTGGGAAATTCAGCAAAAGTAATGATTTCCTAACTATGGGTCTTATCAGAAAGCTTGAAGTCACTCAAAGGCCTTGATGAAATGAAGTGATGAGATTCCCAGATGAACCAGTCACCGATATAGGTCAAAGAAATATTACAAACGGACAAGCGCAACACGGGGCTCGGGATTAGGTTATTACGATAAAAAACCACATTAAGAAAGTTTTAGCTACAAAGAAAATATATATATACTACTGTATGCCTTGGCTGCATGGCCTATGTCCCATTGCCTGCCCAAAATAGGGGAATAAAAACACCGGCAATAGTTGAGCTTATTTTCTATAAATTATCAAAAAGCATAGTAATCATAACAGCTGCTTTGTCTAACTTGATCAGCTTGATCAGCTGCGCGCGATAGTCAGCAGATCAGCTGCTTCAGCTAATCTATCTAGGTGAGTGCCCTAATTACCTAACTGTAGAGTAACCTTAAGCAGCTTCACACACCTGGATTCCGCAGATCAGCTGCTCCAGCTATTTATCCAAGTTTAGTGACCTAATGATAACAGTAACCAATGGAAGATCAGTGACTTTAGTTGTCTATTAGCTGAAGTTATTTGCTGAATTGGCGTAACCTGTTTACCATCAACTGAGTTGTGACGAGCGACATCGAGTGACAATTATTTTGTTTCGTTAACATAAGTATTTATTATGTCTAGTCTTATAATTCAGTTTCACTTCTTGACTTCAGTTGTCTGCAGCTGAAGTTATTTGCTGAATTGGCGTAACCTGTTCAACCAATGACCCAGCTGTAAAGTAACCTTGAGCAGCTGCGCGCGGTAGTCGGCAGGCGGCGGACGGTACAGCGGCGCGGTCTCCAGAAGCCATCCAGCTGCACAGGCCTGGATTCCACAGATCAGCTGCTTCAGTTCTGCATTGTGCTTGCCGTGGGATGCGACCACTAGGCAGCATAGCGCAAACAGGTCCGCTATTGATACGAAGGCGCGCTCTCTTATCTGTTGGAAGATTATCAATATATATAAAACTCTTCCGTTACTGACTGACTGACTGACTGACTGACAGACAACGCAGAGCCGAAACTACCGGGCGTAGCGGGTTGAAATTTTGCATGTAGGTTCCTTAAAGAGTGTAGGCGAGCACTAAGAAAGGATTCCCCGAAATTCCCATGGGAACGGGATAAAACTGGATTTTTGTGTTTATGAGAAATCTGCGCGAGTGAAACCGCGGGGCAGCCTCTAGTGTTTATATAAAAAAGTTAGTATTTATAAATCAAGTCAGTATTTATACAGGGTAACTTGACCATTTTAGGAGGTGACAGTATGGGTTCAGGTCCAGGTCAAAAACATTAAATTCGAAAAAACTTTCAATTCGAATTATCAATATATATAAAACTCTTCCGTTACTGACTGACTGACTGACTGACAGACAACGCAGAGCCTAAACTACTGGGCGTAGAAAGCTGAAAATTGGCACGTGGGTTCCTTGGGATGTGTAGGTGAGCACTAAGAAGGGATTTCCCGAAATTCCCACGGGAACGGTAAAAAACGGGAATTTTGTAGTTTCCAAACAGTGAAATAATTTTTCAAATCAGCTTAGTATTTTCGGAGCCTATTCGATGAAAACAAACAAACACATCTATCCTCTTTCAACTCGCGGTTTCGCTTTAATTCAGTGTGTGTGTGTGTGTGTGTGTGTGTGTGTGTGTGTGTGTGTGTGTGTGTGTGTGTGTGTGTGTGTGTGTGTGTGTGTGTGTGTGTGTGGGTGTGTGGGGGGTCACCTCCTGCGGCGGCTCGGCGGGCGGCGGTAGCGCGAGCGCGCGCGCAAGTGGCAGCAGCGCGGCGGCGTCGGCGCGGCCCGCGCGCACGCACTCGCGTGTCAGTGCGCGCAGAGAGCGCATGTAGTCTTCGGGCCTTAGGAGCAGCTCCTGTAAGGGGAGTGTGCTCAGTCAGTACGAGTCGAGTGACACGCACACGTCGACAATTCTTTAGGTACCTTGGCAATGTAACACTTTTGTCTATGGTCTCGTGCGCACTAGACTGTAATACCAAAGAATTTATTATTTATTATTTTGCAATACAGATAAACCGCAAGAAATACGCTGAACAACTCTGTGACTGTACCGGGACTATTTTTCTATGATCGCAGATCGCACGTTCATCGCGTCTTTAGGTAAGGCCGGGCCAGACAAAGTACTGTAAACAACTTTGGTGTAAAGCTTTTCTGCTTCGGGTGCTGTTACAAATCTCACTTGTTCAAGATTTTCTAGTTTCAAGGCATTTCTCGGATTAAATGAATTTTTAAAGTAAAGTAAAGTAAAAAATGATTTATTCAATACAGGATACAAGATATCGCTTATTGAAAGTCAATTAGACTAATCTAATTAATATTGATACCTTATTTCGTAAAGTATCCTATACTGATAGAGGCGAGGTAGTTCAGGGTGCCCACTAATTGGCTCTGGCAAACAATGTTTGCCTTGCCTTACGACAATGGTCGCCTGGAGACGCCCCCAAACGAGCCCTCCTCTGTCAAATGATTCTACTCCCTTTCGCAATGATTTTACAGCGTAGAGAAGAAAGGGGTAACAAACTCTACTTTACAATTTCTCTCTTTTTTTTTTTTTTTTTTGTTCTTATATATGTGACATTACAATTCAATTTACAATACAAAGAACATAAATTAATAAGATTTAAAGTACATACATGAAATAATGAAAATATCATGCAGAGCTAGACTACTTCCATGCGTCTTTGTCGTTTTCATATTCATCAACATTGTAATAAGCTTTCTTAATCAAACCTTTTTTGATACGAGTTTTAAACTCATTATCATTCAGGATCAAAATCTCTTCTGGGATCTTGTTATAAAATCTTACTTCGTTTCCTATAAAGCATTTGTTTGTCCGTTTTAGTCTGTTCTGTGGAATACTTAGTTTGTTTTTGCTACGCGTTCTAAGGTCTTTAATTTTATCACATTTTTTATCAAACATATGTAAGTTTTTACGAGTATACATAATAATTTCAAAGACGTACTGGGACGGAAGCATCAAAATATCAATTTCTTTGAATTTTTGTCTGAGGGACTCGCGAGCTTTAAGCTGATAAATGTTTCTAATTGCACGTTTTTGTGGTATAAAAATGACGTTAATATCTGCAGCTCTTCCCCATAGAAGCAAGCCATAGGTCATTAAGCTATGAAAGTAACTGAAATACACAAGTCTCGCGGTAGAAACATCAGTTAATTTTCTGATTTTCCAGATTGCGTACGCAGCCGAACTGAGCCTTGCCGCAAGATTTGAGATATGGGGGCCCCACTGAAGTTTCGAATCTAGAGTGATACCAAGGAATACAGTTTGATTTACCAGATTAAGCTTGTTATTGTCCAAATGTATGTCTGTATCATAAGCAGTCACATTTGGCAAGGAAAACTTAATGCAATTAGTTTTCTTTGCGTTCAAAAGTAAATTATTAGAAGTAAACCATTGAGAAATCTCCACTAATGTTTTGTTTATATCTAAGTTGAGGGAGTCACCTCGTTTAACTTTAAATGTTAAAGAGGTGTCGTCCGCAAAGAGGACAACATCTGTAAGTTTATCTAACATGTAAGGGAGATCATTTATGTAGACTAGGAACAGGAAAGGCCCCAATATCGATCCCTGAGGTACACCAATCTTGATAGGACAACCTGCAGACACCGCACCACCCACGTCCACTCGTTGGTCGCGATCAGTAAGATAAGAGGCAAGTAGATCAAGTAAAATTGAGGGCGAAGGGATGTTCGGGTGATTTGGAGGTGAAACGCTTAAGCGCGCAGTTTAAGATACATGTTTCAATCAAATTTAGGGTGTTTCTAGGTCTACAGACAAAATATAAGTACTTACCAAGTAAGTATCAGCCATAGCCTGAGGCACGGCCTGCGGTTGAGCCTGAATGAGCGCGGAGAGCACCGCCATGTTGTTCGGCGAACGAACGTTCGACAGCTCGTTGTAGATGGTGTGAGTCACCACGCTGCGCAGGAGTGCCGGGCTCTCGCTGACCATCTCTCTGTCAAATAATATTAATTAGTATTTTAAATTTATTTAGAAACGAATTAAACTTTAGAATCATAAGAAAACGCGACTACGCCAAAAAAAAAGTATTGGTGACCCCGATGCGAAACTTCCGCAACCAACAAATGCTTCTTTACTACAACTACGTCACCAGAAACCGAACAGCTAAGTTTACACTAGACACATAAAAACTTTTGGAAGCCCCAACGGATTTTTTTTTACTACAATATAAGGTTCCGTAGGTTACACCTGAGATAGGCGATGTATGCAGTAACATGCGACTTGGTTTAAAAAAAAAATGGTGACCCCGACGGTAATCTTCTATTACTACAATTTCAGGTTCATTCTTCTCACCTTGATTTACAGGGCCGTGAAAGAAGCAGTGGAGAGCCGACTGGAGTGGAGAAGGCTACACAGACAAGAGCTCGGCTTCTAAATAAAAGAAAAAGACGAGTCTTACCTTAGACAGGCGATGTACGCAGTAACGAGCGGTTTAGTCTTGAGTCTCATCCGCGCGAGTTGGGCTAGTACTTCGTGGTCCCTCGCGGCGGAGGCTCCGCTGGCGTCCGCGTTGACGCACACGTGGGCTAGCAGCTCTTGTGCTGCTCGCCATAGTTTGCCTGAATGCAGCCAGGCTTCCAGTCTTGAGGCTGATATCATGCGGATCTGGGAATCAGTAAGCAAATTAAATTATGATGAAAAAATAAGCAGCCAAGTGTAAGTTAAATTATGATGAAAAAATAAGCGTTTAGAAGGTTCCGGACTTTATTCATGGACGAATTTTTAACCACCATTTTTAACGTCGCCATTTTGCATTCTTTCCGTAAGATGTAAATTGTGTATTTTTTTTTTAATTTTAGGTTAGTTTACAATTTTAATTTTAATGAGAGAGAGAACTTATGAGAAGTTACAACTGCGTATAATTTTGCGCTTGTTCACCCAGACGATCTTTTAGTAGAAAATCGACCAGATTTATCTAGACTATATGGTAAAGGAGGAAGGGAAACTTTAAAATATATGTGGTTAATCCTAATATCCTTATAAACTTCCGCATTTCTAATATAAGTATGAATAATTATTGATTCAAACTGTATGAAAATACGTAAAATAACTAATAAGTTCACACCTCAGGAAATCCACAGGTGGCAGAGAGCAGCTTCAAGAAGCCCTTGCCGATGGCGTCGGGCGCGGCGCGTCGTTGGATCTGCTCTTTTATGGACTCCAGAACTATGCACTCTACCGCCTCGTAACTCGTTGAGTACCTGAACAAATTCATTTTAAGAAATATGTAACTCAAAACTTCGTGAAATAGACATTCCAGAGAAGTTATGTGAATGTTGCGATACAATCTGCGCTACTGTTGAACATAGGTTAGTGATAAATGATTTATATACTTCTATACTACATATATTACAAGAGGCAGCGAGCTTCACTCATAAAACCGTCGCAAATAAGAAAAGACACGTTGTAGGCTGGAATAAACATGTAAAATACTTTCACGGGGAGGCTCGACAAGGGTTTAGTGAATGGATTCTATACGGGAAACCAAAATTAGCAGTGGTAACATGACGAAAATTTTGTCGACTTTGTCGTATCTATCTGTCACTTTTGTCGATCGTCTCCATACATTTTCCCGCATTTAAATGTCAAAAGCGATTAAAAGTGACAGTTAAATTCGACAAATAGTCCGTCATGCTGCGGGGGCTGGTCCTATTTATGAAAACATGGTCAAAACTAGAAAAACTTTTAAAATGCGATTAAAGTGGTGTCAAGATAATCAAGAACAAATTAAACAGGATATCTTAGCCACGGAACACAAAGCTAAACATTTTGGTAACTTTTGGAAAAGTACGAAAAAACTAAGCCCTAGAACGAGTGTCCCCGTGGAAGTAGAGGGTTTATGTGAGCCGATTGCTATTGCTAATCTCTTTATGGACATGTTCAAGGTAGAGCCTGTCGCTACATCGGAACGTAGTGACCGGATACGCGATGTTTCATGTGGTAAGGAGTACAAGCGCTTTTCTATTAAGGAAGTAGAGCAAGCTATCCGTAGCATGAGGCATGGAAACTCTCCGGGACACGACGGGCTCAGCCTAGAGCACTTAAGGTATGCTGGTGTGCACCTACCTAGAGTCCTAACAATGTTGTTTAATTTATGTGTGGGTCATTCTTACTTACCGGAGGGTCTTATGCGCACAGTTGTGGTACCTATAGTAAAAAATAAGACCGGGGATGTGGGGGACAAAACCAATTACAGACCTATTTCATTGGCCACCATTGTAGCAAAGGTGCTGGACAGTCTTCTTGATACACAGTTAGATAAATATCTCAAACTGCATGATTCGCAATTTGGTTTTAGAGCTGGCCTATCCACCGAAAGTGCCATTCTGTGTCTCAAGCAGACTGTCCGGTACTATACAGACCGAAAAACTGCCATCTATGGATGCTTCTTGGACCTTTCTAAGGCATTTGATATGGTATCGTATGATGTGCTTTGGAAGAAGCTTAGTAATGAAACTAGTATTGATTCAGAGTTCTTGGGCATACTAAGGTATTGGTACGAGAACCAGGTAAATGTGGTTAGATGGCGTGATGCACTTAGCGATGAATATAGGCTTAAATGTGGTGTCAGACAGGGGGGTCTGACTTCTCCAAAGTTGTTCAATCTCTTTGTTAATAGATTGCTTGTGGAGCTCAGCGAAACCAAAGTCGGTTGCTCGATCGATGGCACGGCAATAACTCTAAAAAGAGTGAATTTATTGTATTTTCTTCGAGAGGCAAGTCACCTGCAGTGGTACCCCCGATAAAGCTCTGTGGTGTACCCTTAAATAGAGTTAAGGAGTTCAGATACTTGGGTCATATTGTTGATGAGCGGCTTAATGATGATGAGGATATAGAGAGGGAGAGAAGGGCGTTGTCGATCCGCAGTAATATGCTTGCACGTAGGTTTTCGAGATGTACGCAGGCTGTTAAGCTGACACTATTTCGTGCATTCTGTCAGTCATTCTATACATGCAGCCTATGGGTGAGCTATACTCAGCGGGCCTACAACGCCCTTCGTATCCAGTACAACAATGCGCTGAGGGCGGTGTTGAAGAAGCCGCGACATTGTAGCGCGTCGGCAATGTTTGCACAAGCAGGCATTGACGACTTCTACTGTATCATGCGCAAACGAACGGCATCGTCAATGAGACGCTTGCGAGAGTCGAGCAACACCATCCTCAGCGTGTTGTCTACTAAGGTCGAAAGCCCTTTCTTGAGACACTGGGTAGGTGTACATACCAGCTTTAGATAAGTATTTATTTTGTCGTCACCATGTTTATTTTTTAATATTATTATTTAATTGTAATTTGTCAATAAGTATATTTTTAAGTATTAACCTATTCATAAGAAATTTACTAACAGTTATGGATTGAATAATCTGAAATAAATGCATTTATTATTATTTATTATTATTATAAGGCGGTAACTCTCGCTATGGCGCGAAATTCAATTTTTTCACGTTTTTTATTTATTCTGGCAAAAGTATTCATTTTTAATATAGTTTAAATGAATTCGAGTATGTAAAAAACCATCTCCCACATTGTAATACAACGTTTTTGAAAGACAGAACTACTGATTTTGTGTCTAAGTGGTAAAAGGCCAAAAATCAAGTTCCTTTAATATACACAAAATCGGTAACTCTGTCTTTCAAAAACGATATATGACAATGTGGGATATGTTTTTTTACGTACGCGAATCAATATATATAAAACTCTTCCGTTACTGACTGACTGACTGACTGACTGACTGACAGACAACGCAGAGCCGAAACTACTGGGCGTAGCGGGCTGAAATTTTGTAAGTGGTTTCCTTGGGGAGTGTAGGGAAGCACTAAGAAAGGATTTCCCGAGATTCCCATGGGAACGGGAAAAAACTGGGTTTTTGTGTTTATGAGAAATCTGCGCGAGTGAAACCGCGAGGCAGCCTCTAGTTAATTTATACTTTGTTAAAAATAAATACTTTCGCCGGAATAAATAAAAAACGTAAAAAACATTTGAATTTCGCGCCATAGCGAGAGTTACCACAATTATCTTTGTTGCTCAGCCGAAAAGACGCCCAGGGGTGGACAAAATACCTACAGATTTCTACCAGGACTACTTCAGCGACTAAATGGACATGCGTGGCAGGCAGTGTAATGAGTGTTTTAAACCATGGCCGAAATCAAAAATATGCGTCTTTGACTCCCTAGATAATCTTGCTAAGAATTTTTAAGGCTATGTTGTGTAGCTTTTAGGTTAATGATAAATATCCTTAAACTAGAGGCTGCCCCGCGGTTATTCCCGCGCAGATTTCTCATAAACACAAAAATCCCGTTTTTTCCCGTTCCCGTGGGAATTTCGGGAAATCCCTTCTTACTGCTCACCTACACTCCCCAAGGAACCCACGTGCCAATTTTCAGCTTTCTACGCCCAGTAGTTTCGGCTCTGCATTGTCTGTCAGTCAGTCAGTCAGTCAGTCAGTAACGGAAGAGTTTTATATATATTGATTAAACTAAAGTGACCACTTACGCCAACAGACATTTTATTCCTTACATTTTGAACCTGAATTTGATTTCGGCCATGGTTTAGAAGATAAGATATCAATTATTTATCGGAAATGGCGCTAGTTTCGCACCGTGTGGCCCCTTAATGTTTTCAAGGAAGGACGTTACTAACCATTTGGGCATTCCCTTAGTCAGTTTTAAGGACACCCATGGGGGGAGATGGGGTGCTGGTATTATATTTTTTAAACTAGAGGCTGCCCCGCGGTTTTTCCCGCGTAAATTTCTCATAAACACAAAAATCCCGGTTATTCCCGTTCCCGTGGGAATTTTGGGAAATCCCTTCTTAGTGCTCACCTACACTCCTCAAGGAACCCGCGTGCCAATTTTCAGCTTTCTACGCCCAGTAGTTTCGGCTCTGCGTTGACTGTCAGTCAGTCAGTCAGTCAGTCAGTCAGTCAGTCAGTCAGTCAGTCAGTCAGTCAGTCAGTCAGTCAGTCAGTCAGTCAGTCAGTCAGTCAGTCAGTCAGTCAGTCAGTCAGTCAGTAACGGAAGAGTTTTATATATATTGATTAAACTAAATATATATATTTCTCTTTCTTTCTGAGCTTACCTTGGGAACACAGAGTACTCCAGCTCGGAGTTGTTAGTGTCATCCTCGCCGCACCCCATCAGTGGTGATCCCGAGCCCGAGGGTGACATTGTACCTGATGAACAAAATACATAGGTCATGGCCCTTGATGTTGTCCAGTTGATGACAAACAGTACCGTTAAAGTGAAGAGGCCTATTAAAACTTCATGCTGCTCGAAATGTAATTTTTGTATCAATACCTAACTTTCAAAAAATACTATGTTCATCAGGAGTAACGCAAGATTCTTATAATGAAAGAATTTTTCAATTCCGGCCAGAATTTCGGAGCCTATTCCATTCAAACAAACAATAGAAAGAAAAATTCCTTTTTTTCACCAATAGATAGGCCGGCGGCGCAGCGCGGCATAAAAATACAACAAAATAAGAAATATAGCAGCAAACAGGTAGAATCTACCTGTATGTATATGTATATGTACTAAGCTCGGACGGAATACAGATTAAAGTTTACTAGGTACTCATACATTGTGACCCTGAAAACAACACAATCAGTGTACATACATACAACCACTCGCCGATCAACGGCCCATCTATGACAAACCGGTTTGCCAATTCAGCATTTGACTTCAGTAGTGCAAGTATAGACACTGTTCTTCCATTGGCCGCCCGAAAATATCAAATCTTGCCTTGTTATTATTTCAGTGTATGTTTAGAGAAGGAAAAGGCGGGATGACATCGATGCTATCTAACCGACTGGATTCAGGTGGCACAGGAGAGAGAAACGTGGAAACAGAGGGCGGAGGTCTTTGCCCAGCAGTGGGCCACAGTTAAGACTATAAAAAAAAGTTTTATATATTTCTATGGGCTGTTGGAGTACAGTGGCGGTCTAGGACAGCGTAACATATTCGTCTATGGTCTCGTGCCCTAGACTGTAATACCAAAACACAAGAGCTATTTTGCAATATCTATCAATACAGAAAAACCGGAAGTATTACGCCGTCCTGGACCGCCAATGTACAACAACTTCCAACTAAAGCAGATAGAGATGTATTTGCGACATGGATTAAAAACAACCCGTGTTTTTTATCTCACCGATAGTAGCATCAGTGGGTATGAGGTGTTTCGGTGGATGCTTCGTATTGAAGGCTGTCACAATGTTCTCTACGAGGCACTTGCTCCAGGGGCACTCCACCCACCAGCGCTCGTTCAGTGCGTCTTCTATGTACACCTGGGAATATCAAATTGTAATCTAAGTATATCATATAACCCCGTCCCCTCCTCTGATCTCTGGGGGAGGCCTGTGTCCAGCAGTGGAAGTCTTATAGGCTGCAATGATGATGTTGATGATTCTTTTGAATGCATTTATTCATATAGCTAGAATGGTTTTCTAAATTAATAAAATAAAACAAACTATTTATTTTCAAATAATAGATGAACCAAGTTAATTAATATAAAATAGCTCAACAAAGCTCAGCAGTTTTTAATAGTGCCATCTAGTAGTTCAAGAGTATATGAGTTATTTTCAAAAACTAAAATTATGAAGCTGGCATGTAATAAAATCTTTAATGTTGATTTGTTCCTTACCTTTATAAAAGTATCCGGCCAGTTCTTACTCTCCCTATGGCCTGCGTACAGCATATTACAAGCTAACACAAACACCAGTGGATTCCCTTTACTCTTGAATGCAGCTCCTTGCTCCCGCTTCAATAGGCTGCATAGGCTCTGTGTTACCGTGTCGTGGGCAAACATGTTGGGCCGTATCTTTGTCAAGTACAACATGCCCATGCATAGAATTGGGTCTGGCTTTGAACGCTGAGACTTGAGGAGACGAATGGAGCCTGTTAGGAGACCCAGCTGAAAAAGAATATAAGACTGTTTTGAAATAAAACCTTTGACTTGAAGAAATAGCCTATAAAGAAATGATTTGAAAATAGCAGCCGTTGTACGAGATGTTTCTCTTCTTATCTCTTTCCTCATACTAAATAGCGCGAGAAAGCATGCATGTGGCCGCCATTTTAAGATCATTTCTTTGTGTGCGGCTTATGGAAACAAAAAAATCCAAAACAAGATAAAACTGTTTCACAGAATGTGTATAAACAGATACATTGTAACTCTGTCAATTCTATGATTGCATTAAAGAGTATTTCTATTCTACATTTTCTTTTACAGACAGTTAAAAGTATTCAGAGCTTACCAGCTTATCAGAGTTGTGCGTATCAAGAGCTTGCAGCACATGGGGTACCAGGTCAACTGGATCCACTTCCAAGGAAGTGCCTCCTACTGTCTCCGCTGCGGGTGAACCTATACGGGACCTCTTGCCTGGTGGAGGACCTCCAAATGATGACGTTTCTCTTTTCCGATCAACACCTGCAAGGCATTACTTTTAATTCAGGGGTTTTGGGTTCAAATCTTCTTATAAACAGCTAAGAGAAAACTAAGTTTTTTTTGGATGTAATAATAAAAAATCTGTATTGCAAATTTCTAACTTGGTGTTTCTTTGAATTATTTAACTTGTGTGTTTAGTAAGCACCTCATAACTAGAATCCTAGAGGAGAGTTTTTCGCGGTAATTTTTATAATTTCCAAGTGGCTGGTCTGCAGTTTCACCCGCCCAGATTTCTCATAAACTCAAAAATCCCGTTTATTTTCCATTCCCATGGCAATTTCAAGATTTACAATTATTCCTTAGTGCTTGCCTACACTCCCTAAGCAACCCATGTGCAAAATTTCAGCCCGCTATGCCCAGTTGTTTCAGCTCTGCATTGTCTTTTAGACAGTCAGTCAGCAACGGAAGAGTTTTATATATATTGATTAGTCCTAATATCTAAGGTCTTAAACATAAACAGCCAAACATGGGTACAGCTCAATGCACTGATGCCTCTAGTAGGAACAGTCAATGAACTTATATCTCAGCCTACCCTTCGGAGAAAATAGGAATGAGATTGTTATGTTTTTCATCAAAGGTTAGGTTATTTTGTAAACTAACCACTGGTTGAGGCTTTGTGTATGTTTCTCTTCTCGGCATCGCGAGAGACGACCACAGTTGACTTCGAGCCAAGTGCGAAGATGTCCTGTGGGTGCTGTGGAGCCTTGCTCTTGCCCCCGCGCCCGGCTGGCATCTTTCCACGGTCCATTATAGACACACTTTACAGTTCAATTGAATAGGCTTTACTTCAGGAAATCATTTATATAGATGTTCCGTATCTAGAATGTATAATTTAAACTGTATTCATTATAGTTTAAGGAGTATTTTTTTAGAAAAAGCTGAGATAAATAGCGACGAAAACTAGTCAAAACCAAACCAAAACAACGAATCACAGAGAGTAAAATTTTTCTATGATCACAGACCAACTCCAACTAAAGCATAGAAAAATTTTACTCTTTATCTAGAGATACTACAACGAATCAACGACTTGCGTGTTATGACTGATTGATTCGATTGTTATCAAACAATCTAAATCAATTCAATCCAATAAATCGCGTTGCGTGAGTTTAGTTTTCATGGTTTTTAGCTGTAATAATATATTACCTACTCTAGTTATGCTCTAGTTCGTCTGTGATGTGGACTGAAAAGCGTGAGCACCCGGGTTCGATTCCCGGGCGGGGCGAATATTGACATGATGAATATAATAATAATAATAATAACACATCACACTCAGAGCCCCTAACTAGGAAGAACCTGTATCTAGGGAGCCCGAAACACACACAGAGACGAACATCACACCCAGACCGGAAACAAACATCGATATTCATCATATCTATATATATATATCGATGTTTGTTGCCGGTCTGGGTGTGATGTTCGTCTCTGTGTGTAATTCGGCACCCTAGATACAGGTTCTTCCTAGAGGGGCTCTGAGTGTGATGTGTTATTATTATTATTATGTGCAATGTATAATCTAAGGTTTTTAGTTTTTACTTTTTACAGTTTTTAGCTATGTCCATTATCGATTTTTTTGTTTGGTTCTACATTTAACCATCTAGGTACATACAGGTAAAAAAAAAATAGTTTCATCAAAATCAGTTCAGTAGTTTTAGTTCTTTATCCCAATAAAAGCGTGCATAGGAAATAAATTAATGAAAAGTTTAGGGTAGTAAATATTTTAATTTATTAATACTTTTAATAAATAATAAAAAACAAATACATTCTGTAATCAATTAGTATGAAACAATAAAAATCTTAAAATACTTGTGAACATCATAAATGCTTACACCTATCAACTTTCTAAGCATTTCAATAATAGCAAAACGTCCTCCACCTTTTGATTAAGGAGGAGTGACAGTTTATCACCAGTCATTGTTACCAAGGTCTGCGAAAAGCTTGTCCTTAATCTTAGGCCGTGGGTCTTCCGTAATCTTGGTGTCAACTGCTCCTATTTGGCCTAGGATATATTCTAGTTCTGTAATAGAAGAAAGAGATAATTTAATATTAAACTAAAAGTGGTAAAGTTAAAGAACCCAGCCATTGAATTGAAATGAGATAAGTAATTATACCACAGAATACCCAGATCAATGAGGGGATTTCAAAGTGACATTAAAAAAAATACGCCCGTAGATGGCGTTGTCAAAAAAAATAGACATAGATAATTAATTCAAATCAGTTCAAATTAACTTGAAAAGTTTTTTTTTTTTTAAATTATGGTAGTGTTAGGGTCTTTCCTAATATAGGTTGTTGAGATGGTAAATAAAGCAAGCGGACTGTATGTTAATTCTGGTTTATTCTCTAAAGCCTCTATTACAAATCTAACACACGCGCCTAGGTGAATGTCCGCTCGCAAGTGTTTTTTGACAGCTACCGGCGGCGCGGAGGTGTGAGGTGCGGGGCGACGGGAACGCGTTCGTTCGGAAACTAATAAAGGTTTTCTACCGAACAAACTCCCGGGGTTGAAGTATTCAATGAAGATGAAGTTTCACTCATCAGGAAGAGGGCATATGTTATTGAAGGCTCGTCGTATTGTCCCTTTCTTCGTCTTGATGTCCGCCACTCTTATGATGCCATCTGTTCCTGGATGTACTGCCGTGATTCTACCCAATGACCATAGCAATGGCGGTAAAGCTTTCTCCTTTATAAGGACGAGCTGATTCAGTTTCAATTCTCCAGTTGGATGGTGCCACTTGGTTCTCTGCTGCAGTTGGGTCACGTATTCCTGACTGAAACGATTCCAAAAATGTTGCTTAATGTGTTCTATTCTCTTAAATCTCTGTAGACGATTGAGGTTGACATCATAGACCTGTGGATGGGGAATACAAGTAAGTGACCGTCCAATCAAGAAATGTCCGGGCGTTAGTGCAGTAAAATCCATAGGATTTGAAGATAGTGGAGTGAGAGGGCGTGAATTTAAAATGGATTCAATTTGAGCTAAACATGTATACATTTCTTCGAAAGTTAAATGAGTTAAACTAAGAACCCTTTTAAGATGACCTTTAGTTGACTTTACAGCAGCTTCACTAATCCCGTTAAAGTGGGGACTGAAAGCTGGGCAAAATTTGAATTCTATTCCCTCTAACGCTAAATTTGATGAAATATTAGAATCTAATAAGAATTTACTAAGTTCGTTACTGGCTCCAACGAAGTTGGTCCCATTATCACACGTGATGCTAAGAGGCTTGCCCCGACGAGCAATGAAGCGGTTCAGCGCAGCCATAAACGCCTCCTTGGTAAGATCTGTAACCAACTCGAGATGCACAGCCTTAACAGCTAGACAGACAATTATGCATATGTATGATTTAATTAATTTACTTCCTCTGCCTGCTTTGTTAGCTATCATAATTGCTCCGGCATAGTCCAGAGCTATGTGTAAAAAGGGAAATTCGAGCTCAGTCCTGTTAGATGGAAGTTGACCCATAGGAGGTTGCACAATTTGTGCCTTAAATCTAGAGCATTTAACACATTGTTTTACTATTTTCTTTGACAAGTTTCTTCCACCTAACGGCCAGTAGCTTTGCCTAATGTTAGACAATAAGAGCTGAGGCCCAGCATGCATTAATAATATGTGTGTTTTCCTAAATAAAAGAATGGTAAGGTGATGTTTGCTGTCTAATAAAACGGGATGTTTGACGTCGAACGCATAAGGTGAGTTCTCTAACCGACCACCGACCCGAATAACATCGGAAGAATCGATGAAGGTAGACAATGACTTCAGCCTGTTAGTTTTCGGTAAAGGTTTCCCTGACTTTAATAGAGCATATTCTTCTGGGAACATCTCCATCTGCGATTGACGTAATATGAAAGTTAATGAAGAATGAAGTTCGCTGACTGAGAGATGACCTGTAAGTTTATTATTTTTATTACGACTATTATGTATGAATCTTTTGACGTATGCTATTATTCTCTGTATGGAAGATAAGTTTGAATGAGTATGAATGATTTTTTGAAATATGTTTTGAGTGTCTTGTTGAGTGTCTGTGACGTAAGATATTATTTCGGCATGATTCTGTTTCTCGCAAGTATTTGGCATTTTCGGCCAAAAACTTTCAGGTTTAAGTAAGAATTTTGGTCCTGTAAACCACAACGAAGAGTTGCCGATAAGATCGGCCCTCACCCCCCGAGAAACAAGATCAGCAGGGTTGTCTCCGGTCGGAACGTAATTCCACTTGTGCCCTAACGTGTTTTCTTGTATTTCACTAACGCGGTTGCGCACAAATGTTTTGAGTTGACTGGCAGGAGAGGCCAACCAGCCCAGAACAATTGTGGAGTCACACCAAAACCAACACGAGTCTACTTTGACAGTGAGTGCAGATTTTAGCTTTGCACACAATCTTGCCCCCATGACTGCACCACAAAGCTCTAGCCTTGGGATAGTTGTAGGTTTAATTGGCGCAACTTTATTTTTGGAAGCTAGAAGGTGTACCTCTACCTTTCCTGAACTACTCACTGACCGTACATATGAACAAGTGCCGTATGCTGCCTCTGACGCGTCTACGAAGGTATGTATTTCAATTATATAAGGATCTTTACCTATGACACATCTAGGAATTTTTAAATTATTTAAGTTTTTTATATTTTTAATATACGATACCCATTCAATTTTTAATTCATTGCGGATACTTTCATCCCAATGGCTGCTTTCTTTCCATAACTTTTGCAATAATATTTTCATTTCTAAAACGCACGGACCCACTAAGCCTAAGGGGTCAAATACTTGACTTATTGCAGACAATATTGTTCGTTTAGTTATTTTATGATTATCTAGACTATTTATGGAATAGGATAATATGTCTTGATCACATTGCCAAAATATGCCTAATGTTTTTGTATTATTATTACTTCCGCCGTCTAAATCCAATGTTTTATTATTTGTATCTTGACCATTGTTACTACGTAAGTTATCTAACACGAATTTGCTATTTGATTGCCATTTGCGTAAATTTAATTTTGCTGACCCTAAAATAGACGCTATACTTTTTGCTAACTCTAGCGCTGTTTCCTCCTGGTCTGATCCGCCTAGGTAGTCATCAACATAAAAGTCCTTTCTAATTGCGCGTTGTACTTCCGCGTTATCGGATTCATTAGCGAGACTAGTAAGACATTTCGTAGCTAAGTATGGAGCTGACGCAGTGCCGTAGGTGACCGTATTCAAGGTGTATGACTTAAGAGGGCTATTTGGATCTGATCTAAAAACTATTTGAGTAAGCTTTCTTTGTGACTTTTCAATGTAAAGTGACCTGAACATTTTTTCGCAATCAGCTGAAATTATAATTTTATGTTGTCTGAAACGCGTGAGAATCGAGAACAGGTCATCCTGAACTGTTGGACCTACCAGCTGCAGATCGTTAAGCGATACGCCTGTTGTAGTAGCTGCTGAGGCGTCGAATACAACTCTCAGCTTAGTTGTTGAACTCTGTTCTCTAATCACACCGTGATGTGGTAAATAATAATTATCGTTACTTTTATTTGTGTATTTATTTTCTGACATATGCCCTAATTCTAGGTATTCTTCCATAAACTTTACGTATTTTTTCTTGTATTCTGAATCGCGTTGAAATTTTCGTTCTAGTGCTAAGAAACGTATCCTAGCCTTATCATAAGAGTTCCCTAATTCGTCAATGGAACCTTTAAGAGGCATAGTAACGATGAAGCGGCCTTCTTCGTCGCGGCGTGTGGTACTATTGAAAATTTCTTCACATAAACGTTCATCATGTGACAATGAATGAATAGGAGAAATGCTATCGAGTTCCCAAAACCTATTAAGCTCTTTTCTAGCTTCTTGTGTAAAAAAACATTGTGGATTTTGACGGGGTTGGGTTTGTAAGATTTGTCCTGATACTAACCAACCTAACTTAGTTTCGATTAGTTTTGGCATATTTTTACCTAGTTCTATTGAATTTAAGCTAACCAAGTCCCAGAAGACCTCGGCTCCAATTAAAATGTCGATGGCTGACGGTACGTTAAAAGAAGGGTCAGCTAGATGTAATCCGAGGGGTATGGGGACACTAGTTATATCGATGTATGATGAAGGTAATGATTTAGTAATTTGAGGCAATATAGAGCACTCTAGGTCTACCTTGTAGCTTCCATGTAACGATTGCAAAGTAATGTAGCAAGATTGTGTACTTTTAGAACTCAAACTGTTAATACCTGACACTGTGGAATACTTTTCCTGCCGTGACAACCCTAGCTCGGCACAGAAGTCGTCCGTAACGAAGTTGCCAGAGCTACCATTGTCTAGAAGAGCGCGCGCTTTCCTCTGCCTGCCCTCGCGGTCGACCACGGTGACTACGGCTGTGGAAAGCAATACATGGGACGCAGTAGTATTCTGTATGTATGAGGTGTCTGCTGACAAAGCAACATTATTAATTGAAGTTGTTTCTTTATGATGATTATCAAAATGTAACATTGTATTGTGTCTCCCTTTACAATATTTGCAGCCTGCTAAACGACATCTTCTCTCAAAATGACCTGGGCGCAGACAGTTGATACAGACTTTTGCATCGCGAGCTTTATTATTGCGTACTTCAATGGGCAAGTTCCTGAATGCATCACAGTTAAATAAATAGTGACTTTGACTACACATAGGACACCTATTGGGACCTTTTTCTCTGCTGTTGTCATTGTTAGATGATACCAAAAAACTTTTAGGCCTACCTTCCTCTTTCTTATTTGTTAACTTAGTTTCCTCATAAGACTCTAAGAAATCAGCCCTATTGCTCAAAAACTTTATGAGCTCAATCAAAGTAGGTAAGTTTTCTAAATTATTTTTGAATTGTTCCCACTCCTTAAATGAAACAGAGTCTAATTTACCCGAAATCATATGAATAATCAAAGTATCCCATGATTCTGTAGGTTGCCCTAGTGATTTTAGTGCCCTTAAGTTTTTATTAGTTAAGTCTATCAACATTCTCAATGCCTGACTGCTTTCTTTGTGTATGATTTGAATATTAAATAAAGCCTGAACATGGTTACTGATGAGCAGCCGTTTGTTGTCATACCTATCCAACAGAGCCTGCCAAGCTATTTCATAATTGTCCGATGTGCACTCCAGGCTTGATATGATGAGAGCAGCGCTGCCTTTTAATGATGAGCGTAAGTATAAGTGTTTATTTATATTATCTAAGTTGCTGTTATTGTGTACGAGCGATAAGAACGTGTCTCTAAACGCGAGCCAATTCTGATAGCTGCCATCAAATGCAGGTGGATCAATACGAGGAAGTCGCACAAAATTATTCATCTTGTCTGGTGATTGTGCATCCTTAACATTGGTTCCAGAACTCACCTGCTGGGGCGATGTGGAGCTATTTTTTGACATACTCTGAAGATGTCTGGCAACTGATACCACTTCAAAGTAAAGAGTCTCAAACTGCATACGTTCCTCGCTTTGCTTGTCGGAATCAGCCTTTGGGTCTATCTCAATCTCCGTCTGTAATTCGTCAAAATCATCATATAAATGTTCAGTTCTTGACAATCTAACTTCTAGTTCTGTAAGCTGTAAAGCACTGAGAGTCTTGCAGCTTCGAAGGACAGACAGATAGTTATTAAACTGAGTTAATTTTCCCTTTAGTGAAGCCCTTTTCCTAACAAGAATTTTCAATTTTTTATGAAATGTTATTCAATCAGCTGTGCAGTGAAGTAGAAAAATAAAATAAAATGTAATGACACAAGTAAGCTAAACTGAGTAAAAATGCTAGAAAGATGAGAGTTCAACTTGTTTACTTGAAGCGATAGTGGTATGTAATTGCAATCGTTAGGTGCCTACCAAGGACGTTTGTATACTTAATATAAATCTGTGTTTAAATTACCTGACTAGGGTAATAATTCCTTGATGTTCTTTGCAATAAACTTGCAATAGATGTTAGATGTATGAAGAATAAGATGCCTGGTATAGCTAATAAATTGAAGAGCCTGTATATAAGACCAATAATTGGTTGCAGACCATATAAACTGTGTTTAAATTACCTGACTAGGGTAATAATTACTTGATGTATAGCAATAAACTTGCAATAGATGTTAGATGAAAGAAGATTAAAGATGACTGGTAGTAACCAGACACTTGGAAACAACAAGGAATACGAAACGGGAATGCTATGATTGGATTGGAACGGACTTACACTCGTAATCACCCAAACCAGAATCCAATTAGTCGTCCTCCAATGTTCCTTGTCTTCGAAATAAAATGACTTGCGATCGGTTCCAAAGTCCACTTAGGTATGTAGATGGTCTTCCTATGATAGTAGTCGGTTTGACGACACAATGAATTCTTTCTGTAGCTCGATGAGTCCTCCTTGAATGTTGCAGGGGCACCTCAATGTCGATGTATACTGTGAATCTGCGTCGTGGTCGTGATTCGGGCGAGTCCAAAATTGATGAAAACGGCACGGCGTGCTTTTTGTTTTACAGTTCCGTGGACGATCCGCAGACGATAATCGTTGATGAATATTCCTTGGCAATGTGATGAGTCCTCCAATGTTTCAGGGGCACCTCAATGTCCTGACTGCTGAGAAATATTTGAAGATGCGTATGCGCGGCGTGGTTAGACGAAAAATGGCGGCACGACGACACGACTTTGGACTGGCGCGAGCGCGTAGTTCGATAAGTAAAACGGCGAGAATACTCCTAAAGGACCATTTTGTTAGGGTCTTTCCTAATATAGGTTGTTGAGATGGTAAATAAAGCAAGCGGACTGTATTTTAATTCTGGTTTATTCTCTAAAGCCTCTATTACAAATCTAACACACGCGCCTAGGTGAATGTCCGCTCGCAAGTGTTTTTTGTAGTGATGAGTTACTCCCTCGTGAGGGCCTCGTTTGAGGGGGCTCGTTACAGTGAGGTGAGTGAGTACCTCTTATAAAACTCGTGAGGGGGCTCGTGAGGAGTGAGGCGTCGTGAGGAGTGAGGCGTCGTGAGGAGTGAGGCGTCGTGAGGAGTGAGGAGGCGTGAGGCGTCTTGAGGCGTGAGGCGTCGTGAGGCGTGAGGATTGTGTTTTAACGACAAGTAAACGAAACGAAGTACGAACCTCAATAAATGAGGACTAGGCGAGGTGAGTAAGAGAGGTATAGCCTTGTTCAAGAGTTAGTTATTCTTTTCATTGGAAAAAGGGCTATTATTGTTTAGCAAACAAAAAAACGTAAATGTTTTAGAAATTTACTATTAAGATAGAATAATAAATAGGTAGGTACGATACCGATTCATATAGTATTGAGATTTAATTATTATTATCTTTATTATTATATTGCATTTATATACTTGTGAATGTCTATAGAAAGCAAAAATAAATCTTATGTAAATAACTTGTAAGATTAGTTCCGCTGCGGGAAGGTTTGGGCCTGTTTTTGGGTTGAAATGCCTCGCCTCAAATGAGGGGTCCTCGTGAGGACCTCATTTAGCCAAATGAGGTCCTCACGAGTCCTCAATTTAAATTACCGAGTAACCCATCACTAGTTTTTTGACAGCTACCGGCGGCGCGGAGGTGTGAGGTGCGGGGCGACGGGAACGCGTTCGTTCGGAAACTAATAAAGGTTTTCTACCGAACAGTAGTGTTATCTTTTTATGACTAGGTATGAATTTCCTCAAACATCATCAACCAACTGACCATCCACAGTAAGACTAGTCCCTCGGAGCTCAGCCGGTCCCACAAACTGTTTCTTCATATCACCCTCAAAGTATACAAACACACTTGGTAAGTTTCTCTCCGGGAAGTTGGGAATACAAGTCTGCGCTATCGCCTTTAGGAACTTTGTGTAGGGATACTTGGCTGCAAGCTCACGCATGTGCTGGTTTATGAGAGCACACTGCTGGATTCTGAAAGATTGAAAATAGAATGAAATAGAATGAAATAGAATGAAATAAAAAAAATTACAAAAAATTTGTTCAATTCATGATCTCAGCAGAGGGAGAGACATCCACTGTTGGAAATAAGCCTCCCCCACAGATTGCCAAAAAAACCAAAAGTTTTGGGCTTAATATAAAAATAATAACACATCACACTCAGAGCCCCTAACTAGGAAGAACCTGTATCTAGGGTACCCAAAACACACACAGAGATGAACATTACACCCAGAGCGGAAACAAACATTGATATTCATCATATCAATATTCACCCTGCCGGCAATCAAACCCAGGTGCACACACTTACTCAGTCCACATGACTGCCCACTGAGCCACTGAGCAGTCAGTCAGTTTGGCAGGAGGGTTAGCATTCACAGTAAAATAGCTCTTAAAAGTTTTTCAGCAATGGAGCTGCTACCCTTTCTTGGATGATCCCCTAGTCATCTTTTACGACACCCATAGGAGATGTGCTGGTGGTATTGCCACCATCAAAATTGAGTACTTACCCAGGATAAAATATTGTTTGTAAAATTGTACTCAGTGGTACTTAAACCTCACTGCACACATAAATTGTTTATAGTTTAAATTTATTTGAGGGTAGGTAAACATTCGACGGGTTAATACTTTTGAATTCAAGATAAGGTCTGGTTATGTTTATTGACATTGAAATAGTTAAAAAAAAATCTGTAATAAAATAAAGGTTACCCTTGTTTGTACAGATGTATGACAACCCAGATTCCTTCCCCAGCTTTGTTGACTTCCTGGACATAGTCTTGGCCTGAGACTTCTTTGACATCGCCAAACCTAGTCTTTTCTGACAGCCTCTTTAGTTCGGCAAGACGCTTTCTTCTATATTGCTCAATAACCTCTTCATCTTCAGAGTCTTCCAGCTCATCGAGGCCATCAAGGTCTAGTTCTGAAAGCTTCTGGTCCTCTGGAAAAAATAAAGTTTACACATTAAGATTTTGGGTACCTATATAGTCTGTTTTAGTTTAAAGTTTAGTGTTGTCCGATTTTCTACCTTTATAATTGTCTCATTTCATTAGATATATCTTCTCATACTATGGCATTACAGATCTTAACCCAAGCACACCAAACAGCAAACCGGTTAATACAGTAATTACAATAGCTGCACGCCAGGCACGTTAACCACTGGCACTGAGTGTTAATATGTGCAGGTTAATGTTTATGAATCATCAGGCGACCCATAACCTAGTTTGCTCAATGTTTACTAACTTTCTTCTTGCTTTTGTTGAATGGTCTGCTCGATCATGTTAACGATATCTGCCTCAGAAATCTCCTTCTCCTTGGCAGGAAGGATGCCCTTGGCTCGAAGGACATCATTCCACTCCGTATCCTCATTCGGGTTCTAAAAATAAAGCAGTGAACCATGACTTAAAATTTCGCTTAAACGTGTTCTATGTTGAACGAGGCTCAAGACTCATTACCTGCATTTTATCTGTTACCCTTAGTTGATTAATGTACCTAATTTAAAGGAGTCAAATACAACTTTTCTTTTAAATTTCTGTGAAAACAACCAAGAAACCAGACACCAACACCAACCACAAACGGATAAAAAAGAGAAATGAAACACCGTAAACGATTGACACTTATGTCAAATATAACAATTCAATTAACCGAACTATAGCGCGATAGCGATTAACCGGTTTTTTTTATAATGAGAGGTTTTTCATTTTGACAGCTTAAAAGAAGTAAAAAAAAGGTTTTACGCTGCTTCAAGGTGGCGCACTGCCATGGGCAAGATGAAATGAATGATTAAATACAGAGAAAAGTAAGGTATGTACTAGATGGAAGCTATTTCAGCAGAAATGGAGAACTACTACTCGTATTCCTTCAACAATAACAAACTAATCATATGAGAGACTGAGACAAACTCATAAACTCTATAGGTAGCCTAAAAATGCACGCGAGCAGCTTTTAACATTTTCTTGTCTTGTTTGTTTAGCTGGACTCAAAACCATACAACTTAGGTATACACAGAACACATTTGATGACAGCTCGAATTCATCTATGCTCCGTCGACAGGAAGCGCAGCGTTTTACTTTGTCTATGATTAGCTCAAAATAAAACATGAAAATTAAAACTTATCTGAGGCAGTGACGGAGTGGGGTGAAATTAAGATTTATACTTAGCAGAAAATGATCCAATCCAATGAGTCAGTAAATACTCGATCTCCCATCTCTCTGATATTGCTGTTGACACCGCCATCTACGGGCGTTTTACGAAACTTTTTTTCTTTTCTGTCATTTTCCCCCCCATAGGCAATTTGTACTGTGTGAAACAACCTTTTTTTTTACAAAATAACCGGTTTTTCATCACACCTGTGGATGACATTTCTTTTTTTTTTTCTAAACAGTTGTCATTTTTGTCGTTGTCAAACTGCTGCGTCGTGTTGGAAAAATTTCATGTTGCTATGTTCATTCACATGAATTCTCAAAATAAATACAATTGAACATGGCTGAAATTGAAGGACATGAACACCTGGATACTAATTTTCAAGAGGGAGAAGGTAAATGATTCAGTTATAGTACTTGCCCGAGCGCAAAGTGGTGCGGGGGCTGATTCGAGGCGGTTGCTGTCTCAAACGTCAAACCTCGTGTTACCTTTGTGACATTGAATTTCGGTTCTTTTTATAATATTTGCGTGGTTTGTGGTGCTCCTGGACGCTGCGGAGTGTGCCTAGTGCGGGGGCTGAGCCTTGCCTGGAGGCTAGACCGTCAACATGACGGGTGGAGCTGATCGAAGTCTGGACGAAGGTAGGCCTAACTTGTTTTTGTTGTTGTCTTGTACGTAGCCTATCTAGCCACGGCTTGCGAAGCCGTCCAATTACGTAGTTACGTGGGAGCGCAATTTTAGAACAATTTGCATGAATTCTTTTTTATGGTTATCACAAATTTTATTGTGTTGATATCAAAATTTTGTTCGCCTTAGAAAAATTTGCTTCAGAGCTACCTTTTGTATCTTTATTTTGAAACAATATTTACACACAGCTTGCCTAAATTTAGCTGTAAAATTTATTTTTTGTCAGCACTCAGATTGTATGGCATTACATTTTATAATCGCTTTAATAACATAAATCTGGCTAATACAAGCTGCGGTGCAAAAGTGCTTATTATGGAAATAATCATGTAATAATGACTGGTAGCTTATACAACCAGCTAGCGCTGGCTGATTGTGCAATTTTTTGCATGTGTTTTTAGTTACAGCAACTTTTATATCATAACCTGCACATATAGAAATGATTTGAAAATGGCAGCCGTTGTATGGGCTGTCTCTCTTCTTAACTTACATTAGTGATAAGATTAAAGTTTTATTTATCTGATCCTTATCAATTTGTATGTTTGTCAACATAATCAAAAAGAATATTTAATATCTTATGCGGTGAAAGTAACAGGTTTCTTTTTAATGTCTATAAAATCTTATTTGAATCTGTGCTTTACACTCAGTGTGTAAAATTTTTTGTGACTCTCTAAGTTTATATCTGTGTGCACGTGTTATATTTCTATCTTTTATGTATAAAATGTTTGTGTACCTTAACCGGAAATAAATGTTTATTCAATTCAATTCAATTCAATCTTACCTGGGATTTACCAAGGATAGGTGCGGTTTAAACTATAGATAAAGGATTGATCAAATCATCCTATTAATGATTTCTTTAACACTATATCTACTATATATATATATATAAAATAATTGTGGTCCGTTAGTCTTGCTAAAACTCGAAAACGGCCGGGCTGATTTAGGTGATTTTGGTTTTGAAATGATCATAAGTAGTCCAAGGAAGGTTAAAAGGTGAGAAAATAGGGAA
Organism: Euspilapteryx auroguttella; assembly: GCA_951802225.1. Lineage (NCBI taxonomy): Eukaryota > Metazoa > Arthropoda > Insecta > Lepidoptera > Gracillariidae > Euspilapteryx > Euspilapteryx auroguttella. Next base: position 9,989,081 of record OX637658.1, read on the forward strand.
AGATAGAGGGGAAGTTACGAAGTTCGCCGGGATAGCTAGTTTAACCATATTTTTCCTGTTTTGGTATAAAAGTCATTTAAAAAAAAATGATTTAAATAAGTTTGCTATGTCCTTGTCTACATTCCCGAATCTTTTATGACCAAGAAAAAGTAATAGGTGACAATTATATTACTAGTAAGATAGTAAAACTAATTAACCTTTGGCACACATCTGTATATCTGTATACATCCAGGGTTAAATGTTCTAATAGGCCTTGTTTCATTAGCCTCATACAATGTTGGTCTATACCAAAATGTTAAAGAGGAAATATTTGTTTGTTTATTTGCATTGAATAGACTCTGAAACTACTGTACCGATTTTAAAAAATTCTGTCACTGTTGGGAAGCTACACTATCCCCGGGTGGCATAGGCTATAGAATATGCTCAAAAATTCAGAACACAAGGTGGTATGAAGTTTGAGGTGTCAGCTAGTTTTCAAATAATGTTGCAGCAGACTTGGCCAGTTCACTATTGCTATGCTTATAAAAATAAATAACTAGGCATGAATTTTATTATGTAATTTTGAGTTTATTTCTTAGGTTTCTGAAATACTGTTTTTGTAAAATTTTTACAATATAATCAAGATAATTTTTTTTAACAAATTATTTATCAATTACTTTTTTCTATATCTTGGATATTAAATTCAAATTCAAACAGGCATTCTTAAAAAATATTAGTCTCAACATGAAACCCTGTAAGGGCACTGCAAAAAATCTTAAATTAGGCCAGTTAGTTATCACCCAGTCCTTTGTCATTTTGATTATCTTAAGGTTGAATGAATGAATGAATACTTTACAGTGGCGGTCTAGGACGACGAAACACTTCCGGTTTTTCTGTATTGAAAAATAGCTCTTGTTCTTTGCTATTAAAGTCTAGGGCGCACGCGACCATTGACAAAACTGTTACGCCGTCCTGTGGTGGTAGCATGACGGACAATTAGTCGAATTTGTCGAAATATCTATCTGTCACTTTGGTCGATCATCTCCATACATTTTTCCGCATTTAAAAGTCAAAAGCGATCAAAAGTGACAGAACGATTCGACAAATTGTCCGTCATGCTACGCAGGCTAGACCGCCACTGTACTTACTAATAACTCAAAATAAAAAAAATACTTTTTTATTTTGTGACAAAAGTATTAAGGACTATTACAACACTTTAAACTGAAACCACAAACATTGTGTTAGCATTCCTTAGCTAATACAAAGCCCATGCGTTTTTATTACAATTTTAATGCAGAATTTGGCATTTAACCAAATCTGTCAGGTTATTGACATCAATATAAAGATTTTGGGCGGCGTCCAGCGGCACTCGCATCGCACCCGCATAATATACAATCTATGAAAAATATTTTTAGCTAGCATTACTCAATAGGAACCAAAATATCCGGACCTACGTCAATTGATCAAAATAAGTATACAATTTTGGTTGTACGGAATGAGCTACTTACAGCTAACTAAATATTTTGTCAAATTACAAACACGGTATTATTATAATACTAGTCGACCCGGCGAACTTCGTACCGCCTAACCTATTACTATCTTGTGCATGTAAGAAACTTATAAACCTTCCTCTTGGATTACTCTATCTAATAAAAAAAACCTCATCAAAATCCGTTGCATAGTTTTAAAGATATAAGCATACATAGGGACAGACGCGGGAAGCGACTTTGTTTTATACTATGTACTAGAGGCTGCCCCACGGTTTCACTCGCGCAGATTTCTCATAAACTCAAAAATCCATTTTATTCCCGTTCCCATGGGAATTTCGGGAAATCCTTTCTTAGTGCTCGCCTACACTCCCTAAGGAACCTACATGCAAAATTTCAGCCCTCTACGTCTAGTAGTTTCGGCTCTGCGTTGTCTGTCAGTCAGTCAGTCAGTCAGTAACGGAAGAGTAAAGTAAAGTAAAAAAGTAAAAAATGATTTATTCAATACAGGATACAAGATATCGCTTATTGAAAGTCAATTAGACTAATCTAATTAATATTGATACCTTATTTCATAAAGTATCCTATACTGATAGAGGCGAGGTAGTTCAGGGTGCCCACTAATTGGCTCTGGCAAACAATGTCTGCCTTGCCTTACGACAATGGTCGCCTGGAGACGCCCCCAAACGAGCCCTCCTCTGTCAAATGATTCTACTCCCTTTCGCAATGATTTTACAGCGTAGAGAAGAAAGGGGTAACAAACTCTACTTTACAATTTCTCTCTTTTTTTTTTTTTTTTTTGTTCTTATATATGTGACATTACAATTCAATTTACAATACAAAGAACATAAATTAATAAGATTTAAAGTACATACATGAAATAATGAAAATATCGTGCAGAGCTAGACTACTTCCATGCGTCTTTGTCGTTTTCATAATCATCAACATTGTAATAAGCTTTCTTAATCAAACCTTTTTTGATACGAGTTTTAAACTCATTATCATTCAGGATCAAAATCTCTTCTGGGATCTTGTTATAAAATCTTACTTCGTTTCCTATAAAGCATTTGTTTGAGAGTTTTATATATATTGACTAGAGGCTGCCCCGCGGTATTTCCCGCGCAGATTTCTCATAAACACAAAAATCCCGTTTTTTCCCGTTCCCATGGGAATTTCGGGAAATCCTTTCTTAGTGCTCACCTACACTCCCTAAGGAACCTACATGATTTAATTTGCGGCGAAAGCATAGTAGACCGCGGCGGAGATGGCGGGACGACCTGGATATACATCTAAAGAATTGGACGGGGATCGCACAGGATCGGGATGCTTGAGGACGAGAGGGGGAGGCCTTTGCCCAGCAGTGGGACACAAATGGGGCTTATTAAAAAAAATATATCATAGTATTAAAAATTGCATGATAACAATATATATAAAACTCTTCCGTTACTGACTGACTGACTGACTGACAGACAACGCAGAGCCGAAACTACTTAAAAAGCTGAAAATTGGCACGTGGGTTCCTTGGGGAGTGTAGGTGAGCACTAAGAAGGGAGTTCCCGAAATTCCAACGGGAACGGGAAAAAAACGGGATTTTTGTGTTAATGAGAAAAATGCGCGGGAAAAACCGCGGGACAGCCTCTAGTCTTGTAGTAAAAGAAAACGCAATCCTGTGTCATTGGCACTGAACTTGGTGCGATAATAACTTTACATGTTCAGGTTGATATAAATACAAGTAAAATAAATTAAAAAAAAAAAAACAGGTCCGTAGCCCGTCTGTGGTATTTAAACCAGTCTGCCTTGTTAAAGTTTGATGACCTTACCACTTTGATACGAGCTTTTTAGTGTTAAACAAGTTTTCCTTAATATTAAGGGCTATGCATTTAAAAAAACAGTTCCAATTCTTTTACCTTTAATTATTACACTCGTGAATTATTTTCAGCATTTTCTTTATACGATCCTTACTTAATGTTCCTAGCTTCTTTTCTTAACAATTCTTAGATCTACGGATCTTACTAAAAAAAATGAGAGATAAATTGTAGAGTTTGTTACCCCTTTCTACTCTACGCTGTAAAATCATTGCGAAAGGGAGTAGAATCACTTGAAAGAGGAGGGCTCGTTTGGGGGCCTCTCCAGGCGACTATTGTCGTAAGGCAAGCCAAACATTTGTTTGCCTGAGACAATTGGTGGGCACCCTGAACTACCTCGCCTCTCACAGTATAGGATACTTTACCAAATAAGGTATCAATAGCGACTAGATAAGATGTAGTCTAATTGACTTTCAATAAGTGATATCTTGTATCCTATATTGAATAAAGATTTTTTTATTTTTAATTTTGATTTTTGACGGAATTGGAATGCGCCAAATTGTTTTTTTTTGTTGTGAAGATAATTTTACACTGTGGTGGAACGATAAATAAATGTTTTATGGTAGGTAACCTGTTACTTGTAACGTCGTAAAAAGTCCAAAGGGCATATATCCAAAATATTATAAAACTAGTCGACCCGGCGAACTTCGTACCGCATAACCTTTTACTATGTTGTGCATGTATTATACATACAAACCTTCCTCTTGAATCACTCTATCTATTAAAAAAAACCGCATCAAAATCCGGTGCATAGTTTTAAAGATTTAAGCATACATAGGGACAGACGCGGGAAGCGACTTTGTTTTATACTATGTACTAGAGGCTGCCCCGCGGGTTTTCCCGCAGATTTGTCATAAACACAAAAATCCCGTTTTTTCCCGTTCCCGTGGGAATTTCGGGAAATCCCTTCTTAGTGCTTACCTACACTCCCTAAGGAACCTACATGCAAAATTTCAGCCCGCTACGCCCAGTAGTTTCGGCTCTGCGTTGTCTGTCAGTCAGTCACTCAGTCAGTCAGTCAGTCAGTCAGTCAGTCAGTAACGGAAGAGTTTTATATATATTGATTGATATTGATTGTGCTAATGTCTATAGGTGAAAATTTTGATTCTTCAAAATACTCAACTCCCAAATCCCTTATATGTTACAGGGCACGCTGTTATAGGGAAACTCAGCTTACATGTCAATTACAAAGACAATTCTATTTACGGTATGTGTGCGTATGAATGTAATGTAAAATACGTTCAGATTTATGTAAGTTTTTTTTGTGTGTGTCGTTCGTTACATCTCTGTTATATGTACTTCATTAAGTGCGCCTTCAACTTTAGATACTGTTTTATTGTTTGTTTCATTGACTTCGCTGCTACCAATTTCATTTCATAGTCATTGACTGCTCTAGCTCAGTTGGCAGTGATGTGGACTGAGTAAGCGTGTGTACCCGGGTTCGATTCCCGGGCGGGGCGAATATTGATATGATGAATATCGATGTTTGTTTCCGGTCTGGGTGTGATGTTCGTCTCTGTGTGTGTTTCGGGCACCCTAGATACAGGTTTTTCCTAGTTAGGGGCTCTGAGTGTGATGTGTTATTATGATTATTATTCATCACGTTCACGTTCGTTTTCGGAATCTCATTGTCCTTATGATGTCGATGGTCCCCGTTGTCGAAGATGTCTTTTCGTAATATTCGAAAGAAGCTTTAATAGCCACAGGCCGCGTGTTAACTTTGGAAAGAACAGGACGACTAGCTGTCGAGATGTTTCGCTTCAAACTTTGCAGTTTTCTAACAACATGCAAGCCCAAAAACGCGCTAGTCATCAATTCTTGCTGTTATTATAATGAAATCAGTGTAACGAATGTCAATATGCCTCAATGCCACGGCAATCAGCTGCGCCGGCGCAGCGAACGCCATCTTTGTTTTGGAGTTTTGGGAGACTAAATATTTGACATTTTCGGTTCATAATCATAAGCATGACGATTGTGTTTGTTCGTTTATGATTTGCTATTGTTTTGTTATTTAAATATTTCGTATGCAAATATTTATTGTTAATACAGTTTAAGATAAATACGCCCACTATAACAGCCAATCGTGGCGATTCCGCCAAATCCTAAACTACCGAATGGATTTTAATGAAACTTCAGTAATATAGCTTATTACATCAGGATAACAAATAGGCTAGAATTTATAAATATACATAGAAGTACTTGAAATAGTAATCCTACGCAGACGAAGTCGCGTGCACCAGCTAGTTATGTTAACATAATCCCCCTTACCACAAAAAAGTTAGACCGGTCTAAAATCACCTATTTGTATGACGAAATAGTGATTTAAACCTAGTCTAGTGATTTAGACCCGGCTGAACTCTTTTTGTGGTAGAGCCGAATATGTTTATTTTATGATTGTATCTCGTTTACGTTCTCAGGGGTTCTCAGCTCGCAAAATCCGCTCGAGGTCAAACAAAAAGTTCTAATGAGTGTGCAGATTCATTAGAACTCAAAACCGACCTTAAGTTTCCACGGTACCGATGACGCAAACATCAAACAGACGTGATTCCATCCCTACCATTCTACGCAGCTTCGGCTGCAGCTGCAACTAATTAAGCTATGCTCTGTCCCATAATAAACTAAATACATAGTAATATGATTTACTATAATTTTTAACTGATTTCAAAAAAGAGGTTCTCAGTTTGATCTTTTGTATGTTTGACCGCGGATATCTCGCGTTTGACTAAACCGATTTTGATGCGGTTTTCAGAAAAGTATTTGGTGCATTCAAGAGAAGGTTTTGTACCTATTTTAACTGACTTCGAAAAGGAGAAAGTTCTTAGTTTGTGAGTATCTCAGTTTATTGAAGGCGGAAAAGAAAAAAGAAATTAAATTATATTGTTATGTTTTGGCTGTGATCCCTGAGAGTTAGATAAGATTGTGACCTTAAAAAGCAAGTTAGATAATATTTAACATTCGCAGATGTTTTATCAGATAGATAACCTAAATATGATATGAGTGATTATTGATCAATAAATTACTATTTATTGAAGGTAAGAACGTATATCGGAAGTCGAATTAAATGTTGTGAAATGAAAAAAAAACACCAACCATAGGCACAGAGTGAACAAGGCGCGGCGAATTTACTCAATGTCTATAATTTTAAGATAAAGGGAACATCAAAGAGGGAATGGCGCTACGATATCGCATCACTGGTGGTGTTACTGAATCGGAAGGCTTGGATAAAAAGCGGGGAGGAAAGGTCACAACAAAGGGTTTTAATACAGGGTTTCAATCGCAAAGTTTTCTAAGCAGTTAGAATTTACGGCTTGCAATCATTGCTCCTCAATATATTTGCTATAGATTTAAATTGACCAGTTTTAAATTGCAATGAGGGGTTTTCAAAGTGACGTTAAAAAAAATAGTTTCGTAATACGCCCGTAGATGTCGTTGTGTTAAGAAATAGACAAAGTAATTCAAATCTGTTCAAAATAATAAAAGAAAACAAAAACTATTTGACTGACGCTTGACGAGACTCAATTTTATTTTGAGCTTTCAATGATTCATTTCAACTTGACCTATATAAGCTTTTGCAAGGCGCCATCTGATAGCGGCGTGATAAAACTTGATTTTTTTTCTGAGATGTCAAATTGAAAACCTCTCATTCTCTTGGTGGTTCCGCTGCGCCTCGCTAGATTCGATGGTTGCTGGGCCAAACTGAAGATTACGTTCAAAGTTAGATATTGTTTATAATGGAAACACTTATCATAAAGCGGAAATCACTAGTTATCGCCTGGGAGATCGTCGTGTGAAAGTAAAAGTTGATAGCTTTCTATAGACAAGTGCAATTAGACATGTCCTATTCGCACTATGTTGGATATCAATGTTTGTTTTCGTTTTTTTTTTAATTAACAGTCAGCATTATCTCAGTGTACGAAAGATAAGAAACTAGGTATGCTGTATATGCCTAAACGCAGATGAAACTGCAACGCAATTTTGTGTGATAAGCGGTCCCTAATACATAAACGGCCAAGTCATCTTAGAAAACTCTTACGTCTCAACTGAATGAGTTAAAATCTATAAGTTCCAAGGACATCATGTTTATCAAATCAACAAACCTTGAAGCTGAACTAAATTAACAGAATAGGTTTAAATCACGAATTCGTCAAACATTGACTATTTAGACAGGTCTAACTTTTTTGTGGTAAGGAGTTCAAGGAATAACTTCATCCAAGACTATAAAAAATATGGCGGTGACTATAGATCTGCAAAGTGCTCAATCATAATACTGGGCGAAAAGAGCACTGCACACCAATAAAATAAAATAAATAACAACGAACGATTCCTACAGGTCGTAGGTTGAATGGGTTGAAATCTGGGAAGTTAAACCAAGAAAGTTACGTACAATATACAAATAACGAGCTTTCTCGGCTTACTTCGTTACGCCATAGAATATAAGATACTACAAAAGACTTGGCTTTATAGACTATGTTCTTTTGACTGCTCAGAATGGCCGAATTAAAAACAAACAACAACAACAAACCACCTGTCGAAATATGAAAACAACGGAAAAAATATTGCACCTTGGATTACATTATTTGAGTTTAGGTAAGTATCCCTAATTTTTTTGAAAATCTAATATAGCCTATGACACTCGGGGTTTATGTAGCTTCCTACCAGTGAAAGAATTTTTCAAATCGGTTCAGTATTTCCGGAGCCTATTCGTTACAAACAAACAAACAAACAAACAAATCTTTCCTCTTTATAACATTGGTATAGAAGAAGCAAAGAGTCAAGGTCCGCATGCCTTCCGTATAATCCGATAATGAGCTAACTGGATTGCAGAGCAAGATCCAAGATCATGGACAGGAATGATATTCTTGCATGAATGAAACATGTTGCCTGTCCATTGCGGATAAGTGCACATCCAGTAAACGAACTTTTAATTTGTTATCTTCTAAACCGTGGCAATTATCAAAAATGTGTGTGAGACAATTATATAATCTCGCTAAGAATTTGCTTAAAGGACACTGTTGTTAGCTTTCAGGTTAAAGATCTAAGAAATATACTGTTTGTTGCCTGAAGTAATCATGTTTTTCCATAGTTGTACAAAGACAAAGACTCAGAAAACGAATATCGATATGCAACAACTTTCATCTCCGCCGAATAACTGCACCACTGTTCACTAAAGCTTTTGTCAAACAGATGGCGCTGTAGCGTCGATCTAGAGCGCTAGCCTTACGCTGCGCTAGAGCGTCTATGACAGTATTACCCTTTTGTTTTTTATTTAGGCGGGGAAAATGCTAACGAGTACCCTGCGACCCCGGGATCCCCTCTTAGTCGCCTCTTACGACAGGCAGGGGATACCTCAGTCCTATTCTTCGGCCCGGTACTGCATGACAGTTTTACCATGGCACACAGAGCGCCGACGCTAGAACGCTCTGACGCCAAGCGCTCTGTGCGTTTGAGTAATACTGTCATAGTAAATTACAAGTCGACGCTCTAGCGTGGCGAAACGCTAGCGCTCTAGCGCCGCGTAAGTCTACCTCTCTAGCGCGACCCTATAGCGCTGTCTTTAGTGAACAGTGGTCCAGTGATTCGGCGGAGATGAAAGCTGTTGCATGTCGATATTCGTTTTCTAGGTAGCTAATTAATTGTCAGATAATGATACTGTCTTGGCTTGTTTTGTATAGTCTCCACAGTTGTTGTTCGGATAAAAAGTCATACAGGTCAAGGTCAAGCACCTGATATCCTGACCTGCCTGACCGATCATCTGATCGCATCGTGTTTTCATTTTACGGTCTGTTTATATCATAATGCAAGCCTACATTGTAACTTCTTATAAATTCTGACTGAACATATGGTTTTGTTTTGAAGTTTTTTTTTGTTAAGATACTTGAGATCAAAGTTCACGATAATAATATTACATTCATATCGATACTTACCTAGGTAACGCTGCACTGCACTTTTACGTTTTGTAAGCTTTTGAAATTTTTATTTGATGCTCTTTAGGCAACTAACTTTACACTACAAACTTTAGTAATACATATTATGTTTTCTCTGTGGCTTAGACACAATCAAACATAATCAAACCCGACTTTTTTTTAATGAAACATGAGACGATCGATGCTCTATTGAAATGTTATGAATCGCTACGACTTCTCTCACTTCGTTCGCTATTTCAATAATAGAAACCCTCAAACGATTTGTGTTTAGTAGACGTTATCTAAACCTACTTTTGTCTCTCTCATCAACAGTAACGGAGAAAGAGAAACCAGCCCCACAGACGGGTCCACATGGGGTGCAAGTTGTAAGCCCGGGGCCCGATCACTCGTTCGTTCTAGACGAAGAAGCGCTCGCGGCGCTGCTGCTGCGCGAGGACGTGCGCGAGCGCAGCGCCGTCGTGCTGTCCGTGGCCGGCGCCTTCCGCAAGGGCAAGTCCTTCCTGCTCGACTTCTTCCTCCGCTACCTGCACCACCGGGTGAGTGCCTGCACTGTACACACACAGATATAGATGTTACCTGTGCAGTGCAGCAGTGACGTCTGCTCTGTGTGTGGCCGGCGCCTTCCGCAAGGGCAAGTCCTTCCTGCTCGACTTCTTCCTCCGCTACCTGCACCACCGGGTGAGTGCCTGCACTGTACACACACAGATATAGATGTTACCTGTGCAGTGCAGCAGTAACGTCTGCTCTGTGTGTGGCCGGCGCCTTCCGCAAGGGCAAGTCCTTCCTGCTCGACTTCTTCCTCCGCTACCTGCACCACCGGGTGAGTGCCTGCACTGTACACACACAGATATAGATGTTACCTGTGCAGTGCAGTGCAGCAGTGACGTCTGCTGTGTCCCTGGGCCTTAGTAAATGAATTGACTATTATTTAACTAAAGTGTAAAGTGCTGCAAGCCTTGAAATATGTCACAAATGGTCGTGGGTTCGATCCTCGCGGAAGACACCACATAGTGATTCTCAAAAAGGCTACAATAAACTGATTGTCCAAAAAGGATGATGTTTCCGTTCTTGGAAAGGCACGTTAACCCATTGATCCCGGCAGAAGTAGTGGTTGTTATACCGCGACGACAAGCTGGCCCCTTGTCACTATGGTATGAACTTAATTTCTGATGTTTTCGTGGGCACAGTCAATGAGATGGTGTCTCTGCCTACTCCTTCGGGGAATAAAGGCGTGAGATCATGTTTTATGTTTAACTAAATACCGTATTATATTATTTGATCTCAGTACGGGTCCGGTGCGGGCGGCGGCGGCGAGTGGCTCGGCTCAGAAGATGAACCACTAAGTGGCTTCAGTTGGCGAGGTGGCTCCGAAAGAGACACCACAGGCATACTCATCTGGTCCGAGATATTCAAGGCTACGCTAGAGAATGGAGAGAAGGTGAGACTAATGTGATGATGGATGAACGGCAAATAATTCTATCACCCTATTTCCTCTTATGGGTGTCGTAGTATATATATGTTCCTACTAGAGGCTGCCCCGCGGTTTCACTCGCGCAGATTTCTCGTAAACACAAAAATCCTGTTTTTTCCCGTTCCCATGGGAATTTCGGGAAATCCTTTTAGTGCTCACCTACACTCTCTAAATAACCTACATGCAAAATTTCAGCCCGCTACGCCCAGTAGTTTCGGCTCTGCGTTGTCTGTCAGTCAGTCAGTCAGTCAGTAACGGAAGAGTTTTATATATATTGATTACACTTAATTAATGTTTCCCTCCCTCATCCCAATTCCCTCTCTCTTCCAAGCCCCTCTATCCTTGACCCTCTCCTGCAGGATTGATTTTATTTTCATACAGTCTGAGTTTTGTTGGCTTTTTTCTTTCAGTTGTATATTGATTTTTGTTATAATATTGTTGTGGATACCTGTTATTGGCCATATGTACTACAGTTTTAGTTTATAATGTTCAATTATTTGTAAACGCTGTTGGTGTCCTAAAGAAAATAAAAATAAAAAATAAGTAAAAGGCGACTAAGGGAATTTCCGAAGGACGGGCAGCAGCGATGAAACTTTTTAAACAACCACACTGCGATCTCCAACCCGCCTGCCAAGCGTGGCGATTGTGGCAAACCCCCCCCATCCCTCCACAAGGTTTGTCCATGTGGTGATCTCTGAAGGAGGCCTGTGTCCAGCAGTGGACGTGTTATAGGCTGCAATAATGATGAATATGAACCATGCTACAGCGAGGTGGCTCTGAAAAGGAGAATGGCATACTCATGTGGTCCGAGATATTCAAGGCTACGCTTGAGAATGGAGAGAAGGTGAGGATGATGATGATGTGATGATGAAGTCGTGGTAATCTCAGTCTGACGTCAGGTAAAATGAGAGGCAGGGTCGCCTCGCCATGTAAGGAGGTGGGAAGTACCATTTAAACACGTCCATACCTTGATATACACTTTATGAGAAATCTGCGCCGGAAAAACCGCGGGGCAGCCTCTAGTGTTAACTATATACCTTTTCACTTATTGTACCAATCCTTATGATGTAATTTTGTTAACTATTAATAAAGATTATTATTATTATTAGTTTCTCAATACTTTTCGGTATCACTGGATGGAGCCCGGTCCTTTGAGAGGCGTGCGAGGATTATTATTAACTAGTTTACCCGGCGAACTTCGTACCGCCTAACCTATTACTATATTGTGCATGTATTATACTTAAAAACCTTTCTCTTGAATCACTCTATCTATTAAAAAAAACCTCATCAATATTCGTTGCCTAGTTTTAAAGATATAAACATACATAGGGACAGACGCGGGAAGCGAATTATTTTAGATTCAAGCTCGGCTCGGGAATAAACCTTTGAACCACTTGAAACTCCTCATCCTCAATCATTCACACAATTTTTAACCATGAATGTTTTAATTCCAGGTAGCAATAATACTTTTAGACACGCAAGGAGCGTTCGACAGCGAGTCGACGGTCCGCGACTGCGCGACCGTGTTCGCTCTGTCCACCATGCTGTGCTCCGTGCAGATATACAACCTGTCTCAGAACATACAGGAGGACGACTTGCAGCATTTACAGGTTGGTTTTTGGCTGTTATACAGGCTCACTTTGCACTTTAGCTGCTGCAGTAAGAAAAACATAATTCAGAAGCACGCTTCCCTAGTTTATTTTAGTTTACGGCAATTTTACAGCTATGGTGCCTATTCAAATCAAATCAACATACATACATAACTTCACGCCTGTATCCCATCGGGGTAGGCAGAGCCAATTGATTTCCACTTGCTACGATCCTGACACACTTTTTTCGCTTCTTCTACAGTCATAAGCCTTTTTATACACCCACGTCGGTTTCGTGAACTCTTCACGCGGCCTTTCCTCAGAACGTCACCAATTTGGTCGGTGAACGTTTTCCGTGACCTACCTCTTCGAACCGTGCCTTCCGCATCCGCTCTATATATTTCTTTTGTCAATCTCCTGTCATCCATCCGCTCTAAGTGACCAAACCTTCAAATCAAATAATTCTTTTTTCAATATAGGATACAAGTTATCACTTATTGAAAGTCTATTAGACTACATCTAATCTAATTGCTATTGATACCTTATTTGGTAAAGTATCCTATTCTGCGAGAGGCGAGGTAGTTCAGGGTGCCCACCAATTGGCTAAGGCAATCAAATGTTTGCATTGCCTTACGACAATAGTCGCCTGGAGAGGCCCCCAAACGAGCCCTCCTCTGTCAAATGATTCTACTCCCTTTCGCAATGATTTTACAGCGTAGAGAAGAAAGGGTATTTTGCGTGGCATGCGTCCCTAATGATTACTCTGTGCCGTTGGTGATACTAAAAGATGCGCTCTCGCGTAGTGACACTGATCATTTTCGCATGAATGCTTTATTAGGCTTTAGGATATTATCGCTGTAGTTATTCTGTACTTTAGTATTATTGGGTATACAGTGGTATCAATAAACTCAACAGTAATTGGATAATAACATGATACAATAATATAATTACTAACTAGTCGACCCGGCGAACTTCGTATCGTCTTACCTATTACTATGTTGTGCATGTATTATACTTATAAACCCTCTTCTTGAATCACTCTATCTATTACAAAAAACCGCATCAAAATCAGTTGCGTAGTTTTAATGATTTAAGCATACATGGGGACAGACGCGGAAAGTGACTTTATTTTATACTATGTATTGAAACACAAAAATTGTAGCGCCCATCAGGGTCCACAAATGTAGCCTAGCAAAATGTTTTAACCCTAGTGGCTAACATTCGTCTAAGACTAGTGTAAAACTTGTATATGGTGATTTGTGGAAACAATAAAGTATTGAGTATTCTGCCTGGTACAGTCACGGACTAGGAGGCCGTAACAGATTTGTCTATGGTTTCGTCAGCCCTAGACTGTATTACCAAAGAATAAGAGCTATATTGCAATACAGAAGAACCGGAAGTGTTACGCCGATCGTGGCTCTCTTCCGATTTTCGCTTACTTCTTGATTGACTGACACAAGCCTACGTTATCATGCTGAGACTGAGCGAGAAAACGCGCCTGCGACAAGGTATGTTTGTGACGTAGCCTTGTGTCACTCTGAGAAGAGAAGACCTGTTTTAAAGGTTCCGGGTAATCGGCCCGGGAACTTTTAATGTGACTGTTCCGGCACATCACTAGCCTGGAACCTGTTTTGCTGTTGGCTGCTTCCCCGCGACCCGCACACGCCCGCGGCCATCTATCACTTTTCTAACTTCATACCCTACTAATTAGACGCGTTTGCACCATTATTTTTAACCGACTTCAAAAAAAGAGGTTATCAGTTTGACCTGTATGTAGTATGTATGTATGTTTGTCCGCGATTATCTCGAGATTGGCTGCACCGATTTTGATGCGGTTTTCAGAAAAGTATTCGTATACGATTTTAACCGACTTCGGAAAAGAGGAAGTTCTCAGTTTATGTGTGTGTCAGTTTATTGAAGGCGAGTTCCTTTTTTGTAAAAGGATTTTTCTTTTTTCCTTTTTTATACTTACTTTCGGCAGCATTAGGCATTAATCAACCTTTAAAAATTGTTTTATTGAACACGAAGATTTTATGGAGTCAGATCTTTTATTTTAAACCAATCCCAAACAATGACTATTCCGTCCGTCCGTCTGTATGTCTGTCAAAGATACATCTCAGAAACGGCTCAATGAATCTGAATGAAGTGTTTGCACGAGATTTTTTCTTGATTTTTCAGCTTTTCACGGAGTACGGTCGCCTGGCGTTGGAAGACGGTGGGCGAACTCCGTTCCAGAGGCTTCAGTTCCTCGTGCGCGACTGGAGCTTCCCTTATGAGGCCGAGTATGGCGCCAGCGGAGGCCAGGCTGTGCTGCAGAAGAGGCTCAAGGTAACATACCCTGGCCGATCGAGACTAACACTGAATATAATTTTTATGTACTTTTATTCCCCCCGGTCGCGGCATCACGCGTGAACAGTGGATTAATTTCGCTGTTTTGTGTGTGACATAGTTTTTGTAAATAAACATTTTTTATTCTTTCTTAATAAGTTTTTTAGTTCGTTTATAAAAATAAGGAGTTTATAAACAGGTTTTTTTTGAAAAAAATTACAAAGTTTTTGGAAAATTATGCACTATATATGCGGTTCTGTCCCACAGGTGTCAGACAAGCAGCACCCGGAGCTGCAGTCTCTCCGCAAGCACATCACGTCCTGCTTCTCAGAAATAGCGTGCTTCCTCATGCCGCACCCGGGGCTGCGCGTCGCCACCAACCCCACCTTCGACGGACGCCTCTCTGGTGAGGATTTAAGACCTTATTACTTGTGTTGTAGGGTTTATTTTAGCTTGCTTACTGATTTTGTAAACTCATAAAAACCGGCGGTTTCTTACTTACGCCAAGGCGACATATTGTGGGCCCCCTTTAGTATCTGTATGTGTTTCGGGCACACTCTACTTTGATACAGGCACAGAACACCTAATAGTACCAGGTACAAAAGGCTTATTCAACGGAGTCCTTTAAATTAAATTAAATCTATCTGCGTATACATAAATCACAATACAGCTCGCTCCTGTTACGTATAACCTTGAGTTAATATCTCCCTATCATTCTTATCCCAAAAGTAGCAATGCATATTCATGCGATAATGACCCGTGCAACTTTGCGAGAGCGCCTGTTTTAGGAACACTAACGGCATCGAGCAATTATTATGGATGCGAGAACTTGGCGCGAAAATGACCAGACGCGTGCGGCGCGGCCCGCGGATGATAAGTCCCGCCGCACGTACTTGCAGGTTTATACCTAAAGTGCGGAGTGAGCCAGGCCTGATACAGGTTCTAACTAGTAAGCGTCTCTTGAATTTAATACGTTATTTATTTGTTTTTCAACAGACATAGAGGCAGAGTTCAAGCGCTCGCTGCAGCAGCTGGTGCCCATGCTGCTGGCGCCGCAGAGCCTGGTGCCCAAGCTGATCAACGGGCAGAAGGTGAAGGTGAAGGACCTGCTGCAGTACTTCAAGTCCTACATGAACATCTACAAGGGCAATGAGCTGCCCGAGCCCAAGAGTATGCTTGTGGTTAGTATTTGTTTTAATTTTCTATGTTACTAGAGGCTGTCCCGCGGTTTCACTAGCGCAGATTTCTCTTAAACACATAAATCCCGTTTTTTTCCGTTCCCGTGGGAATTTCGCGAAATTCTTTTTTTAGTGCTCACCTACAATCCCTAGGGAACCTACATGCCAAATTTCAACTTTGTTAGCCTAGTAGTTTCGGCTATGCGTTGTCTGTCAGTCAGTCAGTCAGTCAGACAGTTTTATATATATTGACTAGAGGCTGCCCCCCGGTTTTTCCCGCGCAGATTTCTCATAAACACAAAACTCCCGTTTTTTTTCGTTCCCGCGGGAATTTCAGGAAAACCCTTCTTAGTGCTCACCTACACTCCCCAAGGAACCCACATGCCAATTTTCAGCTTTCTACGCCCAGTAGTTTCGGCTCTGCGTTGTCTGTCAGTCAGTAACAGAAGAGTTTTATATATGTCACCGGAAAATAATAAGATTCGCAAGTTTATAAATTTCCTAGGAAATTTATAAACTTTCGTAGAATTCTAAACGAGAGATAAATTGAATTATTTTACGCCCACTTTTTCGCAAATTTCCGACGCGTCGTAGTAAATTTATAAACTAACGGATATCAATCCGTAAGATTCTAAACGGATCGACCAATCACAGAAGAGCTTTTAATTTTACGCTTTTTGAAATACGGAAAATAACACACTGCTCTCTGATTGGTCGATGTTGACAGTGAAAATACTTGCGTCCATAGACTTACGTACAATCAGACTTGCCAAACAATTCGATCACACTAAAAGTATTTTTACTGGTACTAAAAACTAAGTAGGTTTATAGGTTAATATGTGACCGCTAATGTGCGAAATTCAGTAAAAGTGCACTAACTGGCTGAATCCGTTAGAGTTCGAAATAAAATGTTGTTCTCAACATTAACCAGGTAATCTGCAAAAACCCTAGGTAATCTACAGAGTTAACGACTAAGTTAAGTTCGAAAAATTGTTGCCTTAGATTTCAGTTTAACACAGGTAACCCAAACTCCGCTCGCTTCGCTCGCTACGCTGGTTAAAGATCACAAGCCAAACCTAACCTAACCTACAGTTTTGCCCTAGATTTGAATTTTCGGTCGGAGCTTTCTGTTTTTCGCACTTTAACAGCGAGACATCCGGTAATACGCACATTAACTAGGTAAAGTGCGGATACCTCATATTTCACATAAAATTTCGCACATTAACTGACCTAAACCGTTAATGTGCACATTGCCCGGTAAAGAGCACATTAACTTATTTCGCACTATAACGGTGACAGATATAATATGCTATTATGGGATAATAGCATATTTTATCAAAAAGTAACTTTGTATTTTAGGTACCTACCTACCTACCTACCTAGTAGGGGGTTAAAGTTCCCTATTTCACTCTACCAAAATAAAATATTTTGGTCATGGCTTAAACTTTCGTAGCTCTGTGTTAAATTTCAATTCATTATACATGGCGTTTGGTTATTGGTTACTTATTATTTTACGAGTGAGTTTAGTAAGTTTACCAATTTACGAAAATGTAGGCGTAAAATAATACAATTTATCACTCGTTTAGAATCCTACGAAAGTTTATAAATTTCCTAGTAAATTTATAAATTTACGGTTCTTGTTATTTTCCGGTGACATATATATTGATTATTGATATTTAAATGAACTACATTATATTGTACAGTCACGGACACGGTCGGCGTAACACTTCCGGTTTTTCTGTATTGTAAAATAGCTCTTGTTCTTTGGTAATACAGTCTAGGCCTGACGAAACCATAGACAAATCTGTTACGGCCTCCTAGTCCTTGACTGTACATCATAATCATCGTCATCATCAGCTGAAACACCTCCACTGCTGCAACTAGACCCCCCCCCACAAATCGCTAAACAAACAGTTCTAATGAAACACAGACTCGCACCGAAACACGCAGAGTAGGCAGACACCCCACAAGGTGACTCCTGGCGCCGCAACCGTAATACGTCCTTCCATCTAATTGAAATAGAATGTCCAGTTTGCTAGTTTTGTGCTCAAGTAAAATGTAAAATATCGCAAAGAAGATATCAAAATCTTACATTGTACGGTGGCGGACTAGGCCGGCGTAACAATTTTGTATTGCAAAATAGCTTATGTTCATTGGTGCTCCGTGGCTCAGTTGGCAGTGATGTGGACTGAGAAGCGTGTGCACCCGGATTCGATTCCCGGGCGGGGCGAATATTAATATGATGAATATTGTTCCGGGTGAGGATGGTGAATAAATGATCTGACTCCAAAAGATCTTGCGTATAACAATTTTATTGCGTTTCCATAAACTTAGGTTAAAATTAAATATAATAATTTAGATTAGAGAATGCGTTCGTCGCTGTCGTGAGTCCGAGAGAAGGTAGTATAATGGCGGCGGCGGCGGAGACCCCCTCCGCCGCCGCCGCTAGTGACGTGCCGGAACAAATATCGATGTTCGTTTCCCGTCTGGGTGTGATGTTTGTCTCTGTGTGTGTTTCGGGCACCCTAGAGGGTTCATCCTAGTTAGGGGCTCTGAGTGTGATGTGTTATTATTATTATTACAGTCTAGTGCGTACGAGACCACGTATTTCATTCCATACAGAGTAACAAAAATAATCGCATCCAGTGATCACTTTCACCGGTATATTCGCTACGCTCACAGCGTTTCTACACAATGTATGGATATGTTTGTATCAAATGTATGGAAATGTCCCGCTGGCTCAAATAGTTACAGATGTGTTGGTACACATCTCTACCCATTTGAGACAGCAGGAAATGTTTTTAACAGATGTGTGTTATTTTCGTGCAAGCTGTTTTAGACTTAACACCTACGAACAACAATACTCAGGAAGCGTAACTCTCCTACAAAACCGCTTCGATTTTGGTTCCATTTACGCACACACAGTAACTCCTGTTGCAACAAACACTCACACATTCTCATTAGACAAGCTTGCACGCTATTGACCGCTTTGCTCGCGTCTGTCGACAAAGCGGCGAGCTAGCCCCCCTGCTTTTGGCTTGAACATATTATCGCTACTAGATGGCGGTCGAGTGTTATTTTACATAATATTCATTAAAAGGTAATATAAGTTTATTTTTGGTCTTTATGGCTTCTACAACACTTTATAATGCACGTAGGCATATTTGTAAAGATAAAACACGGTCAGAAATACCCAAAAACACAGTAATATGCTCCCGACGCTGCAGCCAAACGACTCAAGGTGCCACTAGGATCTGACGCGGCATGGTGTCCGTAACCTAAGCCCCGCCCGCCGGGGCTTCTTTTCCGTGTGCATTGAGTGGGGCATTTTATTGGGATGATTACGCTTCTTGAGTATTGTTGTTCGTAGCTTAACATTATGCACGTGACGGTACATGTGCAAAAATATTTAAGTTCAAAGTTCCTCCCTCCCTCGTCCCCAGGCGACGGCAGAAGCGAACAACCTCACAGCGGTAGCAGAAGCCAAGGAGGTATACACGACGTTGATGGAGGAGATATGCGGCGGCACCAAGCCGTACTTGCAGACACAGCTGCTAGAGGCAGAGCATCACAGGGTGAAGGACAAGGCGCTCCATGCCTTCCATGCGAAGAGAAAGATGGGCGGCGACGAGTTCAGTTTGACTTATAGTGAACAGCTTATAAAGGTAAGTTTTTTTTTTTTATCATTTGACTGTCTCCAGGCGACTATTGTCGTAAGGCAAGTCAAACATTTGTTTGCCTGAGCCAATTAGTGGGCACCCTGAACTTCCTCGCCTCTCGCAGTATAGGATACTTTACCAAATAAGGTATCAATATTAATAAGATTAGTCCAATTGACTTTTAATAAGTAATATCTTGTATCCTGTATTGAATAAATCACTTTTGAACTTTGACTGCTTTTCAGTGTTTTCGCCGGTTTACATGTTTATTGCCAACTTTTAACTGGTATTTTTTAAATTTCCTAATATCTTTTTTTTTTATTACAAAATTGCCCATTTTTATTAATCTCTTAACTCCATACAGGACTTAGAAGAGCAATTTAACCAGTTCAAAGCCCACAACGAGAGCAAGAACATTTTCAAGGCAGCTCGCACGCCCTCCGTGTACTTTGCCGTGGCGATGGTGTTCTACGTGGCGAGCGGCGTGTTCGGGCTGGTCGGGCTCTACCCTATCGCCAACCTGTGCAATCTGGCTATGGGCGTGGCGCTGCTCACTCTCGTCTTGTGGGCTTATATTAGGTAAGATCAGGAGTTAATGCCATATTATATCACCACCCCTCCCCAGCCGTGGTACCATGACCATTTGACTGCTCTGTGGCTAAGTTGGCAGTGATGTGGACTGTGTAAGCGTGTGCACCTGGATTCGATTCCCGGCAGGGGGGAGCATTGTTATAATGAATATCGATTTTAGTTTCCGATCTGGGGTATATTGTTCGGGCGGCCCGCTGCTTCGCCAGCGCATTTTACCTTGTAACAAATTCCCAATATTCCTATAGGAATTTTGGTATAAAAAGTAGCCTATGTCCTTTCTCAGGCTCTAGACTATCCATATACCAAATTTCATTCAAATCGGTTCAATATTTTTTTAGGAAACGGACGGACGGACAGACAGACAGAGCTACTTTGGCATTTATAATATTAAGTACGGAAAGATAAGACTCTTTATTGCAATCAATAAACTTACAGTAATTGCATGTTTCCTTTTAAAAATAAAAACGAGTTTAACTGAACATAAAAACTGCTAACAAGCCGAGATCTCAGCCGATAGATGTCCACTATTATTGGACAAGGACCTCCCCCACAGTACACCATAGGGACAAACATTTGTCATAGGGAGAGTTGCCATAGTCGGAAACCGCCGCCCACTAGTCTTGTACATTTATACAGGGTGCTCCCACTAGTCTTGTACATTTATACAGGGTGCTCCTAACAAAAAAATTCATCTCACTGTACCTATCTTTGTGCCCCGTATGAAAATTCTATTTTTTTTTATAAATAACAGGTACAGCGGTGAAATGAGAGAGCTGGGTGTCACGATCGACGACACAGCCAACGTCTTGTGGGATAATGTGAGTTAACTTTCTATAAACTGATATCACAACTATTTGTTTAGTTATTTTCCCATAGGAGAAAACCAAAGATTTTAGGTAGTTCTGGCGAGGCCCGACGAAGATAATAAATCTATAAGCTTTGGAAATATGGTAGCAAAATGCGGACCAGCCCCAACGGTATTCTAGGCGTATTGGCGGACCGGCCAGACTGCCCTATTGTAAGGCACTGGGTCAACAACTCAACACGCATGCAGATATAGGTAGTATCTAAGGGCTAACATAGATATAAGTATTTGTATATATTTATTTACTAACAATAATATGGAAATTAATTCTGATTTAAATAAATTGAATTGAATTGATTTGAAAAATGCGACCGGAGCCACCTAAAATTTGAAAGTGGTCTTTGAGAAAAAAATTGGTTGTTTGTAAAATGGGTTTACGGACGATAGTTTAATAGTGATAAAGTCATAAAGAAACATCTATGAACTAGCTCTGACGTCACTTGAGAAGAGAAATAAGTCACAACCCACTGCTTGGGCCGAACGTGCCTCTGTCGCTTGTTCTGCGTGTAGCCGGCGTTTATCGATTTATAAGATCGCACAATATCACAAAAAAAAATTCACGAGGGTCTCGTGGCCTATCTGTAAGTATATTTCTGTACATTTGTCCACCAGATAATGAAGCCTATGTACCAACTATGCCTAGAGAAAGGCATGGAGCACGCGGCGGCGGCGGCGGCGGAGCGCGCGCTCGGGCCCGCTAGCGCCAACGGGAAGCACAAGGCTCTCTGACGAGCGAGGCATCGCCAGCTAGCGCCATACTGGGGACTGCTCTGTTAGGGTCCTTACATTAAGCTGCAAGTTTCACGCGTCTCCGCCGATAGAGTCAGGTATATTTTAACAAGTAAAACTGTAAAGAGTTTCGGCTTTACCACAAAAAAAGGTAAACCTAGTCTTAATCACTAGACTAGGTTTAAATCACTAATTCGGCATACAAATTGGCGGTTTAAACCGGTCTAACTTGTTTGTCGTAAGGGGGTTAAAGCCTAAAATCCGTGATTCGTCCGCACTGGAAAACAGCTTCTTTTGTAAGCACCCTTAGGGAGCGTTTTTGCCAAAGATGCGCAGCGAGAGATGTGTTTTTAAGAACTTATAGAAAGGAATTACTTTATGCTAGGAAATTAAAAGTATTTTATTTGTTTTTAAAACTGCATTCAATTGCTAAGCGTCTATGGTGGAAAAGCGCCCTGAGAACATGTCTCTGTCTCTTTCCTGTCAGTCTCAAAAATGTGACTAATATTCGTTTTAACTTCACCCTACTGAAATATAGTTCAAAATATCATCAAATTGTATAGTATTCTTGTAAAAGTACCTACTATGCTATCGCCCTGGATAAAGCGATAACTTATCGCCTTACAGGGTGTTAACTTATCGCCTTACAGGGTGTTAACTTATCGCCAAACAGGATAAAAAGGTTTTAAGGCGAGTAAAAGTTTACACTAGAATTCTTTTTTAACGCCCTTAATTATTATATTGTGTAAAAGTTGAAAAGTTTTAATTTTAGACAATAATACAGAGGTTGAGGTTGTTTTTTTTTCTATGTGTGCGTGTAGTCAACGCGTGTGTGACACGTCTTAAAGACTAGTTTATGTATTCGTGTGATCGTTACAAACGAAAGTGCCAGATTTAAGTTCTAGCAAAAAAAAAAACACTTGGCAAGATCATTAGCATATTATATCTTGGCACAGAAATTTTGAAATTAAAAAGTGGCAACACTGTACGGAAATTTTTCGGATTTTTAAATGTTTTCGAACAGTGTTGCTACTTTTTTAATTTCTACAGGTTTGTGCCGCACTATACTGGGTGTTTCTGACAAGGCGGTAATAAATCAAAGGAGGGATTCTGTTCACCATAAATAACAACTTTCCCAAAGCAACATGGGTCAAAATCTCAAAAAAAATAACAGCTGTTCCATACATTGGTTCGATCAGCTGGCGGGGTCAATGTACGGGACAGCTGATTTTTGTGTTGAGAATTCGACCCATGTTGCTTTGGGAAAGTTGTTAGGTATAGTGAGCTGAATCCCTCCTTTGATTTATTACCGCCCTGTCAGAAACACGTTATATGTTTTTTTTTTGTAACTTTCTACTCACATTTTAATATTCTATTAACAATAACTGCCCTAAGGTTTTGAGTAAATACTTGTTTACTAACACCAAACTAACGGTCATTCTAAATTAAGATAGCTAATTGTTAGTTAGTTAAGATGTTGTTTTGTGGAAATGTACAGTGGCGGACACGGTCGGCGTAACACTTCCGGTTTTTCCATATATGTCAAAATAGCTCTTGTTCTTTGGTAATACAGTTTAGGGCTGACGAAACCATAGACAAATCTGTTACGGCCTCCTAGTCCGCCACTGTACCAAAATAATGAACTTAGAATAACATAGACAAAAGAAATAACTTAGAATAATAACTGAATGTTTCGAATGTTTTTTTTTTTATTATTTATAAATCAGTAAAATACAAAATACCCTTTTCATATCGATCGATAAAAGCCGGAATATTTTTTCTAAAACTACATTATACTAAACTACTTTTGAAATCAAAATTAATGTGCCAAAGGTTCTTAGACGATCTTTAATTTATGAATTTTTATTATTGGAAATGGGAAAATGCACGTTTTCCTTCTAATTCAACTTTCCCTTCAAAAACAGTTTTGTAAATCATAATTTAGAGTATGGTTCACCAAAAATTTTAATGGTGCATATTGTCAAAGCTCAGATTTGAAATAGCGCCATTTATCATATTTTTTGAACCATACTATTAAACATTTATCATTGAATCATGCGTTACCTTTTGATGTAAAATTGTCGTTTATTTTTCCGATTTGTTTTTCGAAATACCAAGATAACAACTCTTGCCCTAACATACTTTTTTACGGTTGTGAACTCTTACCCAAATCAGAAATCTTATATTATTATTTTGGTCGTAATTTTACTAAACGAAACACGAACATTGTAAATAGAGCCGAAAGTGCCTACTTTTAGAAGAATAAAAATAATTAAGTGACTCAATTAAAGAAGAAAAAAAAAAGTTTTATTGTATCTTTTTAGTTTTGAAATCATGTGCTATTGCGAGCAATGCTTGTGCCAAATATTGAAATTTATCTTTTTATTTTGGAAAACTTTTCTCCGTTCTCAACTTCGCTTTCCACGCATGCTTTATGACCAAAATTTTAAATCATGCTATATAATTTATGAGTTTATACTTAGTTTGTTTTATATATGAAAAATCGATGTTAGCTTGTGCTTTGCATACTACGTTCCCAGTCAATTGTTTTGGTTTTACATCTTGACTAGACAACTATATAGTATAACTTTAAATAAGGTAAAACTATAGAAATATTTGTGTCTCAAGAGATTTTTTATAGTTATTTACTCAACAAAAACTTAACATGAAAACTCGTTACCTACACTTCTCTTTTAACGTCGTTTTATACTAAGCAATGGTTCAACACTTATTTGAAATTTCACTTAAGATTGTGTTTTTGTTTAGCGAAAAATTATGAAGGGGTTTATATACTGGGTGTTTCTGACAAGGCGGTAATAAATGAAAGGAGGGATAAAGCTCATCATAACAAACAACTTTCCCAAAGAAACATGGGTCGAAATCTCAAAACTAAAATCAGCTGTTCCATACATTTGTTCGATCAGCTGACGGGGTCAATGTATGGGACAGCTGATTTTTGTTTTGATATTTCGACCTATGTTGCTTAGGGAAAGTTGTTAGGTATGGTGAGCTGAATCACTCCTTTGATTTATTACCGCCTTGTCAGAAACACCCTGTATAAAGTTGGCAAACTTGAATGCGATGGACCGATCGGTACCTAACTAATCTGGGCGCATTATATTATATTTACTAGTTTCATTCTATTACTTAGCCTAATGCTCAATTTTGATGTAGTTTAAAATGTTTTCACATGTGTTAAAATGTTATATATAGGTTTATTTATCATTGTTTGTTTGTTGGCCGTGTACGTGACGACGCCATTTTGTTTTTTTGTTCTATAATATTCATCATCCGTTTCGAAGAAATATTTATTTTATATGTTGTTATGTACGTGTATTATGTCCTTTTTAATTAGTGAACGGGACCTTTTTGAAAGTTTTTAAGAGTACTATAACACCGATATCGCAAAAAAAAAACACTTATAAACCATGGCAAGTGTTTTTATATATGACGCTACATAGATAAGAGGCATAGCACAGCTAAAGTAGCGCCACCCGCGAAAAAAAATTAATATCCTCCTAAGGCAAATATCAAAAATGTGAAACAGTATTCCACTGGATAATGCATATTGCTGAATAGCTTTCTCTGGTCTTTAACCTTAACTAGGCTGCATTATCCAGTGGAATACTGTTTCACATTTTTTATATTTGCCTTAGTTAAGAAAATATTATTATTTTCGCGGGTGGCGCTACTTTAGCTATGCTATGGCTCTTAAAAATATTTGACATGCTTTTGAAGTTTTTTTTTCGCGTATCGGTGTAACAGGCCTCGTAACGTTGAAGCGACTTTAGTGAGTAGTTTTTAATGTAAACTAACAAAGGAATGTCGTGTTCCACTGCTCATGTTATTAAGCAATTTTATTGATAGGAAGAGGATTGTTTGCGCGTTATCTTTTTAGGGTCGTTTTCTGGAGACGCAACGGGGCATTGTTTGCTTACGAATTGCGGTTGGAGACCGAGAGCTAAGCGAGCTTAGCTAAACTAACTTAGCTCGTGGGTTGAAATTCTAAAAGCATTTGTCAAACAGAGCGCCCGTCAAAGCGTTCTAGCGTCGGCGCTCTTTGTGTCGAACGCTACGTTACATGAAGTATTGCTGTTATATTGTGTTTCTTGAAAAGCGGCAATCTTCAGGGGATCTATTGCCGTTCAAAGTGAAAATGAGAATGTGAATTATTTTGACAAGTGATAAGTATAGATTGCGGGTATATAGGAGAATTATTTTGTCTACACAAGTGATTCAGTTGTAAACCCGCAATGTATACTTATAACATGTCCAAATGTTTCTGATTCTTTTTTTCATTCAGAACGGCAAAAGCCTAACAGAATACCCTCATGTTTATGATAAAATTACCCCTTGGTCTGAAACCGGCATTTTTTTTTAATATAACAAGAAATATTGTTAATCATTGTTGAAATTGAATATACTAATCAATCGAGGCTCCGTTGTCCTGCAGGAACCGGCCATAAGTGCCATAAGTCAGCGGCTGTTCGGTCGCAAAGCGCCGGTTTGATGGAAATTTTATATTTTTCTTCTTCTTTTTAATATTTCCCTCGATCCGGCGGGTCGGTCGTGTTGATCCAATTTTAACATAGCTTGTTTTAGCATAGCAATATGCATAGTAGAGTACGCGTCAGTTAAGTCAGCGCGCGAGTGGTGGCGCCACTGTATACTTGCTTCAAATGCCACAAAAACAAACAAATAGCTCATTGTTTATTGGTTCCAATTTTGACCACGCGCAGAATTATCTGGCGAGCACTCTAGATTTAGCGTCTCAAATAAGGTGACAACTATTAAACGTATAAGGAGTTTTTACGCTGTGATGAGAATCGGGCGAAAAATGTTTTTTGCGATTCTAGCTTTACACAATGTCTGTTCAAAAACTTTCAGCTCAGATAAAAAAGCGCCATCTATGATCATTTGGGCTGGACCATGCTCTGAATTTTGCTCATTGGGGCACACAAGCTACGTTGCCAAGTTCAGTCTCGAAAAAATCTTTTCTTTTTCTAACTTTTATTCGGATCAATACGGCTAAATTTTATAAGTTTCAGCGGCTGTAGAGATATATTAAGATGTAGTTTATGTCTTGTTGTCCTGTAACGATTTGTACATTGGTTTCGGTTAGGTGATAATTTGATATAATCATAAATAATGCGATGTATTAAAATAAAGGTCTTATTTTTATATTGGTTTTGTATTATTTCCGCTAATGTGCATTGGGCACTGGGCCTAATGGGAATTGATATTGATACAAAGTTCTTGTTGTTAAAAACAAAAAAAAAAAATTTAAACTGTTTATTTTCTGATTCACAACTTAGTTAATTAATTATAATTCTGAACTTAAATTTAAAATCTTTAAAAAAGAAAAACTTATCTTACTTTTTGTTAAAATAGTATTTATTTTATTAATAAGTATAAAAAAATTATATTTTATTTAATTTAGATAAAATAGTCCTATCTAAAAATTAACAAACATAAATGTTATCTGATATAGTATACAGTTGCGGTCTAGGAGGATGTAACAGATTTGTCTATGGTCTCGTGCGCTCTAGACTGTATTACCAAAGAAGAAGAGCTATTTTGGAACATGAAAAACCGGAGTGAACGCCGATCTAGACCGCAACTGTACATATTTTAAATTTTGGCAGTTATTTGGACAATGCAATACATTTTATCATGGCCATGTATTTTGCATAAAAGCTTTTCACTTTATTGGCTTCAAAATCACCACATCAATAATATTAATAGTCGGATAGAACCTGTATCTAGGATGACAGTTACTCATACAAAGACATCCAAACACGAAAAACATCGATATCTATCACAACAATGTTCGCCCCCCCGCCGGGAATCGTACCCAGACCTCTGAAAGACTCATCGCAATACTTGAAAAAGCTATGACTCCTTTTTATTTTCATTCGTTGTTGGTTGAATCGGTTCTGTTCTTTGGCCGTTGGTGCTGAAGATTCCTAGAAGAACCTGGTGGAAACAAATTGATTTAATATAATAATAATAACACATCACACTCTGAGCCCCTAACTAGGTAGAACCTGTATCTAGGGTGCCCAAAACATATACAGAGACGAACATTACACCCAGACCGGAAACATACATCGATATTCATCATATCAATATTCGCCCCGCCCGGGAATCGAACCCGGGTGCACACGCTTACTCAGTCCACATCACTGCCAACTGAGCCACGGAGCAGTCAATTATTAATTATTTTATTACTGCGAAAGGGAGTAGAATCATTTGACAGAGGAGGGCTCGTTTGGGGGCCTCTCCAGGCGACTATAAGGCAATCCAAACATTTGTTTGCCTGAGCCAATTGGTGGTCACCTTGAACTACCTCGCCTCTCACAGTATAGGATACTTTACCAAATAAGGTATCAATAGCGATTAGATTAGATGTAGTCTAATTGACTTTCAATAAGAGATATCTTGTATCCTATATTGAATAAAGAATTTGACTTTGACTTTGACTGCGTCCTCGACGAACAATAGAAACTCGTGGTGGGTAACTAATGATAAAGTAGGTACTTACAAAATTCCTCATGTAATTCGCGGTTTCATCCAACTGCACTCCGATGTCACGCATGTTGCCGCTTATTCTGGTGATAGCGAAGAAAATACCAGTGTTATTTACCTACATAGAACATACACATACATAATCTCACGCCTTTTTTTCCCCGGAGGGTTAGGCAGAGGTACCAGCTCAAGAGCCAAGATACAAGATACAAGATGTTTATTGCAAACTAAGTGTAGGTACATACAGGTCTTACATTATGGACCGGATTACATTATGAGCCGGACCCACATTAAGCCGAGTTTATGCTTTACCTACATAGAAACTTTTTATTTAAGGGTTGCTTGGAATAAATCGCTCTAAGCGATAAAGCGGGCCATTGAAATAAACTTTGAAATAAAAATAAAAATTGTACAGTGGCGGTCTAGGTCGCCGTAACACTTCCGGTTTTTGCTGTATTGCAAAATAGCTCATGTTCTTTGGCAATGCAGTCTAGGGCTGACGAAACCATAGACAAATCTGTTACGGCCTCCTAGTCCGCCACTGTACGAGTTACTGATTGATTGCAATATAAGTGTTTTTTCTATTTGTCTATGCACGAGCTGTCCCGGCTTACTACGTTACGCCATAGAATATAAGATACTACCAAAGACTTGGCTCTATAGACTATGTTCTTTTGACTGCCCAAAATGGGCGAGTAAGAAAACAAACAACAACAACAAATCACCTGTCAAAATATGTAAAAAACGGAAAAAATATTGCACCTTGGATTATATTATTTGAGTAAGGATAAGTAAAGTAAGTTTAAGTAAGGATCCCTAATTCTTTTGAAAATCTAATATAGCCTATGTCACTCGGGGATAGTGTAGCTTCCTACCAGTGAAATAATTTTTCAAATCGGTTCAGTATTTCCGGAGCCTATTCGTTACAAACAAACAAACAAACAAATCTTTCCTCTTTATAATATTGGTATAGATGACTACATGCAAGCATGCTTATGCTTAACTTTGGTATGCCGGGCGGGAAAAAATATTGCGATCCTTGTCTGCCGAACGCTAAAATTTAACTGTACATTTAACGAATGCGCGGATCCAAGTTCCGGAAGTTTAAGATTACTGCGTGGATCCGCGTTTCGGGATATGAAAGGTTAATACAAAAGTTTAACTTACCTAGTATAAAACCATACAAGCAAGCATAACAACGCAGCTAAAGCGGCCGCCCGCGCTATGGCCGCTACATTCGGCGCTCCCAGCCCCTCAACGACCAGAGAAATGAGGTAAGCTAGAACTGCCAGTGAAATGAAAACGGCCGGCGTGCCGCCCGAGCGGAAGAGGCTTTTCGCTTCATTATGGGCTTGAAGCTGCTTGAATTGCTCTTGTAACTCCTGAAAGAAGGGTTTAAAAACACTTTAGGCCCGGGCACATATGGCGAGCGAAAATAAGCGTGGGTTGTCTGGAAGAAATCGCCTTTAGTGATAAGGTCGCCCATTGCATGCAAATTCAATTGTTTTTTAACCTAAATAGGATAATGCATTTGACGTATGTCAATTTAGACTGGATGTCAAATATTTACCATATCACAAACCAGCGAAGTAGACCTCTATTAAAGTAACCTAAAACCTCAGCCTAAAACCAACTGTACACCCTGAACTACCTCGCCTCTCGCAGTATAGGATACTTTACCAAATCCAAATAAGGTATCAATAGCAATTAGATTAGATGTAGTCTAATTGACTTTGAATAAGTGATATCTTGTATCCCATATTGAATAAAGAATTTAAATTTGAATTTATCTTTATGAATAATACGGTCAGTGTTTGTTAAGGAAACATTCCTTACATATAATTTAGTAGAAACTAAGATCACACTAGTGGCAACACTGTTCTGTCACTTTTATATTTTGTTACTGGTAACACTTGACTTCCATTTTTTCTACCCTTTCTGTGAGACGTGCTAAATTTAATTAAATTCAAATAAATAGTTTATCTCATTACCACACACGCATTTTTATTGTACATGCGCGCTGTGGTCCTTCACAAGCCGGTAAAGTGTTATTTCGAGATTTGGTGTCAGATCCAGGAATTACGAGCACCGTGTGCATCGTACCCAGGCGTGGTTTCTCCAAAAGTGCGGGGAGTCTATATCTTCCCATTTTTGTGCATCGAGGAGGCTGCAGGACATCAGCAAATAACATTGCCAGTGAGATTTTTCAAGGATTTGAGTGAAAAAATCCAAAAAATTGGCTGCAAGATCATACATTTTTAAACTGAGGGCAGTTTGAAAAAACAAGAATACCCACCCCACGGGATTGGAACTTCCACTCACTCAAGGAAAGATCGAGTGAGTGAAAATAGAGAACGAGGAACGAGTGAACTTCAGAGTGAGTGAACGAGTTGCGAGATTGATGACCCATGTCCTTGGTTCCATTCATCGTTCAACGTGACGTCGAGCTGTCAAACTAGGAGACTGACGTTTGATTGACATTGGCACCGGGATTGAGACGGTCGACGACCTGCGTTTGCGACTTGCGTTTGTTTACATCGTTTTTTCACCAGTGTTTTTCGATAAAAGTTTGAACTTTTTTATAACTTTCCACGATTTTTAGTGATACTGTACGATTTAGGGTGTTCCTGTTTATCATTCACGGCTATTGCGTGCGATCCTGTCCCAGTAAAGTGAACGACTATTGCGTTTAGATTAAGGTCTTAGTGTGCGGCTTAATAAATAAGGTTTGCGGCTATTGCGTTATTCCTGCCCTGATATAGACGATCTACGTGTGTCCAGCGAGTAACGACGGACATTGCGTACGTGAATTATACGGCTATTGCGTAAAAAGTGTTAGTTTTAAGCGGCATCATGGAAGAAAGCCTAAAAAGGCTAAGGTTACAAAGAGGACTACTTAAAGGTACTGTAACTAGAATAGAATCTTTTATTAATGATCCAATTGCATTTGAATCCTCCAAAGTCGAAATGCTTCAGGCTAGGAAAGACAAGCTTATTGCTACTATTAAAGAATATGAAACAATTCAACTTGACATCTTGTCCCTTGATCCCAAGGATCCCGAAAGCATTGAGATAATGGAGGAAAAATATTTCATTATAGTTTCTAAATTAGATGCTAAATTAAAAGTTTTAACTGCGTCCGAGGTATCCGCTTGCCCTAGTGTTGCGTCTTCTAAGTTGCCCAACATAGATATTCCGGTTTTTAATGGCAAAGATTATACAAAATATACTCCATTTATGGATCTATTTACTGCAGTTTTCCACAACAATCGGACACTCTCGGATGTGCAGAAATTATTTTATTTGAGAAAATACCTTGTTGAAGATGCACTAAGTGTAATCATAAATTTACCAATAGTAAATGACAGTTACAAGGAAGCTCTTGAGCTGCTCAAAAAGAGATTTGATAATAAAAGCCGCTTAATAACAAATCATATTAACATAATTCTTGAGTTGCCGTCTATGCAGAAGGGTACAGCAGCTTCTATACGGTTGTTTATTTCGGAAGTCCAACAACAGCTTTATGCTTTGAAAAATTTAGAACAACCCATTGATAAATGGGATATGTTATTAATTACAATTTTGACAAAAAAGTTGGATCAATATACCAACAGGGCTTTCCAGTTAGATAGGAACCCAGATCATCTACCAACGATGGTAGAGTTTTTGTCATTTTTAGAACGGCGTGCTATGGCGCTGGAAGAAACTGGAGAAAAGATTACTCATGAGAGTTTCTCCAAACGATCCTTCAGAGTATCTAATGTGGCCCTCAATAATAGGCCGGTTAGGGAAGGTAAAAAGTGTAGGTATTGTGACAATGTAGAGCATTTGTTACATGATTGCCCAACCTTCAGAACTTGTTCTGAACAAGATAAATTAAATTTTATAAAATCAAATAAACTATGCATGTTATGCATGAACAATCACAGCGGAAAGTGTAGATTCAATTTTAAATGTAGAGTCTGCAAACAGGCTCACAACACACTTCTGCATATGAGCGGCAACTCAGAGATCCAACGTGTGACACTGCACTCCAGCGGTCCGTCTACACATGTTTTGCTGCCAACAATTAAAGTCAAATTATTTGACAGATCAGGTCGCGAGATTCAGGTTAGAGCCCTTTTAGATAGTGGTAGCCAAGCGTCCTTTATTACCAAATCTCTTGCTGAGAAATTGCCTGTGATTCCTGTCAATCAGGATACCAACATTATTGGTATTGGCAAAAATTTAAATAAATTAAATAAATACATTAATGTAGACATATACTCTCCAGTACAGAATGTTCAACTAAATGTAAAATGCCACATTGTGGACACGATCACCACTCCATTGCCCCAGCAACAGCTTGATATTTCACATCTTAACTTACCACAAAACATTAAACTGGCTGATGTAGAGTTTAATGTTCCTTGTGAGATCTCACTTTTGTTAGGTGCTGATGTTTATTTTAACATTTCCCTTGATGGAAATATTAAAATATCCAATGGTCCAATCCTACAAAACACTATGTTTGGGTATGTTGTTGGAGGAATGGTGGGGGGTGCTGATGTAGAGTCAGATAAAAATAGTTTGGTTTCAAATTTGGCTATCAGTGATCATAAAAAATTAGAAGATGTAATGGAACAATTTTGGTTAACTGAAAAGGTCCCTGAAATAAATTTAAAAGAGTCAATACAATCAATAGAATTTCAAAAAACTGAAAAACATTTTCAAGAAACTTTTGAATTGAAAAATAAAACTTTTTTTGTTGAAATGCCTCTAATAGAAGAAGCAGATAATTTACAACTTGGCGATTCTTTTTCAGTGGCCCTTCAGAGATTTTTAGTACTGGAGAGAAAATTTAAAAATAACCCTTTGTACTTAGAAAAATATAGAGCCTTCATCGAAGAGTACATTGCATTGGGGCATGCTAAGATAGTACCTATTGGTGAGTACTATATTCAAAATGGTCCGGTATTCTTTTTAGCTCATCATGCTGTTTTAAATGAGGAGAGTTTGACGACCAAGTTACGTGTGGTTTTCGATGGTAGTATGAAGTCAAAAGCGGGTGTGTCTTTAAATGACGTCATGATGAACGGTCCAGTAGTACAAAGTGAGCTTTTTGACATTTTGATTCTGTGGAGAACATTCATATTTACCTTGATTTGTGATATTCAAAAAATGTTTAGAGGAATTAGATACTGTACGATTTAGGGTGTTCCTGTTTATCATTCACGGCTATTGCGTGCGATCCTGTCCCAGTAAAGTGAACGACTATTGCGTTTAGATTAAGGTCTTAGTGTGCGGCTTAATAAATAAGGTTTGCGGCTATTGCGTTATTCCTGCCCTGATATAGACGATCTACGTGTGTCCAGCGAGTAACGACGGACATTGCGTACGTGAATTATACGGCTATTGCGTAAAAAGTGTTAGTTTTAAGCGGCATCATGGAAGAAAGCCTAAAAAGGCTAAGGTTACAAAGAGGACTACTTAAAGGTACTGTAACTAGAATAGAATCTTTTATTAATGATCCAATTGCATTTGAATCCTCCAAAGTCGAAATGCTTCAGGCTAGGAAAGACAAGCTTATTGCTACTATTAAAGAATATGAAACAATTCAACTTGACATCTTGTCCCTTGATCCCAAGGATCCCGAAAGCATTGAGATAATGGAGGAAAAATATTTCATTATAGTTTCTAAATTAGATGCTAAATTAAAAGTTTTAACTGCGTCCGAGGTATCCGCTTGCCCTAGTGTTGCGTCTTCTAAGTTGCCCAACATAGATATTCCGGTTTTTAATGGCAAAGATTATACAAAATATACTCCATTTATGGATCTATTTACTGCAGTTTTCCACAACAATCGGACACTCTCGGATGTGCAGAAATTATTTTATTTGAGAAAATACCTTGTTGAAGATGCACTAAGTGTAATCATAAATTTACCAATAGTAAATGACAGTTACAAGGAAGCTCTTGAGCTGCTCAAAAAGAGATTTGATAATAAAAGCCGCTTAATAACAAATCATATTAACATAATTCTTGAGTTGCCGTCTATGCAGAAGGGTACAGCAGCTTCTATACGGTTGTTTATTTCGGAAGTCCAACAACAGCTTTATGCTTTGAAAAATTTAGAACAACCCATTGATAAATGGGATATGTTATTAATTACAATTTTGACAAAAAAGTTGGATCAATATACCAACAGGGCTTTCCAGTTAGATAGGAACCCAGATCATCTACCAACGATGGTAGAGTTTTTGTCATTTTTAGAACGGCGTGCTATGGCGCTGGAAGAAACTGGAGAAAAGATTACTCATGAGAGTTTCTCCAAACGATCCTTCAGAGTATCTAATGTGGCCCTCAATAATAGGCCGGTTAGGGAAGGTAAAAAGTGTAGGTATTGTGACAATGTAGAGCATTTGTTACATGATTGCCCAACCTTCAGAACTTGTTCTGAACAAGATAAATTAAATTTTATAAAATCAAATAAACTATGCATGTTATGCATGAACAATCACAGCGGAAAGTGTAGATTCAATTTTAAATGTAGAGTCTGCAAACAGGCTCACAACACACTTCTGCATATGAGCGGCAACTCAGAGATCCAACGTGTGACACTGCACTCCAGCGGTCCGTCTACACATGTTTTGCTGCCAACAATTAAAGTCAAATTATTTGACAGATCAGGTCGCGAGATTCAGGTTAGAGCCCTTTTAGATAGTGGTAGCCAAGCGTCCTTTATTACCAAATCTCTTGCTGAGAAATTGCCTGTGATTCCTGTCAATCAGGATACCAACATTATTGGTATTGGCAAAAATTTAAATAAATTAAATAAATACATTAATGTAGACATATACTCTCCAGTACAGAATGTTCAACTAAATGTAAAATGCCACATTGTGGACACGATCACCACTCCATTGCCCCAGCAACAGCTTGATATTTCACATCTTAACTTACCACAAAACATTAAACTGGCTGATGTAGAGTTTAATGTTCCTTGTGAGATCTCACTTTTGTTAGGTGCTGATGTTTATTTTAACATTTCCCTTGATGGAAATATTAAAATATCCAATGGTCCAATCCTACAAAACACTATGTTTGGGTATGTTGTTGGAGGAATGGTGGGGGGTGCTGATGTAGAGTCAGATAAAAATAGTTTGGTTTCAAATTTGGCTATCAGTGATCATAAAAAATTAGAAGATGTAATGGAACAATTTTGGTTAACTGAAAAGGTCCCTGAAATAAATTTAAAAGAGTCAATACAATCAATAGAATTTCAAAAAACTGAAAAACATTTTCAAGAAACTTTTGAATTGAAAAATAAAACTTTTTTTGTTGAAATGCCTCTAATAGAAGAAGCAGATAATTTACAACTTGGCGATTCTTTTTCAGTGGCCCTTCAGAGATTTTTAGTACTGGAGAGAAAATTTAAAAATAACCCTTTGTACTTAGAAAAATATAGAGCCTTCATCGAAGAGTACATTGCATTGGGGCATGCTAAGATAGTACCTATTGGTGAGTACTATATTCAAAATGGTCCGGTATTCTTTTTAGCTCATCATGCTGTTTTAAATGAGGAGAGTTTGACGACCAAGTTACGTGTGGTTTTCGATGGTAGTATGAAGTCAAAAGCGGGTGTGTCTTTAAATGACGTCATGATGAACGGTCCAGTAGTACAAAGTGAGCTTTTTGACATTTTGATTCTGTGGAGAACATTCATATTTACCTTGATTTGTGATATTCAAAAAATGTTTAGAGGAATTAGAGTCAAAAACCATGCTAGTCTTCAAAATATTCTCTGGCGTGATGAACCAAGCAAGTCCATCAGCTGCTTGCAGCTGCAAACAGTCACGTACGGCCTAAAAGCATCCACCTTTTTAGCAACGCGTTGTCTTTTAGAATTGGCGCGCACATATGCATCTGAATTTCCTTTAGCCACTCAAGCACTCCTGTCGAGTACGTTTGTTGATGACGTCATCTGTGGTACAGACAGTGAGGTAGAGCTTCATAAGCTCAAGGTAGAGTTGGTAGAGCTATTAGGGAAAGGAAGTTTTAAACTTCACAAGTGGTGCTCGAATTTGCAAGAAGTGTTGGAAGATATCCCCAATGATAAAAAATACTTTGAAGAGCTAGATATTAATAAAAACAATATAGTTAAAACTTTAGGTTTAAAATGCGATATACTCAACGATACATTTAAATTTACATGTCCAATGGTAAACGATGATGAGATCAATTCCAAACGGAAAATTCTGAGTTTCATTGGCAAAATGTTTGACCCACTGGGACTTATTGGACCCATAATTGTGGTCGCGAAACTTTTTATGCAGACGCTATGGTCTTTAAAAATAGAGTGGGATACTGTGATATCCCAAGATCAATTAAAAGAATGGAACAAATTTTTAAATAATTTAAATTCAATGGGCACTATTACTCTTCCAAGATGTGTAAATTCGAGCACAGCTCAACATGTAGAGTTAGTGGGTTATGCCGATGCCTCTATGAAAGCATTCGGTTGCTGTCTCTACCTTAGAGTTATCGATAAAAATAAAGTAGTGTCAGTAAAGTTACTTTGTTCGAAGTCTAGAGTAGCTCCATTGAACAAAAATCTAACAATTCCAAGACTTGAATTAAATAGTGCGCTTCTTCTTTCGCAGCTTGCGCACAAGGTCCATGCAACTTTGATGTCAAGATTTTCTGTCAAGGTCTACTTGTACAGCGACTCTCAAATTGCACTGGCCTGGATCAAATCAATTAATATAAAATCAAATCCTTATGTCTCTAACCGGGTAGAGCAAATAAAACAATTAACTAAAGATTATGTTTGGTCTTATGTAGCAACGGAAAATAATCCTGCAGATCTAATATCAAGAGGTTGTGATCCTCAAAAATTAAAAACAAATGAACTCTGGTGGCATGGCCCAAGAGAACTTATAAATGTAGATTTTCAACATTCTGATAGTGACACAAGATTTCCAATTTCGGACAAAACTGAGGATGTTTTAGCAGTAAACGTCTGTGATGTTAGTGAGGTTGCCTCAAGCACAAATGCGATAAAGATTTTAGAAGAATTAATTCGTAAATATTCTGATATTAAAAAACTTCAAAGAGTAGTAGCATACATTTTGCGCTTTTGCAATAATTGTATTAAAAATAAAATTGTTGGTTTATTGACACCACAAGAACTTATTAATGCCTTACGCTTAATAATAAAATGTGTTCAAAGAGAACACTTTCCTAAAGAAATACAGTCCACTCAAAACAAGTTAGCTATCAAAACAGGATTGGCCAACTTGCATCCTTTTATTGATGAATTTGGTATTTTTAGGGTGGGAGGTCGTCTTCAAAACGCACCCGAAATGTCTTATGACAAAAAACACCCTGCGATTTTGCCAAAATCCTGTCATTTTACTAATATTTTAATTCATAATGAGCATTTACGCTTAAAACATGCAGGGGCTAGATTAGTGTTAAGTTCCCTGTCACAACATTATTGGTTAGTTAGCGGCATTCGCGAGGTTAAAAAGGTGGTCAATAAATGCGTTAAATGTTTCCGCATGAAGGCCGCTGCAGCAAAGCAGCTGATGGGCTCTCTACCACCAGAAAGACTCACTGCTACCAGGGCGTTTCACATTGTAGGAGTAGATTTTTGTGGTCCTTTTAACGTGAAGGTTTCGAGGCTTAGAAGACCTATAATAACAAAAGGCTATGTAGCAGTTTTTGTTTGCTTTGCTACCAAAGCAATCCACATGGAACTGGTCAGTGACCTCACCACAGAAGCTTTCTTAGCTTGCCTCAAGAGATTTATTGCCCGACGAGGAATGCCCACCAAAATTTTTTGTGACAACGCTAAAACTTTTAAAGGCGCTGCCAATGAATTGCACAATTTTTTTAGTTCAAAAGAACATTTAAATGCTGTAGAAAATTTTTGTCTATCACAGTATGTACAAATTAAATTTATACCCCCATTTTCCCCAGAGTTTGGTGGGTTATGGGAGGCCGGTGTGAAGAGCTTTAAGCATCATTTCAAAAGAATTCTGGGAGACACTGCATTGACCTTTGAAGGCCTGTATACCGTCATTACAGAAATTGAAGCAGTACTAAATTCGCGACCTTTGCTTCCCATGAATTCTGATGTTTCATGCTTTGAGTATTTGACGCCTGGCCATTTCATCATAGGAACACCAATGATGAGTTTTCCTGAACCTGATGTTTCAGAAATAAATATAAATAGGCTTAAATTTTGGAATATGTTATCCAAACTTAAACAAGATTTCTGGAAAGTCTGGTCCTCTGACTATCTGACACAATTACAGAGCAGACCCAAGTGGTATAAAGATCAGCCTAATCTTCAGGAAGGTGATCTTGTAATTGTACGCAGTGATAACACTCCGCCACTAACATGGCCAATGGCAAGGATTGTCAAGATAGTCCCAGGTCCAGACGGTAGAGTAAGAGTAGCCGAGATAAAAATGGCAAATAACAAGACCTATGTTCGGTCTTATCGTAAGTTAAGTCCCTTACCACTCTCCTAAATAATATAAAACTTGTTAAGGTTTAATAAAGTTAATGTATAAGTATATTTAAATATAAGCAAGATCTATAACACTTCTTGATGTAGTGTAGCTTATATAGTGAGATATTCATAATAAAATTGAAGCTTATGTATAGGTATTTAATAAAAAAAAACTTTGTGTTATGGTTGAAGAAAATTTATTTTCATGTATAAGCATTTACATAAGTATTAAATTGGTTTCTGGCATTTGGCTATATTTGTTTGTAGAGTTTGCTTTTCTTTGCAATACAATGTTTGTTTCAAAAATTATCTCTACATTTAATTTAATTTTTTCTCTACAATGTATAGTCTTAGATAACATTGTCTGTAAACTTATTTTCTTTTTATTAAAAAGTGCTTTTGAATAGCTCTACCTACTATAGAATTGTCTTACAGAATTTAAATTAACAATTTTCAATTGTATAATATTATAACGGTTTTTGTATAACTTTGTATTGTTATATTGGCCGCCCCAACTATGTTAAGGAAACATTCCTTACATATAATTTAGTAGAAACTAAGATCACACTAGTGGCAACACTGTTCTGTCACTTTTATATTTTGTTACTGGTAACACTTGACTTCCATTTTTTCTACCCTTTCTGTGAGACGTGCTAAATTTAATTAAATTCAAATAAATTGTTAATCTCAATACCACACACGCATTTTTACTGTACAGTGTTTAAAATATTACCTGTACAAGTTGGTGCTGGTACCGGGCAGCGAACTCGTCGCCGCCCATCTTGCGGCGGCTCGTAAATGCGTGCACGGCTTTATCTGTTGCTCGCCTGATTACATAAGAAAGAACTTTTTAATTAAAACGTACAAAAACTCAAAATAATGTATATAATAATAATAATATATTACATCACACTCACATAAACTTGGCTAAACGTGGGTCTGGCTCTTGAGCCAGTACCTCTGCCTAACCCTTCGGGGAATAAAAGGCGTGAGATTATGATTATTACATCACACTCAGAGCCCCTAACCAGGAAAGAATCTGTATCTAGGGTGCCCGAAACACACGCACAGACGAACATTACACCCAGACCGGAAACAAACATCGATATTCATCATATCAATATTCGGCCGCCGAGAATCGAACCCTGGTGCTCACGCTTACTCAATCCAACATCACTGCCATGCCAACTGAGCCACGGAGCAGTCGTAGTCTTAGTATAAGGTGTAATAGTTTCAAGAAAAATTCAGGTAATTGAGTATCCATTTATTTTTAGTCTATATACACGGACACCAGCCATGTACATATGACTCAAACGCGTTGCTACGCACACAGGCTAAGCTCGTGTACGTGAACGCGCGCCATGCTTGTGTGAGTGAAAAAGGACGTGCTTCTTGTATTGAGCGGTAACAGAGAGGTAACCGAGCGCGGTTGGACGGCACTTTCAGCGTTTCCTTTTCTTATAACTTACCGGTGTTCCTCATTTAGCCTGTCAGGCGCGAGGTAGGGCCGCGCGCCGCCGCACACGCCGTCCATCACGCGTTCGTACACCTCGCGCGCTTCTGCCACCGCAGACAGATTGTTCGCTTCCGCTGTTGCCTGGAATATATCTGTATCATAAGCCATTGAAAAAACGTTGTAAAAAAAACAACAGATGACGTCCGCTGATGGACATGTCTCCCTCACTAATTACCACAAGGACAAACATTGTGGAGGGAGTTTTCCGTAATCACCACCCTTGGCTGGCGATTGCAGTATGGCTCTTCAAGTATTATAAAGAAGAACGCTGCTGCTGGCCTGAACAATTTGAATAAATCTGGTTGGCAAAATTCTATGGCACTGCAATAGCACGTTGTGGTCAATCCTGTACCATAAAGTTGTTTGAGCAGTTTAAATAAATTATCCTCGCAGTTTCTTCTCTGCGCTTCACCATCTGGTTAGGTGCCACATCTGTGTGCTAGGCCTATCAGTATTGATAGTAAGGTCGGCAAACAAATGCTGAGGCAGTGCCCTTTGCAATAGTGGCACATCGTTACGGTCATATGTTTTTTACTAAAGGCTGCCCCGCGGCTTCACTCGCGCAGATTTTCTCACAAACACAAAAATTCAGTTCTTTTTCCATTCCCTTGGGAATTTTTGGAAATCCTTTCCTAGTGCTCCCCTACACTCCCCAAGGAACCCACGTGCAAAATTTCAGCCCGCTACGCCCAGTAGTTTCGGCTCTTCGTTGTCTGTCAGTCAGTCAGTAACGGAAGAGTTATATATATATTGATTTTGTTATTTGTTATCGTTTGTTTGTGTATTTTTTACATTTTTTATTATGGTGTGTTTGGCAATAAACGTTTTCTATTCTATTCTAACTTAATTCACGGTTCGTCAATAAATACTATAAAAGTAAACTAACCTCTAAAATACTCTTCGGCTCCGGCAGCTCAGAACCATTAAAAACAGTCATGTAAGCCTTAAAATACAGCAGTAGATCCTTAGCCTTCACGGTTTGTCCCTGGATGCGCTTAGGTACCAGATTCTCAGGGGCTAGGAGCGACGGCACCAGCTCACGAAGCGAATCTTTGAACTCGGAGTTTATGTCTGCAATTTATGTAGGTATGAATTTGCATTGTGAAACTTATCAACATGATACCGTAGTCAACAAAAACAGCAATAATATAATTAACTACCTGACTCGACGAAATTCATACTGCTTAACAATATGTTTACTAGTAAGTAGATACTATTAAAAAATATTGTACTTAATATGTAATTATAGCCAACATGTGCTATTCTGAACTAGTCTACATAATGTTCATCTAATGGTGAATTTTTTTCGCAAATCGGTCAAGTCAAGAAAGTTCAGCTCTATTTTATTCAAAAGCAATTATAAATCGAAATTCCGCATTACCTTACCTCCCCAAAAGCCGCTACAAAGCAGTTCAACTAAAGAAGGGGGCATATAGTTATCACACACTCTCTTATTATTATTATTATATATATAAATATTATATTATATTATTTATTATATTATTTATTATTATTAATTAATAATTCTAATTCTTATATTACAATACAACAGAAACACAGAGCTCAGTCGTCTGGGGGTCGATTTGAAATTGTTTTGGGCTCCCACCACTTGCACCCAGGAGTCAGGGGTGATTCCCTAGGCCTATTCTCGCTCGGCACAAGCACATCATAATAAAGAGTACAACGTACCTACAGTACGGGCACTCCCTGCCTCCCTTAGCAAGTGCAGCTTCTCCGCTCTCGGCTATCCCTCAGTTACCGCTCAGTACAAGCAGCAAGTCTCATCTCACTCACACAAGCATGTTACGCGTGCACGTACACGAGTTTCGGCTGAGCGCGAGGCAGCTCGTTTATTTCACACATTTTAGCGAGGTGTGACAAGAGGGACCTCACCAGCCAGCCTGCCGTCGAACTCGGGTCTGGTGGCGACCGCGAGCCCCGGGTGCGGCAGCAGGAAGCCCTCGATCCTCTCGAAGCAGGAGTGCACGTGCGCGCGCAGGGTCTGCAGCTCGGGGTGCTGCCCGTCGTGGACCTGGGGCCAGAAGACGTTATTAAATAAAAATATAAAAGCCTAAGTATTTATTCTAAAACCATTTAAAAATAAATAACAAATAAATAATTTTATAAAAAATACTTAAACTAAGTTATAGACCCCTGTTAAGGTGGATTTGGAGGAGGCCTTTACCCATAACAGAAGAAGAAATTATCAAAGTCAAAGTCAAATTCTTTATTCGAAATAGGATACAAGATATCACTTATTGAAAGTCAATTAGACTACATATAATCTAATCGCTATTGATACCTTATTTGGTAAAGTATCCTATACTGCGAGAAGCGAGGTAGTTCAGGGTGCCCACCAATTGGCTCAGGCAAATAAAATTTCAGGCAAAGATGAAGAAGAGACAAAGCTATTAACTATTATAGGTTAGTTACCTGCAGCCGTTTGTCAAGAAGCCGTCTCCCTCCCTCGGCGCCGTACTCGTACTCGTAAGGGAAGCTCCAGTCCCTCACGAGGAGTTGGAGACGCTGGAACGGTTTGCCCACACTGCTCGCCTGAGCTAGGCGACCGTATTCTGTGAAAAGCTGAGGTGGACGCAAATAAGTTATAGAAAACGTTCCACTAAGGCTCGTAATATCTAACAGGTCCAAACTGTGTTTAAGATGCAGCTGTCACTTTTTGTTTATATGGAAAGAAAGCGACAGATGCAGCTTAGTTTAAGGCAGTAACAGTTTAATAGAACACGAATAATTAGA
Organism: Euspilapteryx auroguttella; assembly: GCA_951802225.1. Classification (NCBI taxonomy): domain Eukaryota; kingdom Metazoa; phylum Arthropoda; class Insecta; order Lepidoptera; family Gracillariidae; genus Euspilapteryx; species Euspilapteryx auroguttella. The sequence goes on from OX637658.1 coordinate 10,032,045, forward strand.
AAAGAAAAAAATGGTCTAGGTACAATGGCACCTACTCTAGAGCGTGACGCCACCGTAGGACGTTACCCTTTTTCTTAAAAGTAGTTTTGTATCTTCACAAGTTCAATAAAGCATTGATGGGAATTTTAATGCCCATACTTTATAATAATACTAGAGGCTGCCCCGCGGTTTTTCCCGCGCAGATTTCTCATAAACACAAAAATCCCGTTTTTTCCCGTTCCCGTGAGAATTTCGGGAAATCCCTTCTTAGTGCTCACTTACACTCCCCAAGGAACCCATGTGCCTATTTTCAGCTTTCTACGCCCAGTAGTTTCGGCTCTGCGTTGTCTGTCAGTCAGTCAGTCAGTCAGTAACGGAAGAGTTTTATATACAGGGTGTTTCTGACAAGGCGGTAATAAATCAAAGGGGGGATTCAGCTCACCATACCTAACAACTTTCCCAAAGCAACATGGGTCGAAATCTCAAAAGAAAAATCAGCTGTCCCATACATTGACCCCGTCAGCTGATCGAACTAATGTATGGAACAGCTGATATTTTTTTTGAGATTTCGACCCATGTTGCTTTGGGAAAGTTGTTAGGTATGGTGAGCTGAATCCCTCCTTTGATTTATTACCGCCTTGTCAGAAACACCCAGTATATTGATTAAGTTACTTTAACCCCATACATAATATAAGTATAACTATAATATCGGTTCGTTAGATATTTGAGATGGCAATTGATTCTAGTTTTTTTGTTACCTGTAAGTGTTGTAAGTCATCTTCCTCGATATTCTGCGATAAGTTGTAGATCTGTACCGAGGCCAGCATGGTGGAGAGCGCGAACACGGTCGCGCAGTCGCGGACCGTCGACTCGCTGTCGAACGCTCCTTGCGTGTCTAGCAGGAATACCACCACCTGAAATTAATAATTGTACGATTTTAAAAAGCCCTACTTAGTAACAGACAGATAGTAGGTCCAATAGCAAAGAAAAATATTTGAAAACTAGAGGCTGCCCCGCGGTTTCACTCGCGAACATTTCTCATAAACACAAAAATCCCGTTTTTTCCCGTTCCCGTGTGAATTTCGGGAAATCCCTTCTTGGTGCTCACCTACACTCCCTAAGGAACCTACATGCAACATTTCAGCCCGCTACGCCCAGTAGTTTCGGCTCTGCGTTGTCTGTCAGTCAGTCAGTCAGTAACGGAAGAGTTTTATATATATTGATTAATTTGTTCATTATGGAATAAAATGTATCGGGTTTCTAACGATCGTCTAACTTAAAACCTTTTATTAATCTATACCAATATATAAAGAGGGAAAGATTTGTTTGTTTGTTTGTTTGTAACGAATAGGCTCCGGAAATACTGAACCGATTTGAAAAATTCTTTCACTGGTAGGAATCTACACTATCCCCGAGTGACATAGGCTATATAATATTTTCAAAAAAATTAGGGATCCTTACTTATACTCAAAGAATGTATCCCAAGGTGCAATATTTTTTCCGTTGTTTACATATTTTGACAGGTGGTTTGGTTGTTGTTGTTTGTTTTTTTTATTCGCCCATTCTAGGCAGTCAAAAGAAAATAGTCTATAGAGCCAAGTCTTAAGTAGTATCTTATATTCTATGGCGTAACAAAGTAAGCCAGGACAGCTCGTTAAAAATAAATGTAGTATCTTATACTGTAAGAGGCAAGCCAATGTAAAAGCATTAGAATATTGAAAGACAGACCAGCCCAAATAGCATAACACTGTCCTGAGACAGCTAGCTGTGATGCCAGACGAGCCAGACGGGACCCTGTCGTTACAGTAGGTATATATTTTAAACTTGAAACCATAGCAAATTATTATCGATGATGAATAAGAAAAGTTATGATACTAAATTATCAAATTGCATTGTGTTTGATTGTACAACTCAAGACATCATTTAGGGGCCCCAGGTAACGTGTGAATTAAATAAATAAAATAACAAAATTGTACCTTTTCTCCATTTTCCAAAGTGGCTTTGAACGGCTGCGACCACAGTAGCAGCCCCGTAGTGTCTCTCTCGGAGCCCCCGCGCCAGCCGAAGCCGTTCAACGGAGCGTTTTCATCGCCTAACCAATCACCATTCTCGCCCAGCGTGTACTGCAATAAATGTAAAGATAGAATAGCATATAATACATAACGTAAGATTTGTCGTAGTAAGATTGGATAATTAGTTTTTTTGCAAAAAACCTAGGGATTTTGCGAAAACCCGGATAATTTGATATAAGCATTACTTTTTTTCAATCATCCTGACATTAAGCAGTTTTTTTGCAAAAAACCTAGTATAATTGAAAACTTTGAAACCTTCCTTAACCCTGATTGGCTAGATTAGTAAACTCTTATTCTGATTGGTTCGTTAAAATATCATTTGACGCTACAGAGAACCAATCAGAATAAGAGTTTACTAATCTAGCCAATCAGGGTTAAGGCAGGTTTCAGGAGTAGAATCATTTGACAGAGGAGGGCTCGTTTGGGGGCCTCTCCAGGCGACTGTTGTCGTAAGGCAAGGCAAACATTTGTTTACCTGAGCCAATTGGAGGGCACCCTGAACTACCTCGCCTCTCACAGTATAGGATACTTTACCAAATAAGGTATCAATAGCAATTAGATTAGATGTACTTAGTCTAATTGACTTTCAATAAGTGATATCTTGTATTCATATTGAATAAAGAATTTGACTTTGACTTTGTTTCAGATTTTTCAATTATACTAGGTTTTTTTGCAAAAAAAACTGCTTTATGTCAGGATGATTGAAAAAAAATTAATGCTTATATCAAATTATCCGGGTTTTCGCGAAATCCCTAGTTTTTTTTGCAAAAAACCTAATTATCAAATCTTACTACGACAGATACAAAACACATTACAATAAAAGGTACAAAGTAATTAAATTTGCATGCAATGGGCGACCTTATCGCTAAAAGCGGATTTTCCAGGAAACCGAGCTAATTTTCCAAGAGTATTCTTTAAAATAGGAATGCAATAAACGTAAGCATGAAAACAGAACTAATTGCGTCCATGGCACGGTGGGATGCTACGTCACCTGTGATACCGAACGGAGTTCGATATCCGGCCGGGGCGATGTAAAGGAGTAAGTAATGTATGAAGTATCGAAAACGAGCAGGAAGGACTTGCCCTTGCGGAAGGCGCCGGGCACACACAGAGCAGACGTCACTGCTGCACTGCACAGGTAACATCTATATCTGTGTGTGTAGTTGTGTACAGTGCAGGCACTCACCCGGTGGTGCAGGTAGCGGAGGAAGAAGTCGAGCAGGAAGGATTTGCCCTTGCGGAAGGCGCCGGGCACACACAGAGCAGACGTCACTGCTGCACTGCACTGCACAGGTAACATCAATATCTGTGTGTGTACAGTGCAGGCACTCACCCGGTGGTGCAGGTAGCGGAGGAAGAAGTCGAGCAGGAAGGGCTTGCCCTTGCGGAAGGCGCCGGGCACACACAGGGCAGACGTCACTGCTGCACTGCACTGCACAGGTAACATCTATATCTGTGTGTGTACAGTGCAGGCACTCACCCGGTGGTGCAGGTAGCGGAGGAAGAAGTCGAGCAGGAAGGGCTTGCCCTTGCGGAAGGCGCCGGGCACACACAGGGCAGACGTCACTGCTGCACTGCACTGCACAGGTAACATCTATATCTGTGTGTGTACAGTGCAGGCACTCACCCGGTGGTGCAGGTAGCGGAGGAAGAAGTCGAGCAGGAAGGACTTGCCCTTGCGGAAGGCGCCGGCCACGGACAGCACGACGGCGCTGCGCTCGCGCACGTCCTCGCGCAGCAGCAGCGCCGCGAGCGCTTCTTCGTCTAGCACGAACGAGTGCTCGGGCCCCGGGCTCACAACTTGCACCCCGTGCCCAGACTCTAATCTTGCCATTTTATCTAAAAAAAAATGCGCATAGTTACTTAGATGGAATCTTGTTCATGTTACGACGAGATAAGCATTGAGGCTCGCAGAAATACCCTATATATGTGCTAGGTTTGCAAAATTGCAAGTGAATAGTTATCAAGACTACTTTGTAATTTGATACTTATACTTAGATATAGCTATTGTCTATGCCTATAGGTACTGCATTCCTGACTTCTGAGTAGAATATACGGCCATAAATAAAAATAACGCACGCAACCAGCGGAGCACGTCGATTGGCGGGTTAAATACTTATTCCTACGGTTGAATTACAGTATCCGAATAAATAATTAAAGAGGTCATGAATAACACCTTTTAAATGTATTCAGTCTCAGTATTGAAAGAACTTTATACCTTTTAAAGCAAGATTTTTGTGTTGAATCACCTAGCCCGCTGACATAATTTCCTAATTTTAGAATTCTGTTTGGAAAACTTTAACATACGTACGAATCTGGCGAAGCGCGATATAATAAATTTATACGTTCATAAAGTCATTGTAAGGTGACCAAAGTGGACCTTAGCGCTAAAAGAGATTTCTTCCAGATGAACTGACTTTGATTTTTTTGCCGTTTTTGATGGACACCTAGCTAAGAATAAGTTTAAATTGAACACCATTTTGAGACATTTAGCCATCGTATTATTCATAAAGATAAAATAGGTTTAAACTAGCTTTACTGGAGGTCTACTTTAATGGAGAATAACGAGACGTCCAGTCTTAACTTGACATACGTCAAATAACTAAAATGCTCTTTAACTTTTTATGAAAAACAGGACAGATCGCCAAATTTAATTTTTGGTCCTAAACTAATAAAAAAAACAATTAAAGTATGTCTTATCAAACCGAGAAGTATTTTATAAATTTTAAAGGTGTTTAAGGTACTTACATGAAATTTACAGAATCACAAGCATAAATAAAAAAAAACACTAGAAAACGAACATGGCACTTCGCGACAAAACTTTTTTTAACACTGCGCTGTGTAGATGTAGAACGTAAAATCGTAACGCGTCGTAAACACGCTGCGTTCAGCGGAGACTGGCTTGGCTTCTGTTTCGAGGTCACTGTGATGATGTCAGATTTAACTAGCTACCTATATGGGTACATCAAAATTATGATGTCATGCCGTGAGACGGGCAGCGACGTAATAAACGGTTGGAACTTTTAAAACTTATCGAGATGGTCATGCATCTAAAATTTTCCATTTTACAACTACGGAACTAAAAAAAACGAATGGAAAGCCAATAAACACACAAGCAGCTGAAAACTGTAACTTTATTTCACATATGATAATGTTTTTGAAAGGAAATACAAAGGGGTAAACATACAGGATGTTTAAATCGAGTCGGTAATAAATAAAAGGAGTAATTGAGCTCGCCATATTTTATAACTTTCCCAAAGTAACATATGGGTCGAAATCTCAAAAATAAAAATAATGCGGGGTTTCATAAATTTGTTCGATCAGCTGTGTCGGGACAAAACTACGGGATACGGGACAGTGTATTTTAGTTTTCAGATTCTTACCCATGTATGTTATTGTTATCTTATTATATCTTATATTATTGTTAAGTTTTTTTAGGTATGGTGAGCTGAATCTCTCTTTCGACTATGTGATTTTGCTGCATTGCAATCGGTAGCCAATTTCAAAACTAGTTTTCGAATAGGAAGTAGTAACTCAATAGAGCGGCACATGAAGCGTCGTGATACTTTCATACGCTGCACGCACACAAATAGCAAGTGCAACATTTGTAAATATAAAAGTTGCGTGTTTTCGCAACCAACCAACCATTTATACCAACTTGATTTTTTCTCAGGATCTGACAAAGCAGATTAAGAAGTCTTGGTTTAAATAAATCATTTAGGGGACTATGGAATAAAGACAATAAAAAAGGTAGTAATGAGAGTATTATTGAATGATCTTCAAAGAACTTTAAACTAAAATAATATATTTTCTTTATTCATACATACACATAAAAAAAGTTAGCTATGTAACAAATATACACATAAAAATGCATGTTAAGTATATCCAGATAAATATTTTAATGGCTTTTATACACGGTGTACAAAAGTAAGTTTTATATTATCAGGCACAACTTGAACTACATTTGCCTGTACATACAAACAATTCCTAAGACTATTCATACAAACATTTTCCTAATAACATTTGTGTATTCTTTATTAATTTTCTCTACCTTAGGTCTTAATAAAGTAGCTCTTTGCTGTGCCAACTTGTCACTGGGATCTAACTGCAGAACTTTTTGTATATCAGTCCAGGCTTCTTCATAAAAATGTAAACCAGTATAAGCTAAGCTACGTCGGTATATGGCTTTAACATTATCTGGATCAAACTTTAAAACTATATTGCTAAGCTGAAGAGCTGCATCAAACTCGTCAAATTGAAGCTGGCAGTGCGCTAAGTTGTTGTATATTTTTACCTGAAAAATTGAAAAATTTCCCTTACAATGTTATAAAGTGACATTTGATGAATAAAAAGATTCTGCCCATCTGATTTCAATAATTCACTTATATCTATGTAGGCATATATATGTATAACTTAGGGGCAACCGCTGATATAAGATTTTACAAAATCATACAGGAAAATTAAGTAAGACTTTAATAAACTAGTAATAAAGATGGTAAGATTGTAAAATTAAATAAAAATATTTGTAGCAGATGGTGAAAGAACATGAGGATTGGAAAAAAGGAAGAGACTCCATTTTAAGAACTTAAAAATTAAGACAAAAATATTATACCTTTAATTCTATCATTTCTTTCACTCTATCCTCTGGTATAAGCTCAGGGTCAATAGGCTCGATGGCTATAAGAAACTTCAGAGCCTTGTTGAACCTTCTGAAGGCATCAACTATCTTCTTTTGTTTCACAAGCTCCACTCCTCTATCTTTGTGATGAAGGGAGGCCTCATGGAGTCGCTCCCAGCCCCAGTCGCTTACCACCTACAAATATTTAACAAAAAAGTCTTAAAAATTTATTGGGTCAGTAACCAATAAATTATTTCTATCTGAAAAGTTCTCAGTGAAAACCTCAACAAAGATGAAATGTAAAGCTAATTCTATAATTGGGACAATATGAGTTACTAGTAAACTAACCCACATAGTCCCAATGCACAGCTTGAGAGGATGGAAACAAAATTTAAAAGAGTGGATGATTAAAAACAAAGATAAGACTAGAATTTATTTATTAATTTTAGAAATGTAGTTATGTTAAATGCTAAAATCAAATTATAACAAAGCCATGCAGTTAACAGACTGTAAGCTTTAATGGTAACAAATAAACATAACCATTCTTGCTAACTGCAAGCTGCAAGGATTTGTTAATATTCTTACATATATTTATTGCAGATAGTAGAATGGTAGGTAATTACCTGCTCTTCCATAGCATCATTCAGTTCCAAAGTACAAGATATTTCCTTAGCCAGCTTCCCTTCATGATCCCTGTACGTTAGCACAGCCTCGCAAACCTCTCCGCTGCACATTTGACGCAAAACCAACTCTATATCTCTGTCAATAAAGCAGTCAGAATCCCCAATTACGATCGTTCCATCGAAAGAAGGGCTGAAAACCCGGCTGTCGCGTTCTATTGAACATTCCCCGGCTTCGTTCCTGCAGGTGATGTTAGACAAAGTGACTTTACAGCGGGAATCTTCGTATGGCACGATGGAGTAGTCACCCGGTTTGATAATTTTCTTTCTGATCTCACGATCTGGCCGCGAGCTGATGATGGTTTCAGTTTGTTCCATTTTACTTTATTGATTTTTATGGAAAACGAAAAGACCAGTGAGGTAAGAAAACGCTAGAAAAGACAAAAATAATGCGAAAAGACGAGCGAGAAGTTAGGATAGTTAATTCGTTCGCAGTGTTGCCAACGGTTGAAATAGCAATCCACCAGATAAGGCTCCTCAAACCACCAGAAAACCACTAACAAAAATATGTCCCCCTCTGAAAACCACTAAAATTTCCACTAGGGTGCATGACAGATGAGTGGACATACGTAAATAGGGGACAGTGGTGACCCTTTGTTATGCGTTCTACCCCAAATATATGACCTGGGAGGCAAATTTCTTAACTAAAAACGATCGACTCGTAATTGACTTGTTAGCGACTTCGTTAACCATTGCCGCTTTAACAAATGTGATTTCTGTTACACGCCCAAAGAAAACAGCAATGGTTAACGAAGTCGCCAAAAAGAACAAGACAATAAAATTTCGAGTCAATCGTTTTTAGTTAAGAAATTAGCCTCCCTGGGCCCTTTAATTTTTTAAGGATTTTTTAATGTTCAATTTTTAAGACTTGAGCCCTAACTTGAACTTGAAACTTTAACGTGGTCCCTCTCGGTATGGCGCGAAATTAAAAAAAAAATCGCGTTTTTTATTTATTCTGGCGAAAGTATTAATTTAATAAAGTTTTAATAAATTCGCTTATGTAAGAAATAAGAAACCATCTCCCACATTGTAAAAAACGCGATTTTTTTTTTAATTTTGCGCCATACCGAGAGGAACGACCTTTTTCTAAAAATTAACCAATTCGCAACCTTTAAATTTTATTGCCATCTAGATCTTAAACTATCTTCTTTAAAAACTATAATCAGGTGCTCAAGACAGCTACAAAGAAAACTAAGGGTCCTCGAAGTATGGACAAAATATATGAAAAAAAAAAAATTACATCGACTTTGTATTCAATGAGAGGTTTTCAATTTGACAGCTCAGAAGAAAAAAACAAGTTTCATTAAGCTGCTACTAGATGGCGCTCTGCCAGGAGCAATAGGTCAAGATGAAATGAATGATGCAATAGCTCAAAATGAAACATAAAAATTAAAATTTAACTGAGGCAGTGACGGAGTAGGTGAAATTAAGATTTATACTTAGCAGAAAATGATCCAATCCAAAGATTCAGTCAATACTCGATTTCCCATTTCTCTTATATAGCTTTAGACACCGCCATCTACCGGCGTATTATGAAACCTTTTTTTTTCTTTTCTGTCACTTTGAAAACCCCTCATTGAAAAAAAAAAAGGATAAATGTTGTAATTCTACTAAATTGTCTAAAACATCTTTAGTTCATACGCTTTGTAACAGCATACCGCAATTCCAATTTATTCAAAAACTACAACAGTTCATGGTCTAATTTTTCCACTAAAAAAATCCACTAGCCACTAAACGCAAAAAATGGCCACTAAATGAGGGTTCCAAACCACCAGATTTAGTGGAAAATCCACTAAGGTGGCAACACTGTTCGTTCGAAGCAGAAGCAGGCAGCAGAGAATTATTTTATTTGATTGATTGACTGACGGACGGCGGACAGACGTCAGTCGTCACCCGAACCAATCGACTTGACCACAGACCAACGACCGACCAACTAGAGATGACTGAGAGAGATGACTTGACTTGACTTCATCTCTAGTTGGTCTGTGGACTTCATGCAACTTGACTTTCGGTTTCCGGGGTTTCCGGTTTAATATTTACTTATGTAGTAAACTTAAAAATTACAAGGAAACAATAAATTTGAAATAATATTTATATATTTTTTTATAAAACTACATGAAAATATTGTTGTCAAAGCATATTGAAAGTAAATAAATAAATAAAGATCCAAATTTGGTTTTTGAAATGACAAAATGTCAAAAACAGCTGGCTGGCCAGCAACCAACCAACAAGGATATTTTTTTAAAGTGTCAAGTTTATTTTTTGTTTTTACATCATCGTTTGGTAAATTGTGAATTAATAATAATAGAACATATTTTTTTAATAATGTAGTTTTATTTTAACAGAACACAATAGCGGAAAATAATCAGAACCTGAAGATATTTTCATTGAAGTCTTTACGTTCCAAAGGTAACCTCAAATTATAAACCTTGGCGCAAGGAACATACCTACTCTAACTCTAACGGCCTTGGCGGCTCTACCACAAAAAGAGTTAAACCGGGTCTAAATCACTAGACTAGGTTTAAATCACACTTTCGTAATACAAATTGGCGATTTTAGACCAGTCTAACTTTTTTGTGGTAAGGGGAAGTTTTACGCTTCCTACCCTTTTTTAATCATTGTGCGATGAATAATTACAAATAATAACAATTTCAGCTATAATGTCGCTGTTACTTAAAAATGTCTGGCAGACTATGATGAGGAGCAGCCGAGTCAGTCAATCCACATTTAGTGCTCGGAGCCTGTCATCTAATGGTACTTATTTGTTTTTGTTTCTTTATCATGTTTCCCATAACCCTGTCTATGATACCTACTGGCTATACTTACTTTTTTCTAGGGTGTGATTAGCAATATCAATACATAGTAAAAAAGGATGTCGCTTCTCGCATCCTGTCCCTGTTTGCTTGAATCTTTAAAACTTTGCAATGGATTTTGATACGGTTTTTGTTAATAGATAGAGTAATTCAAGAGGAAGGTTTATATTATATATATAATACATGCACCACATAGTAAAAGGTTAGGTGCTACAAAGCTAATTTTATAAAAAAAAAAATATTAAAAAAAAATAATATACATGACAATGCACAGAGGCACAGTACAGCCCATGGCAATGAAATATAAATAATCCTAAACAATACTTTACTGATATTAAACGGAAAAAATGCTGTTGCTTGCTTGTGAGTCTTTGGTACAACCATTTAAAACATTAAAGTATGAAACTGTTTAATCTATACCAATATTATAAAGAGGAAAGATTTGTTTGTTTGTTTGTTTGTTTGTTTGTAACGAATAGGCTCCGTAAATACTGAACCGATTTGAAAAAATCTTTCACTGGTAGGAAGCTACATTAACCCCGAGTGTCATAGGCTATATTAGATTTTCAAAAAAATTAGGGATCCTTACCTAAACTCAAATAATGTAACCCAAGGTGCAATATTTTTTCCGTTGTTTACATATTTTGATTTTGACAGGTGGTTTGTTTTTAATTCGGTCATTCTGGGCGGTCAAAAGAACATAGTCTATAGAGCCAAGTCTTTTGTAGTATCTTATATTCTATGGCGTAACGAAGTAAGCCGGGAAAGCTCGTTTAAAATATGCTAACATAATCATAATAATTTATGTTTAGTTACAGAGCTGATGGCATCTCGACAACCAGACCCTACAATGACAAGTTTGAAGAATGCGGTATCAACAAGTGCGGTGCTGGCAGCGGTGCAGCAGAATTTACCCAACATGGACCACACACACATGCTGCAAGCTTTGAGGACGTTGTTTGAGCTGCAGAGGGCTAATAAGTAAGTTTTGGGTGGATTTTATTTGTTTGTTATATTTTTAAAAATATAACATACTAGTCGACCTGGCTAACTTCGTACCGCCTAATCTATTTTTTGTTTTTTTTCATGTATTATAGTTATAAACCTTCCCCTTAAATCACTTTATCTATTAAAAAAAAACTGCATCAAAATCCGTTGCGTACTTTTAATGATTTAAGCATACATAGGGACAGACGCGGGAAGCGACTTTATTTTATACTATGTATATATATGTATTGATTATTATGTGGAATGTAATGTCCATTTTTATTAGGCTACGAACGCACAGGCGGTTTTTTGCCGCGCGGATTTTATGTAACTTATTGAATCCTATGGAAGTGTCCAAAAAACCGTAAAAACACGCTTGTGCGTTCGGGGCCTATGAATAAGGTTGAAAATTTAATAACATACTTTGACACCGCGCGGAAATAAAACCGCCTGTGCGTTGGTAGCCTTAAAGTACTAATATTATAAATGCTAAGGCTATTCTATCTGTGCTTAACACAATCACGCCTAAACTACTTTGGCTGAAATTTATTAAGTTTTATATCACGAAAATTCCATGGGAACGGAAAATTGGGATTTCCAGCGAATTCTAGTGGCGCAATCGGGCGCATCTAGTATTTTGATATATCTTTCTTACGCATTTTAAGTTTTTTTTACAATTTTCATTTCTTTTTTTTTTCTCCAAAGATCATCAGACCCCGACAGCCTAATAAAAGACCCAGGCTTCAGCCTACTCTGTCAAAACTTCAAGAGGCACGCGCGCGCATTGCAAGTCAACGAAATGATAGAAGCAACCAAAGTCCTGATCTTCCTTCGAGTTCCACCCGACTCCCTAATCCTGCAAACAATGCTGCAACTCATCCGTCACAATATTAACCAGTTAAACATACGTCACGTTATGTTCTTAGACTTTCTATTAACTCGTTTCGAATCAAATAACCATCTAATAGATGCCCTAAAACTGGCCCTGCCTCTAGTGTTCCAAATTCATTTACCACTGGAAATAGATAATGAAGATTTGCCGCTGTTAAAAGATATGCTAGCGTATGCTTGCAACAATGCCTTGCCAGATCGCTGTGTGAACAATATTGTAACCGGTCTGCTGTTACACCAGAAAAATATGAACGCTCCCACAGCCCGTGCCATAGTTTGGTCACTCTGTGACGTGAACTGCACAGAACAATTTTTCCAAACAAGAGTGCAACTTCTGCATTTATGCATGAACGTTCTGACTAGCCGAATGGATGAGTTGAGTTTTGAAGACGTACTCAGATTGACGGCTAAGCTGAAGGGCAGGATTTTGGAGAGGCATTTTGAGTATTATCATGAAGGTTTCATGGATGCGGTGGCTGACTATATGGTGGCCAATGACGTAGGGTTTGAGAAGGGGCTGCTGATTGCAAGGGTGCTCTCGAGAGTGGTGAGTGAAGGTTTTTTTTCATTTAAATTCAAAAAGAAATCTTTGAATATTTCGGGCACCCTAGGTACCATACTGGTTCTTTCATGTTAGGGGCTCTGAGTAGTGATACGGTTTTTATGTATACAAGGTGGAATTTTGTAATGCCATCGGGGGTAGGTACAGTGGCGGTCTAGGACGGCGTAACACTTCCGGTTTTTCTGTATTGCAAATTAGCTCTCGTTCTTTGGTAATACAGTCTAGGGCGCACGAGACTATAGTCAAATCTTTTACGCCCTGACATTGCAACATTGTTTTTCGTCCTCTAGATTGTCAAAGTCGATAGGTACAAAAAAAACGCAGAGGACGGAAAGCAATATTGCAAAATAAAGGGTTGGAAGGAAATTCCATCCTGTTTTCTTAACTGGTATGGTTTATATTTTTTGAAGCCAACATTACTAGGGTTCTGATAATTCATACAAAAAACGTTCTTTAAACTGTCACAAGTAATTTATTTTCCTATCTACTGTTATAGAGTAGGTAGTTTCCAATGGTCCTAGGGTCCTCCTGGGCTACGAGATACTCGACAGGGGTCTTACTTGGCGTAATAAAGATATCTGTCTAAGTAGAAATGTAGCAGCGAGTGTTCGACTGGAACCAGCTAAATTTGATTGTGAAAAGTTTATGAACCTCAATAGCCATCAGAATTTGAATGTGCAACAAATGTAAACATGAATCTTCCAGGCGCACACGCATCTGGGCCTGGTTCAGTACCTGTGCGAGCAGGCAGCTTCGAACCCGACTACGCTGGCCAATGCGAGGACAAACGTCCTTCTGGGTTTCGTGAACTGCTTGTCAAATAACAACTTTACACCCCAACAGGTAAACTTCATTATTAATTATTAGAGTTCATTTTTGCATGAATTCATTAGGTTATAGAAAAAACTTATGTTATGACTTATTTAATTTTTGTCTCACGACATGGTTTTTGATCCAATGAGCCTTCTCCACACTTCGATGATATGAGTTTTATTTTTTAATGATTTTATTTCTTTGTGTTTATTTTTTATAATTCAAATCTTTGCTTACATAAGTTGCACTTTTAATAAATTTGCAAAGCAAAAGTAAAGGTTGCAGGAGTACTCTAGAGATGACGGTCGCGCAAGACAGGAGTCATATAACGACCACATTTGCAATATTGCTTTTCGTCTACCAAAGTGCCAAGTCAATACAAAAAAAAAAACGTAAATAGGACGAAAATCACTATTGCAAATGCGGCCGTAATATAGGGGCTGGTCGGTATGGCAATCTATAAGGCAGGCCTGTGGCCTGCAGTGGAGTTCTTTCGGCAGGGATTATATGATGATGCCATGATTATTAAATTGTTTTAAATTTAACTTATTATTAGTATATCAAAGTATTATTATTATTTTAATTTAATAGACTTGACTCCACTTCAGTGGAGTATTTTGCCAATGTCAAGTTCACAAATTAGATTAAAAGGGTGGGCTTAAGCCCGGCAACGTTGTACGGTTATTGTAAGTTTATTGGATTATTGTCCTAAAGTCCGCTAACAAAACACGTGGTTTCGGAACCAACGTTAAAACAATAATCTAATATATCAAAAAGTTGCTACTGACCGTCATAATCATAAACTTGCATCGCATTTAATTAAAAGTAACCAGAGAAGTAGACCTCCAGTTATGTAATTTCAAAAGTATAATAATTTCTATGAATAACACGGTAAATGTTTTAGGAACTATGGACGGAGCTGCGTCGGCAGATGAGCCACAACCCGGCGATGGAGGCGCGCGGCGGCGCCCTGCCCTGGACCAAGTTCTGTCTGGAGCTGGCTTCGCTTGGATACTATGAACCTAGGTAATTATGGTTTTGAACACTGAGCAAGCCACATACTTTTTTTTTTGTAACCCAATCCTGTTATTTGGAGTCAGCCTTCACATAAAATTTAAAATCGTGTTGAATATATACAAATAACTATTAAGGTGGCCATATTTGTAGTAATTCACTATATTTTTGCGAATGAGGGGTTTTCGTTTTTGACAGTTTTAATGGTTCTAGGAGAATGCTAATAGATGGCACTGTATAGCCAATGTATGTAGGTGTAATGTCAACGTCAAATCTGATTGACCTGACTGATTGAATTCATATAGAATTTGACATTTAACTGGATTGCTAGTGCCATCTTGTGGCAGTCTCTGAAACTAAAAGTGAAAACCGCTCATTATCGGTCGGTTGATCAATCAATAACACCGCAAGCCTTTTGTTCCATTGGCTGTATGGACTTAGATGCCTTTGCCTTCACAGCATAAAAATATTTTTGCAATTCTGTAATTTAATTCTATTGTTAGGCAAAGAATGTTCTTCTTTCTTACTCAATTATTCAACACAGCGAAATCTCTTTCAGGATCCTATCGAAAATCTTCTCGCAAGATTTCCTAGACGTTCAACTGGCTAAGGAAGACAACCAGCTCGACTACTTACAGCTCCTGACTTTGTACGAGGCAGTGCGAACGTTCCACAGCGACGAGTACCGCCTCCCCGCCGCCGTGCTAGACAAGGCACGCGATGTCTACCCGTTGCACTCGCTCACTGATCAACTAGAGATGTTCCTCGCGCGCGGGCTCGGTTCCCCCGATTGCGTCGTCAGGAACGTTGCGCTCGAAAATGGTATTGTTGCTGGTGAGTTTTTTCTTTTTCTGGGGGATATTTTCTATGTTTTTTTAAGGGGCGAAACGGTGCGAATCTGGCGACACTTCGATAAATAATTGATATCTTCTAAACCACGGCCGGAAAAAATAAATAAAGCGTTTAATTCAGTTTATAATTTACAAGAAAATACTAAACATAATATCCACCAAACTTGTGCAGCAGTTTGTTGGCAGAGAGTGCTCTCTAAATTAAATACATTAGTTACCTAATAATTATTATTTAATATTTTTTTTTTTTACAATTCTTAAAGTAAAAACAATAAATAAAAAATAAATGTCTGACTCTCTAGAAAATCAATGATAGCATGCGTCTTTCGCTCCCTAGATGATCAATGATAGTCAAAGGCGCATATTTTTGATTTTGGGCCATGACTTAGAAGATATTAATTATTTATCCGGAGTGGCGCTTGTTTCGCACCGTTTCGCCTCTTAAATAACGTAAAATAAGGAACCCTAGTTCTATCTGTTCCAGTGCCACAGTAATTTTACTCTAACACTATTGAAAGTGAAATATTGGTAACATCCCAATTATCTTCCACAACGAAAATCATCCAGAAATTACTACTAGGATGAAAACGCTTATCCAAATTGCGATTTCAGCAACCATTTCCACTTTACCAGGGCTTTTTTCTGCACCCGTCTAAATAAAGCATGAATCTTGTACAAAAACACTAGCAATCCGATTACAATGGAATAGGCTTTAGTCGCTTACATATAGAAGCAGCAAACAATCACGCGTGGGCCTATATTTTCATGTTAAAACTGCAGTTTTACGTGTTTCATTAAAAATATATTTCAAGAATTTGCCGAAGTCCGACAGTGGCGGACTAGGTGGCCGTAACAGATTTTTCTATGGTTTCGTCAGCCCTAGACTGTATTACCAAAGACCAAGAGCTATTTTGCAATACAGAAAAACCGGAAGTGTTACGCCGACCGTGTCCGCCACTGTACTTTGATTTGTCGGCAGATCTCCTGCTGTGTATCAAGAACGGCTACCCGCAGCAGCTGCCGCAGCTCGGCGGCGAGCGGCGTCTGCCCATCGCAGAACTAAATCTGCCCGAGGACTCAGTCGTGTTAGTTATTGTATTTTTTTTACAAGCCGTCGGACGCGGGGAAATTTTGTGTCGCTTCATAGACTTGGCTGTATGGGCTATGTTTCCTTTGCCTATGAGAATGGTTCAAGGAAAAACCATGACAAAGTATAATTCTAGTCATTATCTTAGCCGAAGGCGTCTCCCCTTCTGGATACAGGCCTTCCCACAAAAATGTCATGCCGTTCGGTCTTACGTTACCTTCATCCAGTGTTCTTCCGCAACGTTCAGTAGGTCGTCTGGCCTTGACCGGGTCTGCCTACGACCGCCGCCGCTACGGAAGTCGCAGGACTTCCGGTGCTGTCGCAAGTCGATAAATTTAATGCCCTACCCAGCGACCATCTGTTCTTTCAGCTATGTGACATGCTCTTTGCCACTGAAGCTGAAGTTTTGCAGGTCTTTAGGCTATGTTGATAACTAGTTCTTCTGCAGTTCTCATCAATACATAGTATAAAATAAAGTCGCTTCCCGCGTCTGTCCCTATGTATGCTTAAATCTTTAAAAACTACGTTACGGGTTACGGATTTTGATGCTGTTTTCTTTATTAAATAGAGTGATTCATGAGGTAGGTTTAACAACTAATAGTTGGGGCGGTACGAAGATCGCCGGGTCGACTAGTAATTTCTATTTCGTTTACTCAGGGAATCTCCGAGCTTTCTTTCTATTGCCTTTTGCGTGACTTTGAGCTTGCTTCATGATTGTTTTATCTTCCACAGAGTATGCATAATGAACTTCAGTCAAGGTTGCTTTTCTATGAACAGCAACAGGCTTCGAGGTACCTTCCGTCTTGTACTGGACATTCTAGAGAAGCAAGGCTACGCCACTGTTCCCGTCAACGCCCAACAATGGGCCAACGTTCCAGACCACGAGAAAACGCCATATTTACTGCGTGAAGTTGGCTACAAATGCGGGGAGATTGGCATGAAGTTGTGCGTCACTTGATGGAGTTCCCTGTGATTAAAAAGACTACAAATGCGCGCTAAATATTAGCGTTTATTTTTGGTTAGTAGCGTGAACCAATCGGGTGGCTTTAGTTTGACTTTTTTTTTTGTAAAGCTAGAGCTCGTTGTGACGTGTTCTCCATATGTAGTAATGCGCCAAGATGAAAATTGTTAGTCAAATTTGTATAAATATACCTATTATTGTTTACAAAAATTTGTATTATTATCTATACTTAATTATATTAGAATAAAGATTTGATTTTCAAAAATTATTTCGCTGTTAGGAAGATACACGATCCCCGGGTGACATCGCTTAGAATATTCTAAGAAAGTCAGAATGCAGTATACGAAGTTTTCCGGGTCAGCTACGGGGAAATGGTAAGCGGGGAATAATCTTTGCAACACTAATTGTTGTTGTTCATATTTTTCCTTACGGAAAGGCAAAGGTCTCTAGACCGTGCAGCCTAGTCTTTATAATATTATTCTTATTCTCAAATTTTTTCAGCAGGCCAAGGCCAAGTCTTTGTTAGTTTATCAGGGTAAAATCGAGTTTTATTCAGGCCGAAGCCAATTCTTTATTTTTCATTTTTATATCTCAATCATTTTCTTGCAGTTAAGGCAGAAGCCAGGTCATCAATCCAGGTTTTTATCTTGTAATATTTTTCATTTTGTAATAAATTACGTCAATTCAGGGAAGTCTTAATCCGGTAGTAAAGTCAAAGTTAGTAATTTTATATCTCGATGATAGTGTTTGAGATAAATTCGTAGATAGCTCCGTAGGTCTCAACATTGCTCAGGATGCTTTGAACACTGCGCGGGATGTCAGTGACACTAAAGATTTCCGAAAGCCTATCCATCAGCAGAAGGCGCTGTATGCCGAAGGACTGGCATGTAAATATAATATGGTCTGCAGTCTGAGGTACGCCTTCTTGGCAGTAATTACATACCGGAGAGGTTATCATCTTCATGCGATGCAGGTGGTTGTTAAAGCGAGCGTGACCTAGTCTCAATCTTGTGATGGTGACATAGAACTTTCTTGGTCTAGGTAATGTTTTCGTGAACCAGGGTCTCTTGTTGACGTTTGTTCCCTCTATACCAGCATACCAAAGCCCTTTTTGAAGTATGTTAGTCGTGTTATGCCATTCGATATTCCATTCATTATTTACTATTTCTTTAACTCTGGCAACAATATCTTGATATGGTAATTCAGTAGCAACACAGGAGGTGTCAATAATGTCAGAAGAGGTGTTTTGAAAATTAACGATGGATCTTGCAAAAAAATCAGCCTTTTCATTTCCATAGATTCCCTTGTGTCCTGGGATCCATAGGAAGGACACGATAATATTTGTGTTCTTTAACTCCATCCAGGTATTTTTGATATCATATAATAAGTAGTTGCTTGAAGAATCCAATTTATTGTTTGATAATGCTTTGAGAACACTCATACTGTCGCTTAATATAAGCCAATTCGTGTGGTTTCCTTGGTGTTGTATGTACTTTAGTGCTGATAATATGGCTTTAGCTTCAGCGGTAAATATACTAGCTGCACTGTTAATTCTGTGACCTATACCAGTCTTGAGAGCAGGAATATAAAAAGCCTCTGAGACACCACCTTCTCCTTTAGAACCATCTGTTTAAATATGCATATGATTGTCCCAATGCGACTGAATTTTTAAAAGCACTTCTTGCTTATTGCTTAGCTCCTTGTCAATTACAATTTCCATATCTGGGAATTTTGCATCAAAGGCACCTTGATAGCAAGGCATGCAATCACTCTTGCGTACAGTATGGGTCAATTGAGTAAATTGAGAAAAATCTTTTAAAATAAATGGAATTTTTGTATAACCAGATAAAGTTGCAACTATTGATTGGGCTTTGAAAATAAGGGAATTGGAACTAATTGCTGTTAGTTTTAATAAAAATTTAAACTTTAACCGTCTTATTCATAAAGATAGTGTAGGGTTTAAGTAGCCTTACTGGAGGTCTACTTCTCTGGTTTGTTGTACGGTAAATACGTGACATCCAGTCTAAATTGACATACGTCAAATAACTAAAATGCTCTTTAACTTTTTATGAATAAGAGGGTAAATATTTAAACCTTAGTTTCAGAGGAGGAATGTTACACTCCAATTGCATGGATGCTATAGGAGAAGTTCTAAAGGCCCCAGTTATTAAACGTAAGTTTGCATTTTGAATTTTGTCTAGTTTGTCAATAAGATTAGTTTGTGAAGCAAAGCAAAGGTAACCATATTCAAAATGACTTCGAACTAAAGATTTATACAACATTAACAAAATTTGAGGATCAGCCCCCCAACAAGTTCCTGCCAAAGATTTTAAAATATTAAAAGCTTTACTAGACTTTGCTATTATATGATCAACATAAGATTGCCAAGATAAATTACTGGTGAAAATTACACCTAGGAATTTTGCTGATTTCGTACAGTTTATATGTTCATTATTGTAAGTTAGACTAAAGTCTGTCATGTTTTGTGAACCAAACACTACTAATTTACTTTTAGAAGCATTTATATCTAAATTAAGATAGTTAAAATATTTTTTTAAATTCAAAAGAGAACATCTCAATTTTAATTTAATTTCATTAAGATTTTGACCAGAACAATATACTGCAAGGTCATCTGCATATTGAAGACTATTTACATTTGAACCTAATTCAGCTGTCATCCTATTGATCTATACCAATATTATAAAGAGGAAAGATTTGTTTGTTTGTTTGTAACGAATAGGCTCCGGAAATACTGAACCGATTTGAAAAATTCTTTAACTGGTAGGAAGCTACATTAACCCCGAGTGTCATAGGCTATATTAGATTTCCAAAAAAATTAGGGATCCTTACCTAAACTCAAATAATGTAACCCAAGGTGCAATATTTTTTCCGTTTTTTACATATTTTGTTTGACAGTTGGTTTGTTGTTGTTGTTTGTTTTTTATCAAGCCCATTCTGGGCAGGCAAAAGAACATAGTCTATAGAGCCAAGTCTTTTGTAGTATCTTATATTCTATGGCGTAACGAAGTAAGCCGGGAAAGCTCGTGTACAATAAAAATATTAAAGGGCTAAGAATGCTGCCTTGACAAGTACCTTTGTGTGATATTCTTGGACCGATAAGAGAACTATTGTATTTAACATAAACTTCTCTGCCATTAAGGAAAGTATTAATCCAACTGACTATTTTTCCAGGTATACCTAAAGATATTAACTCATCTGAAAGAATATTAAGATTAACATTATTAAAGGCGCCCACAACATCAAAAAATATGCACGCTAACTTCCTTCTACAAGAAACTGCATTGTAAATATCCAGCTAAAGATGACTTACACTTTCCTGAGCAGATCTGCCTCTTCGAAAACCAAATTGTGAATTTGGTAAGATGTTGTTATTTTCTACAAAAAACTCTAGTCTTTGTTTTAGTAACTGTTCAAATGTTTTACCAATGCAAGAGGTGAGGGCTATGGGACGATAGGAATCAGGTTGATATTCGGTTTTGCCATATTTGAGGTGTAGTGGGGTACGGCCACCCACCTGCCTCCCACCAATGTACTTAGGTTAAGTAAGATATAATTAAACTAATATGCAACCAGTAAGCACGTCTTATCAATTACACAAGAGTTTACATCCTTACATGGCGATCCTGCCAGCCGGCCTGCCACATCAGCGGCAGCGCCGGTCGGCCTGCATTTCCAAAGTGACAAAGTGAAAATGAAGTGGAAAAGGACACACATAATATATTGTAATATTAAAAATAATAGTCTAGTAAATATAGTGGGGTAAGTTAAACGATGGAAAGAGAACTGTTAAAGTCAAGAAGTGTGAAGGTGATAGCAGAAAGGCTAAGGAGAAGGACTAGGAAAAGGAAAGTGAAAGAATCGAAGAGACGTTTATTACAGCTATAAATTAAATACTTCACTTTCCTTACAATTTACATTTTATTCTCCTCACTTGTTACATATTTTTTCATTGCTCTCGTCTCTTGTTTTTTGATTCCACATTCACATGACCTCCCTTGTTCCCGCCTTGTCTCAACAAAGTACTTTTACAAACCAACTTTAGGAAACACATTGCTAAACAAACATCTAGATAATTTACTATAAGTTATTAATTAAAACATAATTTATGGTACCTAATAAACCTAATAAAGTATTTCTGATTAGATGTAAAACATTAATTAGTAATAAATAAACCCCGTATTGATCAATTATCTGTTGTCCATCCTTGCCGCATGATGGCGCTGGGATCGGCCAGAGATAAGGTAGATCGGCGGGCAAAGGCTTCTAGCGTTGTCAGTCCAAGATGCGGTAACACTCGGCCATCCTGCATTGGCCGTGTCCCACGGCGACGGTAGTTGTACCTGACAAAAATTCGAGCACTTAGGTTCTTTTATATAAGGCGAACTTAAAACTAAAGGAAGATAGCAATGGAAGCACACAGTTTTTTTTATTATTATTTTTATTTTTTTTATTTTTGGTTAGTTTGTTTATTATTATTATTTTAGTTTATGATGCGTTGATGCTGCTACACAGGCCATGGCTCACACAGATGCCGCCACACAGGCTATGGCTCACACAGATGCCGCCACACAGGCTATGGCTCACACAGATGCCGCCACACAGGCAATGGCTCACACAGATGCCGCCACACAGGCAATGGCTCACACAGATGCCGCCACACAGGCTATGGCTCACACAGATGCCGCCACACAGGCAATGGCTCACACAGATGCCGCCACACAGGCAATGGCTCACACAGATGCCGCCACACAGGCTATGGCTCACACAGATGCCGCCACACAGGCAATGGCTCACACAGATGCCGCCACACAGGCAATGGCTCACACAGATGCCGCCACACAGGCAATGGCTCACACAGATGCCGCCACACAGGCTATGGCTCACACAGATGCCGCCACACAGGCTATGGCTCACACAGATGCCGCCACACAGGCTATGGCTCACACAGATGCCGCCACACAGGCAATGGCTCACACAGATGCCGCCACACAGGCCATTAAGTTCAGCATCAAACACATCATTATATATTTTTTTTTTTTAATTATTAAATTCTTTTTTTTTTTTTTTGAAGGTGAGACTAGATTTTTTTTTATAAAGAATAATTTGAATCGGTACTATCCTGAATTTTAAAATTTCAATGCTTCGTATATACATTTTCTGCAATACATTGTCCGCGCCTAATATATCACAAAACAAATACAACTGAGTTAGACTAAAGCTTGATTGTCCTGAGCGCTGTTAACGCGTATGGTCTCCAGTAGGCCCCGCAGGCCGGTCGCGCGGCGTGCGCGCTGCTCATTAGCGACACCGTGTAGCCGTCTCGTCGAGGAGCGCCACAAACTCACTACGTCCAGCGAAGTTTACTAGAACTCTTGGATGTTTACGCTATCGGCGTAGAGTAGTGCAGTGCAACAGCCTATGATGCGCCTCTCCGCAGCCGTCCCTGGTCCCACGTAGCAACTGGACAGGTGTCTCGTGGATGTCGTTTTTCCAGACGCTTGAAGCAGATCGCGTGGCACTTGACGTGTCTCTACCGATCCTTCCGTAAGGCCTTCTTGAATGGCTTAACACTCTGCTCGAGTTCTTCTATTTTTGCAAGGCAAAAGGTGCACGCGTCTTGTTGCGCGTCTTTGGCTCATCCCTGCCACAGTAAAATAAATAGTCTATATACAGTATAGGCACTCCCTGCCTCCCTCAGGAAGTGCGGCTCACCCGCTCTCGTTTCCCTCTCTCGCTCCCCGACACCAAAATCGTTGTAGCTTACCCAGGGTAATCGCTGCAATTGTTGTTCCTTGCAGGTATGTGGTCTTTCCTAGAGCCTGAACAGCGGCGATGAAATTCTGTACTTTAACAGAAAATAAAACTAAGTATCTCTTTAGTATATGTAGTTGCTAGACATATGGTACAGTTTTTTTTTTTAATCTCCCTGCACTATTCTTTTAAATAATGCTGTCTGTGTTGTCAATACGCACCTCTAAAAAATGCCAATATTATATCAGGAGAAGTCGCTGTTGTCCTGTTAGGTAGCGCTCCTACTGCTTCCTTAGCTGGACACCGTAGTCTCTGTAGCTCTGTAATCGCCACAAGTTTTCTTGTGGACTGAACTCACACAACTTTGTAGACTCCTTGAAGGCCACTCCAACTAGTCTCCAGAGTAAGTTGGTAATAACGTCTCTCGCAGCCCATTCGACGTAGAAGTTTGGTGATGGGAGCATAAAAATGCTGCCGCCGTTCCACCATAATCGCTGACGTGATTTTCGACTTACTTGCAATTGACGCAGGGGCTGGTGTAGGCAAGCGTCTGACTTCCTCTTGAATTTTATTCATAAATAATATCCATTTTAATACTAAGTGCTGCCGTGGCCAGATGCAGCAAAAACTTCTGTGTCAAACCGATTTCCATCAGACAGTGCTGCCACCTCTTCTCGAATAGTAGTATCAAAACCATTGTAGTATAGTAGTGTATACTCTAAGATAGCAGCAGCGTTCAACTCTCCAATAGATGGCGCTTTTTAATTAGATAAAGTAACTGGAATTATCATTCAGTGTTTTTGTAGGCTACTTATAATTCAAGAATATATTGTATAAAGATAGAAATTGATTAAATTTAAATAATGTTATTAATAGTAATTTATTTTTAATTTTCAAATATTTTTTTTTTTAAATTGAAATAATATATTATAATACTAGCTGGCACCTGCGACCTCGTCTGCGGAGGATTAGTATTTTAAGTAGCAATCCTTATAAATTGTATATTTTTGATAAGTTTCATTAGGATTCATCCAGTAGTTTTCATGTGAAAGATTGACAAACATTCATACAGTATACAAACTTTTCAACACCACCATTGAAGGCAATTTTATTTTATACACTATTAATACTTATTATTAATTTCAATCCATGCTTTAAAGGGAAGCACAAAGCAATAATATCATATGATTTGTTTACACACAGTACAAAATAGAAAGTAATGTTTACATTCTGACTGAATTCCAATTTATGCTGATGCTATGCAAATGTTTTGCCTAAAAGAAATCACTTTTAGCAATCAGGCTCTCCATTACCCTATATCTCTCATAATCAAGTATTTGCATCTTTTTTTTTTATGTAGGACACTATTCTTTAATTGGCAATAAAGCATTGTTATCTCCACAGAACAAGGAAGATGCTCTCTCTCTCTAAATAGAAATCGCGAGTAGGCGGAGCCCACGTGCCTATCATTAGCTCTGCAGTGCATATTCGTAGTTTTTGACAGATTTGATAAGCTCAGTTGCTTTATGCTTCTTGTAAACAAACCACCAGGAAAAATATGAAAAAAAAACCACTAAAATGCCATATTGTGCTGTGTTGGAATGCAAAAATTAAAGTTGGGGACTTAAAAGTACTAATTATGCCGTACCATTACATCGGTAAGTAATATTTCATTGTATTTTTAAATAAATTTGAAATTATACATGAACAAGAAAACAAAACCATAAGTGAGAAAATGAAAACACCCTAATTACGGAGCAGTAAAATTGAATTTTCATTGAAGCCTGTGACTGTGACTGTACCTTCTTAGCTTCTTCTTTATCTATGGTATTAGACTCATGACTTTTTCTAGAACATTTTGACAACAGAATAATGGAAATCAGTTAGAGATTGCTCAACATGATGAAAATCTATCGATAATTTTCTATGATAAAAATCTATCGATAATAATAATTTTCAGTGAAAATAAAAAAAGTTATTCGCTTCGACTTGAAAACCTCTACCTCTTTTTTCGGTTTAAAATGTGATTTACTTTAAAGTTAAATTCTTGAATACGAATGAAATTATATGAATCTTTCAACTTAGACTCTTGCGTATGAATGAAATAATATTAGCATCATCATCATATAACAATAATGTTGTAATATGTAAAAAATAAAGTCGCTTTCCGCATCAGTCCTTAGGTATGTTTAAATCTTTAAAAATACAGCGGATTTTAATGCGGATTTTTTTAATAGATAGAGTGATTCAAGAGGAAGGTTTATAAGTATAAAACATGCACGTTCTAATAATAGGTTAGGCGGTACGAAGTTTGCCGGGTCGACTAGTATTGTATAAAGACAAGTCGTCACTCTTATAGTGTGCTATATTTTATTTTTCTTTTCATTTATTTACAGCCTGTGTTACTGGATCACCTTGGGCCAAGCTCAGAACCTAATACACTTAAGCATAAACTTGAAGATGGAGCCATCATGAAAGCTACTTAAGCTAAGAGGAGTTTCAATAAACAATACCTAGAGAAGAAAAAATGCTAAATATTATGTATTAAAAAAACCAAGATTAGTTGAGAGTTTAAGGCAAGTAATAAATAAGCATGTACTTCGATATTAAATAAGATAAAATAATATAAATATAAAACCCATCTTGTTTTATTGTTCTATCTACCCATCCACCTAAATTGTTTACTTTGGTTAAAATAAAGCTTCATTTAAAGTACAGTACTTACTAAAAAATTAATAATGCGCATGCAGATTCGCTAATTGTCGATTTCACGGAAACACCTGAATCAAAAATCATAATTCTACTTAATTACGCATGCAGAAAATGCACTTAACCTCCTTAAATACATATCGTCTTCCGTCGCTTGGGAATACGACCGTTGTCGAACAGTGACGAAGATTTCTATGCGCATTATAACTTTTGCAGTACTGTAGGTATATACAATTTTATAACTAAACACATTTTTATTTCTGAATCTCTATTTATGCGAAGCATAACTGTTGAATACAAAACGACATTGGAAATAAATAAAAATTAAACTGTACACTAAAATAAACTTTGTTCTATGAGCGACTGGTTTTTTCATATGATAATACCAATACATCGCCAATCACCAAGAAGGCCGTTTGCGTAGAATACCCATAGTTTTTCGTAAAAAAAAGTAATTGTTAACTGTAGCCATAATGAAAGAAAATAGTATATCGATAGGTTTTGCTCATCGACAAACTTTCTCCCGCAATATGTACATCCCTAATTTTTCGACGTAGCCACCTAGTGTTTAGTAGCGGTAGTACAAAAGCTGTAGTTACATCTAGCGTCGAATAGTAAAACTAGGAACAATGCGTGAGGATTTTAAAGCAAAGAGGATGTATAGCTTTCTACCATGTCTTTGGAAAAACCTAATTTCATTCTTTTATCATATGTATGTCATCATTATCTTAAGTATTTCATAATTGTTATTTGATTTTGATCTTTGTTTATTTGTAAAAAAGGTTCATATTCTACTTCAAATTTTTGTGATGTAGATCTTTTCGGCTTCGTCGTTAATCACCAATGGTAGCTTGGATTTCATAGTGAGCGTTTGGTTTATATGTGTGAGTTTGGACACACTGGTTTCAGTACTAAAAGCTCATGATGCTATTTCTATTGTATTCTCTTGTTCTGTGGTTATCTCTATCTTTTATCATAATGCTGATATTAAAAAAAATTCAATAAGATTGATTTTCTGAATGGAGAACTAGATCACTTGAAGCTATTAAGTACTGAGGTATCCAGGGTTTACATGTAAATTATGTTAGATACTACTGACCTTTTTGAATGTTGGCCCGGCAAACTCCAAACAATATTATTATGCATCATGTAAGGTCAACTGCATTCACTCGTAGCAAATGTTGGTTGAGCCCTTGTACATTGTATCAACATTGACATAAATGTTGGACCTGCTGCTGCAGCACAAACTTCTCCACTTTGACCCCTTATGTTCATGTTTCACCCTCACTTAGTCATATCAGATGTTGCTTTGATGGTTCAACTTGGACATTTCTGGGTTGAACTTGGGACATCAACCTGACCTCTCCTCCAGGTCGACATCAACATAAATGTTGCTTCTTGATTTTTGTATTATGTAGGTTTTATGATTTTGCTTTAATAACAATGAAAGTTCTTGACTAAACTTTAACTTTTGGTATCCTTATTGTCAACATTCCTTGGTAGTTGGTAGTGCTTGGTGCAATTTGTTATACCAAGTGCGATTGTAGTCATAATAATCATCATACTTTACTGCAGTTAGAAGAAAGAATTTGTATTTCGAACAATCGGTAAGTATGTGTTCTCTAATTTTCGGAAGCTTATTTTGTAGGTATATTAGCCATCTCTATTGTCGTAAGTTTACGTTCTTGGTGCCGAGACTTGGTGCGTATTCATTGTGGCCGTGCTGTTTTGATTATTTGAGTAAAGTTTTGTTTTCGCCTTCAGAGCTCTGCTGCTAGAGCCAGAACTTTCTCGGTCTCTTTTGTTTTCGCCCAGTCCATGTTGTTATTGTGGGTAATAAATAACGTTGAATTCATCCCACTTCTGAAATATTACAGCTATAAATTAAATACTTCACTTTCCTTACAATTTACATTTTATTCTCCTCACTTGTTACATATTTTTTCATTGCTCTCGTCTCTTGTTTTTTGATTCCACATTCACATGACCTCCCTTGTTCCCGCCTTGTCTCAACAAAGTACTTTTACAAACCAACTTTAGGAAACACATTGCTAAACAAACATCTAGATAATTTACTATAAGTTATTAATTAAAACATAATTTATGGTACCTAATAAACCTAATAAAGTATTTCTGATTAGATGTAAAACATTAATTAGTAATAAATAAACCCCGTATTGATCAATTATCTGTTGTCCATCCTTGCCGCATGATGGCGCTGGGATCGGCCAGAGATAAGGTAGATCGGCGGGCAAAGGCTTCTAGCGTTGTCAGTCCAAGATGCGGTAACACGTTATAGGATAGAGATGATTTGGTGAACTGCAACGTGCGCGATTTTAGAACAGTGTTGTGACAGTGATTTTATGTGTTTTACGTAAGCCCGACCGCGCGGGCTATTTAATTAAGTATGTAGGTAACGTAAAATTTTGAAACAATAAAAATTATACAAAAAAAAAGAAATTAGTAAGTATTTTAAATTAGTAGATAATAAAAATTACTAATCGTAGAGTAATGTAATTTATCAATTTATTTGAATTTGTTTTTCCATTTATTGTTAAGAAAAGTTTTATTTTAAGTCGATGTTGTTTATGTGTATTTTATTTTTTTTGTATTTTCCGATGTTTTGTTACGTATTAAGCTATCTCAAAAACATGAAAAAAATGTTTTATGATTCATTTAGTAACAGTACCTACCCATTTTGAGCGAGCGTCTCAGGTCGCGAGCGTACATTCCATAGAGTCAGCATTTTTAGGTTCCATATCTGGCGATGTCTTCAATAACATTGCACAGTTTAAGATACTTTGTAATGAGGAGTAATTTTTGTTTCGGAAATATTTTTTTTTAACACTTAACTTTATTCAATCAAATACTAAAAAGATATAATTATGAAATGTGCATGCATTGTATTTTAAAAGTAGAATTTATTTTTTTGTTATTGATATTGTTTTAGTTATTTTTGTTGTACTTATAATTAATAGGACATTCCGTAACTCAGGATATACACAATTGGCTTGGATTGAGATGATAAAAATAAGTAATAGAATTAATTTTATTTTTATTATATTTTTTGTTGTATTTAATCGGACATGACGTTATACAGGATATGACACAGAATGAAAGAGCTTTATGATTGGAGATTAAAAAGAGTCCGAGTGACTAAAAGGTAAACGAATGATTAAGTTGCATGGTTATGGTTGTTTTTGAAAAGTATAAGATTGAGAATCTTTAGTTGTGAAGTTTTGGAACAGACATTGGACTGATCACCTAAGAGAAGTTTCAAACTCTTTACAATTAAAATTGAACGGAATGTAGGGAAAAGATTAATGAAATGGAAATGAATGAGCATGCATGATGACTTAGTTCAGCGAGTCTGATAAGTCAGTGCAAAAGATAAAAATTATAGAGGTACACACAGGCAGTTGGAATCCTACTCTGATCATGATGATGAACGAGATTCACTTCGTGAAGAGGCTGGACATTGTGGGAGATGTTAAAAGAAGATGCATGTTAAGAGAAATAAAAGTGAAATATAGATAAATATGAATAATAAAAAGAAGAAAAAAGGAAGTATTAGAAGAAATAATGAAAATGTGTACCTTGACAGTAATAAAATAAATAAAGAATGATAGTTGAAAGGATTATGAGCTGTTTGCTAATAAATAAAGATCATGATAATAAAACAATATGAATGAGAATAAAGGAAACAATTATAGAAATATGAAAGAGATGAGAAGAAATATTAAAATGAAAATGATAATAAATAAATGTAAAAAAAAAAGGATACCTATGAAATATGATAAGAATAAAAATTATAAATGAAAGACGAAAAGACAGAAAAAAGAGATGAATTAAGAGTAAAATGTTAATAAAAATGAATGACGAAATATGAGAACTAAATAATAAATTTAATGGACGAGACATAAAAAAAATAAAAAAATTACAACATATTGTGACAAAATAAAAAGTATAAATTATGTGTATTATTGTTAATTAATATATTATGTTTTGGTTTTTGTTTTAATTTTTAACAAATGTTTATGTATTTTATAAGAAAAAAAAAAAATTGTATTTTTATTAATAAATATTTTTTAATAAAAGGGGGGAGGTGTAGTGGGGTACGGCCACCCACCTGCCTCCCACCAATGTACTTAGGTTAAGTAAGATATAATTAAACTAATATTCAACCAGTAAGCACGTCTTATCAATTACACAAGAGTTTACATCCTTACAGAGGATAGGGACTAAGCAATCTTTTTTCCAGTCTAAAGGGATGAAATTATTTGACCACAAATAGTTAAAAGTATTAAGAACTATTTTGAGAGATCTACTATTAAGTTTTTTAAGAAATAAGTAAGGTATACCATCTAAACCATATGCTGTGTCTCGTCTGGAAAAAAGGGCTGATTTAAGTTCTTGTATTGTAAAGGGTTCCAAAAGAAAGATATTAGTCTGGTTTAAATTATCTGGAATAGTTTTTGGGTTTTCTAGTACATAATCAGGCGTGTATTTATTTAAAAACTCTGGAACCCAACTACTATTATTAGCATCTGCTTTAATCTTTGGATTATATGTTTTATTAAACTTCCTCATTTGTTTCCAGATTATACTTAAAGGAGTAGTACGAGTGAAAGTTTCACAAAGTTTGACCCAGCTATTACGACGTTCTTGGTTCAAGGTACGTTTCTTAAGTGCCTGAAGTCTTAAAATTAATAAAGTTGTCTTCTGTAGGATCTTGTTTAAATAGCACATAAGCATTTTTGCAATGTTCTACAGCCTGTGAGCAATTTTCATTCCACCATGGAAGATTTAATTTTCTTTTAACTCTATAAGAGTGTTCATTGGTATTTACATTGTTATTATTTTTTTTGGGTAATGATTGGGCTAAAGCTGAATGAAATATATTACACAGATTACTGTACACTTCCTCAGGTGTTAAAGAATCAATCTCAAAGTCATTTAACATTTGATCAGCTATATTGCAATATTTTTCCCAATTCACTAATTTGTAATTAGGGTATTTTTTTATAGGAGTACCCAGAGCTATGTTTTGGATGTTAAAATCATTCTGAAATGAAATATTTATGATTGCAGGCAAGTGATAACTACCAAGCGGATCGTTATGGACAGACCACTGAGACATTAAAGCAATAGAAGGAGAAACTATAGTCAAGTCCAGTGCATTCGACTGCCATCTGTGAGTCCCAACAGTAGTGTGGGTACCATCATTTAATAAAACTAAATTATTGTCATCTAAAACTTCCAAAATGGCCCTACCACGTGACGTAATAGAGCTACAGCCCCACGCGCAATGGTGGGCATTAAAATCACCAGCAATAATTAATGGTTTAGGTATTGATTTAACAAACATATCAAACTTATTTTTGTCAAAATTAGGTGTAGAGTTGTTAGGGCAGTATAAACTTGCTACTGTGTATAATTTATTATTAATTGTAACTTGAACACAAATGTTTTGAATAGAGTCATCAGAGTAAGTACTAAGTTGAGAATATTGAATACTGTTGTGAATAAGAATGGCCACACCATTGTGACTATTGCCAGAATCATTACGTACTATTGTATATCCTATTATATTAAAATTATGATGTGCTCTGAGCCAAGTTTCAGATATAATAGCAATGTGGATGTTGTTGTTGTATATAAAATATTGTAAACTATTTTTATTAGATAAAATACTCTGTGCATTCCATTGCATGAGGTTTAACTGATCCATTACTGTATTAATTAGTTTTGAAAGTCTTTAAATGTCTCCACTAAATGATTTTTAATGCTGTTTGAGTTGATGGTTTCCTTGTCCTTACTGCTAACTATTTTTACTACAGACTGAACTAAAAGTTTAATAAATTTTTCTGAATTAAATAAATTCTGTATTGTCATTTTATTGTTCAAATGAGGGAAAGATTTATCTTGAAGTAGGTCGGAATAGGAATATGATTGCGCCTTTACTTTGATTTCGTGCATTTTCTGTTTTTTTGACAGGGCAAGCTGAAGAAATTGCAAGATGATTTCCGCCACAGTTGATACATTTGGCATTGGATGGCTCTACAATACATACTTTAAAACTATGGTTCTCTGTGCATATCGAACACTTTTCGGAGTTTTTGCAGAATTTGGCTATGTGGCCAAATCGTAAACATTTCAAACATTGTTTTACTGGAGGTATGTAAGTGGCAACCTCATGTCTCCAGTGGTCTAAGTAAATATACTGAGGTAATGCAGTTGATGAAAAAGTTATGGCTATAGTCTTGGTTGGCTTAAATACTGTCTTTCCACTGTCGTTCTTTTCACGTTTCATAAATCTTCTTACCTGGACAATATTCTTGGAGCTGTTGACTGCCTTAAAGATTTTCTTGTTGGAGTAAGAGATCGGCACGTCGCGGACAACGCCTGTTACCTCCGTCGCTGAAGCTGGTATAGTAGGGATAAGATTTATATCGTCAAAGAATTTACTTTCCATGAAAACATTAGCTGAGTTGGCGGCGTCGAAAACGATACCAACTTTAAACTGGTTGATGGGACGCATATGCTTGATGCCTTTAGTGCCAAATTTAGTAAGACCCTGGTTAATCGTAATTCTTGTCTTGTCGTCAATTTTTTTATTCGGTTCTCTGTGCTCAAGAAAGACAATGTACTCGCACTCGCTGCTGTATTATTTACGTCATACTTGCGTTTATAGTTGGGAGCCCTGAATGTTTCGTAGTCATCATCACCGTCATCATCGCTGTCGGTGCCGGAGCTGGAGGAGCTGGGGAGTATTTTGTCTGGCGGAACTTCGCCCAATTTCCGTTTCTTCTTAGCCATCGTTTATTCGCCACTCACGAGAGCTGAAAAATGTAGTCTTCGTCAAGTAGAGACAGTAGAAAACAATTTTCAAAATATTTTTTTGAAAAAGAGCGCCTTCCCTTTTCGAGGTTCCCCATTTGCAACACTAAACCAGTTGTTTTTGAGTTTGATTGATTACAGAATGACGTTTCTGTCAGTCACGGACGGACGTGTTTTGTAATGGTTTGTTTGTTTTTGTGTGTGATAGATGTGTGATCGTGTGATCCTTCTTTGCGGTCAGCGGCACTATACTGTGTTGTGTTTTGTTTTTCGTTATCAACGTATTTTATCACCCGCCTATTTAATTAAGGGTCGCACTTTGATAACCCTGTGGTCGTTAACATTTTAATGGTTCAAAAAGCAAAGTAAGGAGTAAGATAATTTATAAGTATAAACAGAGCAATAAAATTATCGCCCGCAACTGGCTGTACAAAAATACGTTAGAAAAAGGTTCCTGAAGCATTGTCCTACCGCCTAGCGACAGTAAAAATGATAATACGCAGTATAATCTGTTGTATACTCCTCGGATGCTGTACTGCAGAGTATGGTTGGGTGAGATGGCAGGATGCGAAACCAGAAGTGGTAAATGCCGAGAGTTCAGACGAGATACCGGCTCTGCACATCGCCCGAGCCACTTTTCACAACCTTATCAATGAGACTGGGTAAGTTTGAGATTGTCTGAAAGTTTATATGCTCTATTAGACCTAATATTGTAGGAATTACATATTATATGAATTCTTTTTAGCCCTACTGTTCATCAAGGGAAGGTTGGTTATAGAATGCTAAAAAAATATTTCATGATTAATAGACAGCCTACCTAACAGCTGATTTTTAGAATCAGAACATTTTAATTAATGTTTTCTTGTTCTCACAAATTGTCAGACAATTTTTTTAGTTTTATACCTAACTAGAGGCTGCCCCGCGGTATTTCCCGCGCAGATTTCTCATAAACACAAAAATTCCGTTTTTTCCCGTTCCCGTGGGAATTTCGGGAAATCCTTTCTTAGTGCTCACCTACACTCCCTAAGGAACCTACATGCCAAATTTCAGCTTTGTACGCCCAGTAGTTTCGGCTCTGCGTTGTCTGTCAGTCAGTCGGTCAGTCAGTCAGTCAGTCAGTAACGGAAGAGTTTTATATATATTGATGTAAATCTAGATCTTAAAGCGTACAAGTGGGAATGGGCTTAACCCATGTAAGACACATATTTGCATCCTGATGGATACTTACTCAGCACCAGTACTTATATTCTCAATATTTGCTTTGTAGTTGGGCATACTTGGAGCTACATACAAATGCAGATTCCTCGGATGAGAAGCAGGCATATGCTGCAGGTTTCCTTGAGGGTTTCCTCACTAGAGACCTCATTTGGATGCACTGGCAGAATACCCTCAAAGGGTAAGTCTTATTAAACTTTATGTTAGGCAATTTTTTTTTGTTTTGCCTACCCTCAAACGCATTTAAATTATGCACAGTTTATGTGCGCACGACGCAGTGAGGTTTAAGAATCTATACATTAGGTACGTATTTCTAGTATTTAAACAAAATATGGATGTTCCTACCAAATAATGTGTCAACTCAAAAAAATAATACTTTTAAATTCATATATGACCTGTTATAAGTAAGTTCTTCATTCTTTTGAAAGTTGAAAATATTATGAATAAAATTTGAATGAACCTATCATTTTGCATTTTAACACAAAATGCACTTCAAATTCACAGGCACAAATTAATTCATTTTACATTTACACTTTTGTTTTTTTTTACATAAATTTGTAAATTTATGTTTACACAAATTGCAGATATTGCTACAACAAGGAAGAGGAGTGTGTTCTAATCAATGACTTTATTGATAAGAACGAGGATTACGTCTCCAGGATGATTCATGCGTTCCCTGAAGATCCCTACTGGTATCAGGTGATGTCCTTAATAAAATAAAAACTTTAACACAATACCTATAGTACTTAGTATTTCTCCGAAATATCAAAAAACCGTTTCTGATGAGCGTCTGCTGCTGCCGCGGTCGCCAACTCCAAATGCCAAGGACAAATCCCTCCTGAAAAAGTATTGTTCTTGTGAATGTGAGAATTGGGGAATCCTATATTCAACAGCTGAAATATCTTTTTTGAGATTATGTCTGGGTTGTGGGACCGCATTAGTTGAAGGTGAAAAGCCACTGCGGGGAAGCCTATTAGTGGTGTTAAGGCTGAGATAATAATAATAACTAATCACAAAAAGAAACCCCTTACTAGGAAGTACCTGTATCTAAAGTGCCCGAATCATATATAGGAACGAACCTTACACACAGACCGGGAATTTAACATGAATATTTATCATAACAATGAATTTTTCGCCGGGAATCGAACCCGATGCAACCTCTTCTTAGGCCACATCACAGCTAACTAAGCCACGGAGCAAGCATATAATAAATATTAGTTTGGCAAACATCTGTTTTAAACTCTATGCTAATGCAGCAAAGTTCATTTTACTTAATACTTCTTACTGTATGTTTAGATAAAACTCTTCTACGTTCAATTGGAAGGGATGGCTGCGGGCTACAAGGCGGCGACAGACGACCCTGAACAAATGCTCTCTGTTAGAGATATCACGTAAGTTATGTTAATAACATGCTCATGCACATATTGGCTTATTTATGAACATGTGTACGACCCGCGGCTTCGCTAAAGTATTACGTTTATTTCCGTTCCCGTGGCATTTTCCGCGCAGCAGCATATGCGTTCAACAATGTCTCTACATTGACGCTTCTGACGTTTCTGACGCTCTGCTGACGCTTCTGACGCTCTACTGACGCTTCTGACGCTTCCGACGCTACACCGACTTCACTGACGAATCTCTCTTTACACGGACGCTTCTGATCTCTCTGATGCTCCACTGACACAACGCCGACGCTTCTGACGACTTACGACGCAACAATGGCGCTACACTGACGCTTCTGTCGCTTCAATCGACGCACCACTGGCGCAAAACTAACTCTACACTTCCACGCCCAGTCACTTTTGTTCATCCTGGTGTTCATCTCTATATATAAAACTCTTCCGTTACTGACTGACTGACTGACAGACAACGCAGAGCCGAAACTACTGGGCGTAGCGGGCTGAAATTTTGCATGTAGGTTCCTTAGGGAGTGTAGGCGAGCACTAAGAAAGGATTTTTCGAAATTCCCACAGGAACGGGAAAAAACGGCATTTTTGTGTTTATGAGAAATCTGCGCGGGAAAAACCGCGGATCAGCCTCTAGTCCATGTATAACACGTTATCACGATAAAAAAAAAAACTATTTTCAGATGGTCAAACCTAATAGAGGAGATAGCAGATATATCGATGGCGGTGTCGCCGAAGCCCGAAGTCCCGGATCGTCTGTTCTACGGGCAGCGATGCTCGGGCCTCGTCAAACTGCTGCCTGACTTCTCGGAGCTTTTTACTGCGCATGTCACGTGGAGCGAGTAAGTAGTCCTATTCAAAGCCCCACATCTGTGTGTCTTTTGGTTATCTCCAAAATGATGAATATTTTAACGGATTTTGCCAGAAACGCCACGCTTTGCAGGCGTATTGCTGATCCTAATTTTTCAACAGCCGCCTCTGTAGCTCAGTGGCGTAGCGCGTCGCGCCTTTGATTAGAGCACGGAAGGTTGTGGGTTCGATCCCCGCAGAAAACACCACATATTGATTTCTCACAAAAATCACGTTGTGGTTGTTTTCGGTTGGATAGGACATTGCAGGCTTGAATCACCTGATTGTCCGAAAAGTAAGATGATTCCGTGCTTCGGAAGGCACGTTAAGCCGCAGTAGTGGTCGTTATAGCCGCGGCGACAAGCTGGCCCCGCCTCACGTTGGTAATAAAGCATAAAATTGGCTAAACGTGGGTCCGGCTCTTGAGCTTGTACCTCTGCCTAACCCTTCGGGGAATAAAAGGCGTGATATTATGTTATGTTATGTTATGTTATATGTATCAGCAAACTTTCAGTTTTATACATTCATAGAAATGGAGACCTGTGTCTACATAGATTGCACTTGTAATCGTTAACTCTGTTGACAGATACTCGACGATGTTAAGAGTGCAAAAGATGTACGTAATGAACTACAAAATAGCTCCGAACAGTCCCGACCGTATTCCCGGATACAAAATGGTAATGAGCTCTTACCCTGGCTTGATACATGTAAGTGGATTTTAAACCCTTAATTACAAGGGGTTATTTTAAAAGTTTAACATGCATTATTTAATTTATTTCTTACTGTTTTTTTTTCTTTCGTACGAATACTTAATAGGAATCTAACAAAAAAAGCCGTTTTTCCGTCATGTGGTAACCAGCAGATTTAGGATGTTTTTTTATTTGACTATCCTATTATTATTTTTATATCATTCAAATCTTTTAATATCCTTATTTCCAGTCCTTAGACGACTTCTACATGACATCAGCGGGGCTAGTCATAGCAGAGACGACCCTATCCAACAGTAATAAGACGCTATTTAGCTTGATAAAGCCGATCGGCGCGGTGTCGACGGCGGCGCGGGCGGTGGCGGCGGGGCGCGCGGCGCGCGGGGGGAGGGACTGGGTTAACATGTTCCGCAAGTTTAATAGTGGCACTTATAATAATGAGTGGTAAGTTCTCTAAACCAATATTATAAAAAGTAAATATTTGTTTGTATTGAATAAGCTCCGAAATTACTGAACTGATTTGAAAATAACTCAAATTAACAAATTTAAAATCTCATCACCTAGAAAAGATCTGATGATCTTCAAACGGCGGATCAGATCTTCATGAAACATGGCTAAGAACACTCGGGCGCAAATTATCTATGATACAAAAAAAAACTAAACGAAAATCGGTTCATCAGTTTGGGCTCTACGATGCCACAGACAGATACATAGACAGACAGACAGACAGATACACTGTTTTTTCGTCAGGTGTTAATAAAAAAAAGAAGCTCAACTATCTCTGGATAATATTGGTTATGGAATATCAACTTATATTGCAAGACGGTACGAATTTGGCCTCGTCAGCTATAGTAATTTATAAGTGAGGCGTCTCGTGACAATGTTCATAAATAATTTATTTTTTACAAAAGAGGAACCCGCCTTCAGTAAACTGACATATACATCAACTGAGCACTTTACATATATAGGGAATAAACAGTGCATTATATTTCTGTTAAATACATTTAAGAAGAGTTTCCCCTTAATTAATAAATTTTACGAGCGACGTTACGACAGTACTTGAAGAACGGAGAGCGACGTAGTGACAGTAGGTTTAAAGCGTGGGCCAGGAGCGACGCAACGTCAGAGCGCCGTAAAGACAGTAAATCTTCTAATTTTTCGAAGTCTGTTAAAATAGGTACTTGAACCTTCTCCTGAATATAACAAATACCTTTGTGAAAACCGCATCAAAATCGGTTCAGTAAAACTCTAGATAATCGCGGACAAATATACATACATAGAATAGAATAGAAACACTTTATTGCGTACAAAGTAAGACAGAAAAAGTACAATTGTTAAATTAAGGGTGCAGACAATTTGAATTTGCATGCGTTGGGCGGCCTTATCGCTAAAAGCGATTTCTTCCAGGCAACCCACGTAAATACAGATCAAACTGATAATGTCCTTTTTTGAAGTCGGTTAAAAATAACATATTCCCAAAAGTTTTTGTGATATAGCTTTTTTGATGAGGTTTAAAATCCTAATCGCCACTTAAGTTTTACAACTCTGCTTATATTAAGCTTATATAATAAGAGCTTGCCCGGCTTGCTTCATTACGCCATAGAATATAAGATACTACGAAAGACTTGGCTCTATAGACTATGTTCTTTTGACTGCCCAGAATGGCCGAATAAAAAACAAACAACAACAACAAACCACCTGTCAAAATATGTAAACAACGGAAAAATATTGCATCTTGGGTTATATTATTTGAGTTTAGGTAAGGATCCCTAATTTTTTTGAAAATCTAATATAGCCTATGCCTATGACACTCGGGGTTAATGTAGCTTCCTACCAGTGAAATAATTTTTCAAATCCGTTCAGTATTTCCGGAGCCTATTCGTTACAAACAAATCTTTCCTCTTTTTAATATTGGTATAGATATGGTCAAATTGGTCAATATTGTCACCAGGTACGTGGTAGATTACAAGAAGTTCCGTCCAGGTACAGCGCCGGGCTCCGGTCTCCTCTACGTGTTGGAGCAGCTGCCCGGAGCCACAAGGGACGAGGACCTGTGAGTTCCTCACTTATCATCCGTGCTGCTCCGTGGCTCAGTTGGCAAGATGTGGACTGAGTAAGCGTGGGCACCCGGGTTCGATTGCCGGGCGGGGCGAATATTGATATGATGAATATCAATGTGTATTCCGGTCTCGGTGTAATGTTCGTCTCTGTATGTGTTTCGGGTACCCTAGATACAGGTTCTTCCTAGTTAGGGGCTCTGTGTGGGATGTGTTATTGTTATTATTATTATTATCATCGTCATATATTTCATAACAACCGATTGGCGTCCGACGTAGCATGACCGACCATTTGTCGAATCATTTTGTCACTTTTTACCTTTTTAACCGTCTTCAAAAAAGGAGGTTATCAGTTTGACCTGTATGTATGTTTGTCCGCGATTATTTTATCGCGATTTTGATGCGGTTTTCAGATAAGTATTTGTTACATTCGGAGAAGGTTTATTACCTTTTTTAACCGACTTCGTAAAAAGAGGAAGTGCTCAGTTGATTATTTGTGTCAGTTAATTAAAGGCGGGTTAATTTTTTTATTAAAAATTATATCTTATCTGGTACCGCCTTGTAAGAAACACCCAGTATATGTCTATGTCCATGTCCTCAGGACATCCCATCTGATCAGCTCGTCCTACTTCCCGTCGTACAATATTCCTCGGTTCCCGGACATGTTCGCGCGCAGCGGCGGCGCGGCGCGGGTCGAGCAGTTCGGCCCCTGGTTCGGATACCATACCAACCCTAGAGCTCTCATTTTTAAGGACAAACAGGTTGGTATTAACTTTGGTGAAGGTATAATAGCTGGCACACTAATCAATAACAAACATTGTTTAACTTGAAGTTCTTGTGAATGTTTAGGTACTACTAGCTGTGCCCCGCAGTGTTTAGCCGCGCATAAAAAAGTAGCCAATGTGTAATTCCAGGGTGTCTGCTAACACGCCCTGCAGTACCGGGCCGAAGAATAGGACTGAGGTATCCCCTGCCTGTCGTAAGAGGCGACTAAGAGGGGACCCGGGGTCGTTGGGTGCACGAGGCGGGGGCCTCGTGTAGTCATATAACGGTCCCGAGAAGGACGGCGGAACGCGGTGTCCCGATTCCGCCGTCGAGCGTAGAAAGAGCCATCCGCGCTCAGGGGGGACTACCACCACTTGTCCCCCCGTGAAGAGGCTAAACAGCCAATGCTGGAGGGGGTCGCGGAGTTGAACATAACGATCGAATGATCACCCGTGACCCCTTTGCCAACAGCCGAGATGGACACCGGCGGGGTTTTAGTGGGTGCGAACCTCACATAACCCTGCGTTAGGAGTTTCCCCGCCTAAAAAAAAAAAAAAGGGTGTCAGCTAACTCCATACCAAATTTAATTGAAATCGCATCAGCCGCTTAGACGTGAAGAAGTAACAAACATACACACAAACTTTCGCCTTTATAATATTGATGTGATAACGAAACTATATAATCTACGTGTCTGATGATGAATTTTCCATATACAAACGTATTTAGGTAATAAATTAAACCCCGATATACCCGATTCTGGAAATACTGGACGAAAATTTCGTAACCCTGATATAAATGTGTCTTACTCTTTCTTCATTAAAATTCATAAGAGCAAACAGGTGTTTTTACGGAAGCGAAGAAGTCAACGTTTAAAGCTTATACAGGGTGTTTCTGACAAGGCGGTAATAAATCATTCATATCAAAACAAAAACCAGCTGTCCCGTACATTGACCCCGTCAGCTGATCGAACCAATTTATGGAACAGCTGTTTTTTTTTTGAGATTTCGACCCATGTTGCTTTGGGAAAGTTGTTAGGTATGGTGAGCTGAATACCTCCGTTGATTTATTACCGCCCTGTCAGAAACACCCAGTATAATAAACTTAACGTAGTACTTACTTTCTTTTCATAATTTATCTGATCTGTAACGTTAGGCTGGCATCCGCAACATAGGCGACATGCTGTCAGTGATGCGCTCCAACGACTTCCGCCGCGACCCGCGCGCGCGCTGCGCCTGCCGCCCGCCGTACAGCGCCGAGAACGCCATCTCAGCCCGGAGCGACCTCAACCCTGCTAATGGTGAGTTACGCGGCGCCCCTTTCACGTGGCACTCCAGTTTTGCAGGATCTAAGTAGTAAAAAGCTGGGGCCACAAAACTGGATAGTGGATAGCCGTATAATCACGGGCACGGGCCGGGGGTTGCCATCATTCTTACCATCCCGCAAAGAACCACACTCGCGAAGCCGTGTGAAGACTGCTAAAGAAATATAATGTGCTTTTAAACGGGATAAAGCTTTTTCCCGGACTTAGGATCAATTTAGCAGTTTCTAGTAACAAAACGAATGTTACATTTCGATCTGATAAGTTTTTTGCAGGATGCCGCATGCGGGATGCTCGTGTGGACGCTAGCCATATACACATTCGCAACCTTATCGGGATTCTTGTAAAAAAACTGTACTGCCGATTTAAAGGGGAGTAACGGGGATCCTTCCAAAAATCACCGAGACAGGACACTAGAAACAGGTTTTTTCTACTAGTTAGTTAGTGTGTGATCAAATCAAGTAAAATCAAATAATTCTTTATTCAATATAG
This sequence comes from Euspilapteryx auroguttella, assembly GCA_951802225.1. NCBI lineage: Eukaryota > Metazoa > Arthropoda > Insecta > Lepidoptera > Gracillariidae > Euspilapteryx > Euspilapteryx auroguttella. Next base: position 10,073,500 of record OX637658.1, read on the forward strand.
GATACAAGATATTACTTATTGAAAGTCAATTAGACTACATCTAATCTAATCGCTATTGATACTGTGAGAGGCGAGGTAGTTCAGGGTGCCCACCAATTGGCTCAGCAAACAAAAACGTTTGCCCTGCCATACGACAATAGTTGCCTGAAGAGGCCCCAAACGAGCCCTCCGCTGTCAAATGATTCTACTTCCTTTCGCAATGATTTTACAGCGTAGTAGCAGAAGAAAGGGGTAACAAACTCTACTTTACATTTTTTTTATCTTTTTTTGTTGTTTTTGTTGATCACGTTATATTTAAAAGTTAGGTTATAATCTCAGTTTTTCTCCACAGGCACGTACCCATTCTCGGCGCTGGGCCACCGCGCGCACGGCGGCACGGACGCCAAGGTGACGAGCGCCGCGCTGAGCCGCGCGCGCGCGCTGCTGGCCGCCGCCGGGCCCGCGCACAGCACCGCGCACGACGTGCCGCCCTTCACGTGAGTTGGCTGTCACTGATCAAGAACACCACAGCGAAAGCGTACTACGTACACATACAGTATGGACACTCCCTGCCTCCCGCAGCAGAACGGCCCACGTGCTCGGTTACCTCTCAGTTACCGCGCTGTACAATAAGTAGCGTAACACGACTCGACTCATCTCACTCACACAGGCATGGAGCGCGTGCACGTACTTACACGAGAGACGTGCCGCCTTTCACGTGAGTGGAATCTGGTCTAGCTAGTCTTATATCCCTAGCGGGGACATGTTTGGCGGTCTAGAGCAACAGCGGGTAACTCCTCCTAATTAAGTCGCACTGGACTGTGTCAATTTAGCTATGAGAAAATATAAAAAATTCTGCCAAAACCATTAAAACCTATAAAACTTTTTGTTTCAGATGGAGCGAATTAGACTTGGGCGCTACGTTGCCTCACGTGGGGCATCCTGACCGCTGGACCTTCTCGCCACGCGTTCATCAATGGGAATGGGAGTGAAACGGAGATGCCACCAGTTATGATAAAGATAAATAAGAGGTTATACATGATTTCGAAATAAAATAGTAAGAGATTTTTTGGGCACTTGGCTGTATAGACTGTCGTCCTTTGCCTGTCTGTAATAGCTGAGAAAAGCACAACAACAAAATTTGAGTATGGAATAGCGTTCTTCCATCTCTCTGGGAAATATAAACCATTGCAGCTGAGAAATCTATACCAATATTATAAAGAGGAAAGATTTGTTTGTTTGTAACTTGTTTGTAACGAATAGGCTCCGGAAATACTGAACCGATTTGAAAAATTCTTTCACTGGTAGGAAGCTACACTATCCCCGAGTGTCATAGGCTATATTAGATTTTCAAAAAATTTTGGGATCCTTACTTAAACTCCATTAATGTAACCCAAGGTGTAATATTTTTTCCATTGTTTACATATTTTGACAGGTGGTTTGTTGATGTTGTTTGTACTTTTATTCGATAGAGCCAAGTCTTTTGTAGTATCCTATATTCTATGGCGTAACGAAATAAGCCGGGACAGCTCGTTATGAAATATTATGAATGTAGTAAAACTGTGAAGCAGTAAACGTAAGAAACGCAAGAATAAATGAGGATGGATTTGACTCCAATATGTGACTATAATGTTTCATAGTTAGTTTTATTATTATTTTGTAAATTGCATGGTAAATTGTTTCAAGATTAATATTAACTTTTTGTACTGATATCTTTAAAAAATAAAATTAAACCTTACATTATTATTATTTCGTGGTTATCATTTTCTAAAACTAATTTCCTTTTTTAATGAAAAAAAAAACAAAGTGATTCATTAAAATTTTTATATATTGATACACAATATTTCCTTTATATATTTATTATAATGGAATGAGTATTCTTAACAAAAAGTGTTTTATATAGAGACAACATACTTCTATAATATAATAAATAATTATACACAAACACCTTATGGGGCCAAACGGTGCGAAACATGCGCCATTTCGATAAACAATTGATATCTTCTAAACCATGGCCGAAATCAAAAATATGCGCCTTTGACTCCCTAGATAATCTTTGCTTTGAAATGGCTCTGGTGATAGGCTCTGTTGTGTAGCTTTTAGGTTCAAAATTAAAGAAAACCGTTATAAATCGAACTTTAGGCAACAAACTGTTTTTTCTTTGATTTTTAACCTGAAAGCTACACAAGAGGGCCTTCAAATCTAATTCTAAGCAAGATTATCTAAGAGTCAAAGGCGCATATTTTTGAGTTTGGTCATGGTTTAGAAGATATTAATTATTTATCGGAAGTGGCGCTAGTTTCGCACCGTTCAAGCCCTTAAGGGTACTTTTCTAATTTAACATACCCACTCTACTGATACTGACGTATCCAATATGAAACAAATCTATAGCTTGAAGTCCCGCCCACTGCTCATTATACTATACAAAATTATTTAAAATATTGATAAAAGATCAACATGTAATTATGTATTTAAAACAATAAAATCAATGTACTTACCTAGTTTTAGCAATTTAGGTGCAATGCAAAATTAATTGATTTACTAAAACATATTTTTAACTTATATTCGAATTTATACAATATACAAGGTGTTTCTGACTAGGCGGTAATAAATCAAAGGAAGGGTTCAGCCTACCATACCTAAAATATTCCCAAAGCAACACGGATCGAAATCTCATAAAAACTTTTTATAAAAAAATTAAACCGCCGAAAAAACTGAAAAGCATTAAATAATAGGGAAACATTTTCTATTAGGCCTTAATTTACTCACTTCTTAAAGTAATTTTGGATTAGCAAGAAATTTTAAGTCGGTGCCACACCACACAAGCAAATTCATTATATACGTAAAGCGCGATGCGCAGCGGCACACGTTTTTCGGTTATTTCTTTGAATTTCAGGTAATTTAGTGATCTTTATTCGTTGATTGCCGCGGGCGCCGGCGTTAGAATGTCGCCCTCCCCTCTCCTCCCGTGGGAGCCGTAGGACCCGGCTGAGGGATAGCACCAGAAGACGGGCAGCAGCGTCTTCTGGTTTATACAACACCATACTGCGCTCGCCAACCCGCCTGCCAAGCGTGGCGAGTATGGCAACCCCCCCTCATGAATAGTCAACATGTGCCCAGGCCCCTAGTCCCCGGCAGCCCCGCTATTCCTGACCACGGTAGCGGTCACGGTAACGGCGGGGCAAGGGGTGCTAAGAATCCCCGGACGGTCGGCTACCACCCCTTTAAACGACAACTGGCCCTGGCAACACACAACGTCCGCACTTTGAGGACTGACGATATGATTGTTGCGCTGGAAGAGGAAATGAGCAGGTTACGGTGGGATATTCTAGGGCTATCAGAAGTCCGTAGACAGGGACAGGACACGATAACCCTGAAATCGGGTAACCTGCTCTTCCACCGGGAGGGCGACCAACTGTCCCAAGGTGGTGTCGGGTTTCTCGTCCACAAGTCCCTCGTTAGCAACATTATTACCATCGACAGTGTGTCGAGCAGGGTCGCATACCTAACACTCAGAATATCTAAAAGATATTTGCTGAAGGTCGTTCAGGTCTATGCACCGACCTCGACACACTCAGATGACGAAGTAGAGTCTATGTATGAGGACATTAGTCGGGCCATACATACGCATAAAACTCACTTCAATGTTGTTATGGGGGACTTCAATGCGAAACTAGGCAAGAGAAGCGAGCATGAGTTGAGAGTGGGGAACTTCGGTTATGGGCAACGGAACCCTAGAGGTCAGAGGCTGGCCGATTTCATGGAGAAAGAAGGACTCTTCATGATGAATTCTTTCTTCCAGAAGCCACCTCATAGGAAATGGACCTGGATGAGCCCTGGTGGTTCTAGGAACGAGATAGACTTCATCTTGACCGACAAGAAACGGATATTCAATGATGTCTCCGTGATTCATAGGGTAAAAACCGGCAGTGATCACCGAATAGTAAGAGGCACATTGAATGTGAACGTTAAACTTGAACGGTACCGCCTGATGAAGTCTACGCTCCGGCCTACCCTCGCTCAGATCGAAAACCCCGAGAGCTTTCAACTCGAGCTCTCTAATCGCTTTGATTGTCTAGACGACGCATCAGTGGACGAGATCAATAACAGGTTCGTAAAAACTGTCCATACGGTCGGATCTAAATTCTTTAGGACTCGCCGTACCGCTAGAACTCAGAAACTCTCTGAAGACACCCTCAAACTTATGGCTGAACGACGCTTGCTTAGACTGCAGTCTCCCGATGATGCTGCGTCATATAGGCGGCTCAATAGGCAGATCTCGAAGGCCTTGCGACACGATATCCGTGTCTTTAATACTGCGCGTATTAAGGATACGATAGAGCGAAATAAAGGCTCCAAAGTGTTCGCAAGAGATATGTCTGTTGGGCAAAGCCAAATGACCAAGCTGAAGAGGGATGACGGCAGTATAGCGTCGACGAAAGCGGAAATTTTGAGGGAAATCGAGAAGTTCTACGGACAGCTATACGATTCGGTCACTAAGCCTGTTACTAGTGCGGCTAACGACCCTAGAGCCAAACTAACCCGACACTATACCGAAGATATCCCGGACATCAGCCTGTACGAGATAAGGATGGCCCTGAAACTGCTTAAAAACAACAAGGCACCGGGTGAGGATGGAATCACGTCAGAGCTTCTAAAAGCGGGTGGAACACCGGTACTCAAAGTCCTTCAGAGGCTCTTTAATTCTGTCCTACTCGAAGGGACCACGCCTGAAGCATGGAACAGAAGTGAGGTGGTGCTTTTCTTCAAGAAGGGCGATAAAACCCTTTTGAAGAATTATAGGCCCATCTCGCTTTTGAGCCATGTTTATAAGCTGTTTTCCAGGATCATCGCCAATCGTCTCGAACGAAGGTTTGATGACTTCCAGCCTCCCGAACAAGCCGGCTTCCGAAAAGGCTTTAGTACCATAGACCACATACATACGCTGCGGCAAGTTATACAGAAGACCGAAGAGTATAACTTGCCGCTATGTCTAGCGTACAAACGCTAGTCCACAAGGACTATGAGAAGGCCTTTGATTCGGTCGAAACATGGGCGGTGCTAGAGTCCCTCCAACGATGCCGGATTGACTATCGGTACATCGAAGTGCTGAAGTGTTTGTATAGCAACGCCACCATGTCTGTCCGAGTACAGGAACAGAATTCGAAGGCTATTCCCTTGAACAGAGGCGTGAGACAGGGAGATGTTATATCTCCGAAACTGTTCACCGCCACTTTAGAAGACGCCTTCAAACTTCTAGAATGGAAAGGGCAGGGCATCAATATTAACGGCGAATACATCACTCACCTTCGGTTTGCTGACGACATCGTAGTCATGGCAAGGTCGATGGAGGAACTCAGAACGATGCTCGAAGGCCTCAACCGAGTCTCCCAACAGGTGGGCCTTAAAATGAACATGGACAAGACGAAGGTCATGTCTAATGTCCATGTTCTGCCTACCCCAGTTATGGTTGGGAACTCGGTTCTCGAAGTTGTCGACGAGTACGTATACCTAGGACAAACCATCCAGTTAGGTAGGTCCAACTTCGAGAAGGAGGTCAATCGCCGAATCCAGCTCGGATGGGCGGCGTTCGGGAAACTACGCAACGTCTTCTCGTCCAATATTCCTCAGTGCCTGAAGACGAAGGTATTTAACCAATGTGTGCTGCCAGTGATGACATACGGTTCTGAAACGTGGTGCTTCACTATAGGGCTTATGAACAGGCTCCGAGTAGCTCAACGAGCCATGGAGCGGGCTATGCTCGGGATTTCTCTGCGGGATCGAATCAGAAATGAGGACATACGCAGAGAAACCAGGGTCACCGACATAGCCAAGCGGATAAGCTCGTTGAAGTGGCAATGGGCAGGTCATATAGCCCGCAGAACAGATGGCCGCTGGGGCCGAAAAGTTCTCGAGTGGAGACCACGGATCGGCAAGCGCAGCGTAGGACGTCCACCGACCAGATGGACGGATGATCTGCGCAAGGCTGCGGGTCCACGCTGGATGCAGGCCACCTGCGATCGGTACAGATGGAGAGCCTTGAGGGAGGCCTATGTCCAGCAGTGGACGTCCTACGGCTGAAATGATGATGATGATTCGTTGATTCTGTGGCACCGACTCAAAATTTCTTGGTAATCCAAAATTACTTTAAGAAGTGAGTAAATTAAGGCCTAATAGAAAATGTTTCCCTATTATTTAATGCTTTTCAGTTTTTTCGGCGGTTTAATTTTTTTATAAAAAGTTTTTATTTTTTTCTTTTCAGTTTTTTGGGCTAATTTTTTTGACCCTAGCTAATCACCCTTTACAGGGTGGTCGCACCCCACAAGGTGGCCACACAACCTGGTGAAGGTTGAGGGACTAACAGGATGAGGTTCGATCACGACCGGTCGGTGAGGCGATTTGTGAGGGAGGCCTATGTCCAGCAGTGGATGTCTTTCGGCTGATTTTATTTCATTTCCAAAGATATTGTAGGTAGGTATCAAAAGTTATAATGTAACACGGAAATGCAACCTGTGAGTGGATAAATCGACCCGCCGACCTAAAAGTCACCCCTATTTTCCCACCCTTAGGGTGGGAATTTTATTTCCAAATTTTTATGGGACCAACTTCAAGGTATACCCTGTCGATTAAAAAAAGAATTATCAAAATCGGTCCACACAGTAAAAAGTTATGCGTGATCATACATAAAAAAAAAAAAAAAAAAAATATACGCGACGAATTGAGAACCTCCTCCTTTTTGTTTTTTCGTCGGTTAAAAACAAAAATCAGCTGTCCCATACATTAACCCCGTCAGCTGATCGAATCAATGTTATTATATATGTCATAGTAAGATTTGATAATTAGGTTTTTTTGCAAAAAAAAACTAGGGATTTTGCGAAAACCCGGATAATTTGATATAAGCATTACTTTTTTTCAATCATCCTGACATAAAGCAGTTTTTTTGCAAAAAAAACCTAGTATAATTGAAAACTATGAAACCTTCCTTTACTCTGATTGGCTAGATTATTGCTTGCTGGTAAACTCTTATTCTGATTGGTTCTCTGTAGCATCAAAGGATATTTTAACGAACCAATCAGAGTAAAAGGTTTCATAGAGGTTTCATAGTTTTCAATTATACTAGGTTTTTTTGCAAAAAAAATTGCATTATGTCAGGATGATTGAAAAAAAAGGAATGCTTATATAAAATTATCCGTGTTTTCGCAAAATCCCTATTTTTTTTTTAAAAAACATAATTATCAAATCTTACTACGACATATAGATAGATAATAAATTTATTTCAGAAGTAATACACAACACATTTTTAAGATTAATTACCAAAAACACAGTATGATTACAATATATATAAATATATACACAAACAGCTGTTATTTTTTGAGATTTAGACCCATGTTTCTTTGCGAAAGTTATTAGTTTTGGTAAACAGAATCCCTCCTTTGATTTATTACCGCTTTGTCAGAAACACCAAGTAGATACTTATCTCATTGCAATTTTTAATAATCATGATCTTTTAACTCCATGCTGACATAAAATTTATATATTTCGGATATCGCATTATTTGAACACCAGTTTTTATTCTGTTCTGTGCGAATATCTATAACACGAAGTTCATTGGCTGTGAATAAACATTATTGCATTATCTGGCAACATCTTTGGTCAATTTATCCTGCTCAGTGATTGTACTAGTAAACTTGTATACTAACCAAAAGACAGCCACTATTATTATTAATTTACATTTTCACACTTACCAGAATATCCCTCAAGCATAAATTAAAGGCTTTGTCAGACAGACGGCGCTAGAACTAGAACGCTAGTCTTAGTGTGATACAGTGGCAGCGGCGCGGGTAGCGGAATCCGCTGGCGTGTAATACAAACAAATAGTTTTGTACTGAGGTGCACCAAGTGCAGGCGCGACGGGTGAGCGGGTATCGCAGCGGTACTAGCGTGTGTAGCGGGGCGGGTGCTTTTTCCGCTGAGTTGTTCGGGAGTGCCGTATCCAAACCGCTCAAACGCCCCGTTGCTACTGTGTTCGTCTATTTAAATGTGCGTTTTCCGCTCGACGCGTCCCCCGCTCACCCGCGCCGCCCGCTGCCACTGTAATTTCACTCTTATGCGGCTTTAGAGAGCGCTCTTTGATGTCACACACGAAACAATTTCTTTACGGACAGAGCGTAGCGCTAGAACACTGACGTGACGCCGGGCGCTCTGTGTGACAGGTAATACCACAATACTGACATAGTTACTATAGAGTTTAATACAAGCACTTTTTGTCCCTATCGGGTATTCCCTAAAGTCAGTGGCGGACTAGGAGGCCGTAACAGATTTGTATATTGTCTATGGTTACGTCAGCCCTAGACTGTATTAGCAAAGAACAAGATTTATTTTGCAATACAGAAAAACCGGAAGTGTTACGCCGAACGTGTCCGCTACTGTACATTACAAGATGACGCCCTAGCGCCGCGTAAGCCTAGCGGTCTAGCGTGACGCTATAGCGCCGTCTGTTTGACAAATGCTTTAGGAAAATAATTTTACCAACTAGAAAGACTATTCTAGAGAGTTGAGCATGAGGAGTTGCTTCAGGACCTTGGTCTGCGACGTCTCCCTGATCTCTCCGGCCAGGAACATCTCGTCCACCACCGTGTACACCTGGCGTAGCAATAAAATAATTATATAAGACTAGAGGCTGCCCGGCGGTTTTTCCCGCGCAGATTTCTCATAAACACAAAATTCCCGTTTTTTTCCGTTCCCGTAGGAATATCGGGAAATCCCTTCTTAGTGCTTACCTACACTCCCTAAGGAACCTACATGCAAAATTTCAGCCCGCTACGCCCAGTAGTTTCGGCTCTGCATTGTCTGTCAGTCAGTCAGTCAGTCAGTAACAGAAGAGTTTTATATATATTGATAAATTATGATTTACAGAATCAAAATGAATTCATTTAATGACATAAGGTATCTTGCAATGTTACATTTTATCAACATCTGATCATGCATACTCTGCGTAATCCGGTACGTGGTCGCCCTGCGACCCTGTTTAGCAAGCTGTGTGCCCTGAACTAAATAATAATAAGCAGCCCTATTTTTCTATTTGAAAAATGAAAATGAAAATTATTTATTGTTCACATAATAGGTTGTACATTATAATGCATATTGTTAAGGACTGCTGTAGTTAAAACTGTTACTGTAACTGTTATTTACCTCATAGCAGGAGAAAGGCTCAATCTTACCACATGTACTAAATAAATGTTTCTGATTCTGATTTTATTCTTTCTTTTTTTGATACAAAAACGGAAAAGAAATAAATGAAATGCCCCTTTTTATTTCTTGCAATTTACTACTACTCTTATGCCATAAGAATAAAGTTTGCTGGGACATCTAGTATTATTACAAAGTCATTAATGTTTCTTTCTAATCTCACCTTATAGAAGTTGAAGACTAGATCAAGCTCGCACACGTTGTGGAAGTATTCATTGAGCACCTCCACAAAATTGTGAATAGCCTCCAGGTAGCACAGGTTGTTGTCGTTCACGTCCACACAGATGCAGAAGTAAAGCCCTGCGTACCGTCTGTATACTATCTTGAAGTTTCTAAACTGAAATTGCAAAAAAGATCTTTTTAACTTTATATTCAAAATGGTTTTAGATCTAATAATTTGTAAGGCAGTCAGTTACTGCATGAATTCTAAAGCATCAGTTGCTGGTGCCAAGCTTACCATTCTATACCATTTATTCAAGATATCTCCTAATTTGAAAGTCTACAATACCATAAACAAATACTATCCTATAATACATACGGCGAGGTGGTTTAAGGAAGTCCACAGGAGCACAGACCAGCCCAAATAACAGAAAACTGGTGAAGTACCTATAGGGATATACTGGCAACATTCTATAGATATGATTTTGGCAATTTACCTCAACAAAATTGGTGTGTTTGGCGTCCCGCACTGTGACGACAGCATGGACCTCCTCGATAAGCTTCTGCTTTTCGTCGTCATCAAAGTTCATGTACCATTTCGCCAGCCTCGTCTTCCCCGCTCGGTTTTGTATCAAAATGAAGCGGATCTGACGAAGGTAAGCAGTATATAATTAGCGGTCTACATAGAACATTCAATCTTAAACTAGAAAAGTTAGAAAAATGGGTTTATTACCATTGTTGTGATATGTTTTGATAAATTTCTCCAAACGAATCAAAGCAAGCAAACGACAGGCAAGGCAAACGAAACGAACGACGAGTTCCCCGCCCCCGAATCAATCACCCACCACCACCACAACACCCTCAGTCAGACAGAACGCACACGTCATTCAATCAGTCAAATAAACATATTTATTTTTCTTTTGGTTGTATGCTCTAAGCTCTCTAAGGATCGGAGTCCGTACAGCCAAGTTTTATGTATTTTCTGAACTTGTGTCGAGTCCGTTTCATGAGAAAGTTTCCTTAAGGTTTCCTTCAACATTATCTTTGACACCACTACATTCCGTTTTAACCCCGTTTTAACAAAGCTACCTATCTCAATCTTATCGTATGAGGGGTTTTTTTTGTTTTTCGACGTTATTTTACACTGTATTGTATTGTATCGTATGGAACATAGAAGAAACCATAGTTAAACCATATAAACCGACAAAAACGCGAACTTCGTGAGCAGGTAAACAATGGATTAACTTAACTTTATGTTAGCTAGGACCATTTGCTTGTCATTATCTAAAGTTCACATTTAATTACTAAGGTGTATGGACAAAAATTCATGCGAATGAACCATTTTAAATGACTTTTGCAAGTAAAACAAAATATAACCTAAAAACAATCAAAGGTCATTGACTCAAGATGGGTCAGAAAACCACGGGCGAGGACTGCAGTCTCCATACACAGTGATAAGTTATATAATAAGGAACAAAACTGTAGTAAAACTGAGACTTCGGTAGTTGGAATCTTCAAAATGTCGAAAACATAAACTCATGATTTTCATTTTCCTTACACCCAACAGCTACATAGTGAGTTCTTTTTCTTTGATACTCTACAAATACAAATCACATACAAAAATTTGTTTGTTATGGGCCAACCATACAAACGACACTAGCGGGAGTTTTGGCAGTTTTCTTCTCCATTCATAGAAATTTGAAATAATAGATATGGCAACCTAAGATAATGAAATGTCTATGATGATGGATGGCAACCCTATTTGGCATTTTTTTTTCACGAACAAAATTTTCAATGGCAGCCGAACAGACAGTTTGTGTTTTTGATCAAGATAAAATAAAATTGAAATGAAATAGAAAATAGTTAAATTTCCGCGTTCAATTAGTGATAGTAGTGTGCTTAGTTTCCATCATGTGTTTTAAATAAATTGAGCTGAAGGTCAAAGAAGGATCGATTTACGTTGTAAATGACGCCAACGAAAACCACAAAAACTGAAGTGGAAATGGTGATACGGAATCGAAAAACTGTTATGAAAGAGGGCATCATGACGATGTCGGGCATCGGCGAGCCCTCAGTGTTCCACGCGCTCGTGGTGATCTTCCTGGAGTTCTTCGCGTGGGGCCTGCTGACGATGCCCATCATATCCGTTCTGAACGCCACGTTCCCGGACCATACGTTCCTGATGAACGGTCTCATAATGGGCATCAAAGGCATCCTGTCGTTCCTATCGGCGCCGCTGATCGGCGCGCTGTCGGACGTGTGGGGCCGCAAGTTCTTTTTGCTAGTGACCGTGTTCTTCACGTGTGCGCCCATCCCGCTAATGACCATCAACACCTGGTGGTTCTTCGCCATGATAAGCATCAGCGGCGTGTTCGCAGTGACATTCAGCATCGTTTTCGCCTACGTCGCTGACGTGACAACTGAAGCGGAGCGCTCGCGCGCCTATGGGCTTGTTTCGGCCACCTTCGCGGCCTCTATGGTGATTTCGCCTGCACTCGGTGCTTACCTGATGGACTTGTATGGAGAATCTCTCGTGGTTGCTTGCGCAACTGCTGTAGCTGTACTGGACGTGTTCTTCATCATGGTGGCTGTCCCTGAGAGCCTGCCGGAGAAGGTACGGCCTTCCGGCTGGGGCCCCGCTATCAGCTGGGAGCAAGCAGACCCCTTCGCAGCTCTAAGGAAAGTTGGTGCAGAGCGCACTGTGCTAATGCTCTGTGTAGCAGTGTTCCTTTCATACTTACCCGAAGCAGGACAATATTCTTGCATATTTGTGTATCTGAAACTTGTGATGGGCTTTGGAGTAGTGCAAGTGGCGATATTTATAGCAATAGTGGGTGTGCTGAGTATCGGCGTTCAAGTGGTGCTAGGATTCCTGATGCGTGTGCTGGGAGCTAAGCACACTATAATGGTGGGGCTGCTGTTCGAGATGCTGCAGCTGATGTGGTACGGGTTCGGCAGCCGCACGTGGATGATGTGGGCGGCGGGCGTGCTGGCGGCGCTCGGCTCCATCACGTACCCCGCCATCAGCGCCTACGTGTCCGTCAACAGCCGCGCCGACCGCCAAGGCGTGGTGCAGGGCATGGTGACGGGCGTGCGCGGACTGTGCAACGGCCTGGGCCCGGCCATGTTCGGGGTTATCTTCTACTTGTTCCATGTCGACCTGAACGAGGATCACGCAGCACTCGGGCCGGATGGCGTACCGATAGCGGGGACTACGGAGCCGGGGCGATACACGCGCGCCATCCCGGGCCCGCCCTTCGTGCTGGGAGCGCTGCTGGTGATCTGCGCGCTGCTTGTAGCAGCCTACTTGCCTGAGGACAGCGGCGGCGCGGTGCCAGGCGGCGGGCGGCGCGGCTCCCCGGACCTTCACTTCGAGATGGAGCGCGGACGGCGCGTGGCAGGGCCTCTGTCGCCCCTCATGGCGCCCGAGTCCGCGGCGCTCTAGCCGGCGGCCAAGGCTGCGCGCGCAGCCAGCGTCTGACTCTCAGTGCCCCGCACGACCCTACCAAAGTGACTCGAGTGACTGCCAGTTGGCTTTTACCGGAACTGTTCAAACACGGCTACATTCCCATGAGTCATGTCTGCCTCGTTTTATTGCGTTTCTGGGCTTTTTACCTGTTTTCCAATGATGTGGAAGTGAAGTGTAGTATTCCGTGTGAGTATTGCATGAAGCCTCACCTTGTGATTGAGTCTTGAGTGAGCATTGTGTGACCAATAGAGTGTGGCGTTGTAGCGTACAAAGTTTCCTAATGACACTAAACTTGCTAAGCAATACCAGAATTCAAATTCACCACCATTATATCAGCTTATCATCTGCAAGCTTGTAAGCTTGTTACCTTTTCTAGTACCTATACTTGATGTTGATTAGGTGCAAGTACAAAAAAACCCACTCCCCGTCGGTGAATGATCATCTCTGATTTCTGATATGTAACAGAATGCATTTGAGATGTTTAAATTTAAAATTGATTGTGTTAGTGTTTTTGAAACAAATTATTTATTTAAGTAGCACCAAAATAAATTTAACAAATCATTATGGATTTAAATTTGTTGTCTCTCTTACATATTTGGATTAAAATTTAAATTATTAAACTAGCAGTTTTAAATTATATTGTTAAAGTAGTTTTTCAATTGATGGTTTTGACGTTGTAGGAGGCTAGGTCGGTTTTACAGTAATTTGGAAAATACCCAAACATTATCTAAATCGTCAGAGTGAGTTATTTTAGTTTAGGCGTGTACGAGCGGAACTTGGCATAGAACTAGCGGGAGGAAGGGGTAAAGATCTCAGGTTTAGAAGAATTGTTAGTTTTGTTATATTAAAATTAAAAATATTTAGATAGTCAACAAATCTTAACATTGTATTGATTTTCTCTAATATTTTCGTTGAAGATACTGCCCCGTGTGAAATGTATCATCCATTATGTTAGGCTACCGCACATTAGGCCAGCGAGGCGCAGCGAAATTTTATTGTGTGCCGTGCCTAAGATGCATCGAGTGCATTTAGAGTCCACTACTAAATTTTTCCTTAGGCTAAACTCTTTTATTTTTTTACTTACACTGTGCTGATAAAGTAACGAACGATAAATTGATTATTATGCTTTTATCAACAAAAGTTAAGTCTTATTTTATTGAATATAAAGATATGACGCGACAATTGTATATTAATGTCAATAAATTAGATTTTCAGTGAATGCTCGTACGTGGCGGTTTTATCAACACACGGATCAGTGTATGAGTAATACGAACGATGTAGGTACTGATGCCAATAAAAACAACTTTAGTTTTTAGTTCACAAAAGTTCAACTCGCAAGAAACACTTAAAAGTACTCATTTTTAACAAATTGTTAATAATGCTGTGATAAAGGGAAGGTTTAAGTATCAAATCGTACAATTGCGTGTCTCAAGTAGTCTCAAATCTCAATTGCTAATTTGATCATTTATCTTTCAGAATAAGAGGCTTATTACAAACACCGACACTAGCGCAAATCACAAAAAAAAAATATCTTCTAATTTTTTTAATTAATTAATTAATTTTGCTTTGTTAAAGTATTTTAGGGCACTGTTTACTGCTACTTACAATTTTGATATTTGCTATGGTTTAATTAACAGATTTGGCTAGTATCAGTGTAAGTGTAGGGCTCTTTTAAGTCCGAACGATATACAGGATGTTTCGAACGACTCGGACGAGGCTGTAATAACATTGCCATACTTTAGACCATTTTCTCGCGATTGGCGCTTACTTAGATATTGATGAAAATAGTTTCTAGTTGATTTTTTTTAAGCTCAACACGTGAGTAGGCTTGCAAACAGAAACAGCCTGAGCATTATTCCCACAGCTTCGCGTGTTTGCCCAGCCGCGGCGCGCTCGATAAGGCACCGTCATTTATTCCTCTGCCCACGTCAACGTGACGTCACTTTTTCTTTTCCCATTGAACGCGTTTAATTTAACTTTTTAATTATATTTAGTTGCTGCTTCGATAGCGTTAATTGAATGATGTTTTGTCTAGCTTCTATCTAATCGCCGTAACGAATGCTCATCAGTTTGACCTAGTTGCATGTTGCAGTTTGCAGTGTGTTTGGCATGCAGCCGACGCGACGGCTAGCCTCACGTTCTGTGTACCTTTTCAGCAGATTTTCCCACATTGAATGACTCGTTTCTCATTGTTATTCGTGTCCTTGCGGCCCCTCTCTTATGTCACCACAAAAAATATGTAGCTCAGGTTTATAAAGATGAAATATTGCCTCCTCCATGCGATGTATGCGAGTTTTATCTTTATTATACAGTTTACTTGTTCTGTTTTATTATTGGTAGGTATACAGATCGAACGATTACATGAACAAAATACAATCATGGAACAATTTGTATACCGTGTCATATTTAACTGCATTGTAAGCGCAACGCGCAAGGTCGACTCGATCGCAATTTTGTATAGAAAAAAAGTAGTTTTTTTTTTTCAATGTTATTGTTTTTTTTTTTAACTCAATTCATTCATATCGTAGAAAAAAAGAGACGCTAAGAATTGTACAAAATGCTAATAGCCCTCATAATCATGCTTAATGAATTCATATAAACCAGTTATTTTACGATTCAAGGATTTTATAACACTGTTGTTGATGCAATAATACATCTTCTGCCATCTTGATTTTTTTGTTTTAATATCATTCATTGTTTGTTTTAATAATTTTCGAAAAAAAAAATTATTAATAAATTACTTACGTTTTAGTCATAAAAACTAGTAATGAAAAAAAGGCGTGACAAAAAGATATTTTTTTCCGTAAAAAGTAATAAGTTAATGCTATACGAAAGTCGGCTTGCTAGAAAACACCGCCAACGGAACGGACTGGGTTCACTGGGCGGAATCTAAATAAATTACTTATTATTCCTGAAAAGTTAGCAATTACCGCAGACCGTGAATTAGTGCTAAATCTAGTTATTTTACAAAATAATACAATTCTAATTATTACAGTAAATATTCGCATAAAATGAGATTGTCTTAAATTTCGAACGGTTTGTTTTATCGTGCAATATTTTTTTATTACTTATTTATATATTTTTTATAAGATTTTATATATAAACATTTCTATACAGGCAGTATCTACAACCCTTTTTTTTTTTTTAAGGCGGGGAAACTCCTAACGAGTACCCTGCAGCCCCGGGGGGAGCCGCAGGGTTATGTGGGGTTCGCACCCACTAAAACCCCGCCGGTGTCCTCCTCGGCTGTTAGCAAGGGGGTCACGGGTGATCTTTCGATCGTTATGTTCAACTCCGCGACCAGTATCTACAACCCTGGTACAGTGCCGGACACGATCGGCGTAACACTTCCGGTTTTTCTGTATTGCAAAATAGCTCTTGTTCTTTGGTAATACAGTCTAGGGCTGACGAAACCATAGACAAATCTGTTACGGCCTCCTAGTCCGTGACTGTACAGATCGCTACTTGCCGTATAAATTGCCGGATAAATACCTAGTGAAGATAGAGAGAGATGAGACTAGACCCTGCGTCTAGATTCTAGATGATAATATTCAGCATGTGTCGTATTATATCAATAATTAATAGGTACCTGGCGGCTATTGTATTTAGTTTTTACTATTTGTAATAGATAACGAGATAAAATTTTAACAGAAACCTGTCGGTCGATGTATGTTATTTTTCTGAGTGCACTTGTATTGTTAATTTTGAATGTATTATTTCTTAACAGGAAAATAATATGTTGTTTTTCTTACATTCAGCTGAAGAATATTTAACTTTGTCTTGGCTGTCTGAACTGAACATATTTTTTAAATATATATCTGTATAATTTCCTTGTAAATAAATATTGTAAGATAGTTAATTTGTTTTTCCTTTAGTGTGTAAGTGTTGAGACTAACAATTTTTAATTTTGTTGAGTGAGCGAGCATTTAGGAACGACAACAAGAACGGTGTGATTTAGCATAGATTTGATTGAATTACGTGCTAAAGTAATAATTTGGAGACGGGCGTTCGCGCCCGCAATACTATAGGTGCCTGTGCAACATGCATTTGTAAAATAGTGAGATAATAAGTAGAGATTATTTTAATACCGTCTAGTGACACGTTCGTGAAGCGATATTTTTGTTACTGATCGAAAAGCGACATATCGTCATTAGAAATGCATTTCAATTAAACTAAGCTTTTCTATTAAGAAAACGCTTTCTTTCCTTTCTTTTTAAATGCACAGAAATCGCCAAAATAATAAATGTAGCAATTAGATAATAACGATTCTTTATAGTGAATAGAAAGTATTATTAAACTTGTGATTTTGTTTTAATTTGTCAGAGTTTGAAACAGACACCGCTATTGATACAGACGAGCTTGATGTACTGTACATGAGCATGTACATGTGGTGTCCATAACACTTGAAACATCGGAATCGATCACATGGACTGTTTTACGCTGAGTAATCCTAAGATATCTTATAATTTTATATTAAACAGCAGATTATTATCGTCATAACTAGGACAAGACAATAATTAATATCTCATGAAATAAGACCTGCAGTTTTAACAATTTTGGGCTTGTTGAAATTTCGGATTTGTTTTGTGTAAAATTTTTCCATGTGTATAGGTTCCATTTGTCTAAAATTACGCACATTTAACAATGAAATTGAGAAAAGCATTCTTTAAATAAGGACGCTACGCATATAGGTACACTGGTAGTCTGGTACCCATAAAATAAGAAACTAGTAGATGTCCTGTAATGTTACTGAACATTAAAATGTTCACTTTCTTAGCTCAAAATACTAAAACTCTTAATAAAAACAATAAAGTCGTGTAAAGACTGTAAAGTTTGCACTAAGGACAGTATTATATTTAAATTATGACGTCACAGCTAGTCCAAATACTTATCAGGTGATGTTGACACAACATGATATCGTATATCGAACGCCTGGCTAAAGTGCTGAAGAAAAATGTGTTGCTTGGTCGTTTTAAGGCAAACGTTAGGAAATATCACTATATTTTTCAATGTTTACATGGCGTGGTGATATGTGGATGGCAATCTAATCTAATGCTTTCAACTTCTCATTGAAAAACAAATTGGAAAATACCGAATAACGTGCATTTACAAAAATCTCGAATTTCAAAAATTTGATTTCAAAACACCCTGTAGATATTTTTTAATGAAAAAAGGCGTTTCCATTTAAGTATGAAAAGTCTATGTCGGCACTAGGTACTAATATTTTTAATCACGACATAAGTAATTAAATTTATGTTTTTCATAATGTAAGTGTTGCGTAAAAGTTAAAGAAAATAATTACTCCGATCCCACGAAAGTAAGTAATATAGGCGCTAGGGACACTGTTCATTTATAAAATTTCAGTTAATAGATCAACTACCAAATAATTTTCGCTACGGTCTGGTGACTTTTGTAAATGACCTTCCTAAAAACATTATTTTCGGGCTTATTTTATGTAATTATGTAGATCTATGTGATGCGTTGTTCAATTAGTTTTTCCGATTGAAGAAAGAGAACTTATTTTAATAAACCTGTGAAACAAGCTTTTATATAATTGTGTATTTATTTATTTAAATGTATTTACATCCTATCCCCCTTGTCTCGAATACAAATACTTTTAATTAATATAAAATGTGTTTATTTCATTGCCATTTACACGACACATGATTGGTTATACAAAAATATCTTAATATTTATCAAAAAACTGCAATACTTGCATTATTTAATACCGTCTAAAGAGTGAAACTAAACTTAATAATAAAAAATCCGACACTAATTAATGTATATAATATGCATCTATGAAAAATTAGTAAATAAGCCGTTGGTCCCGGCCGCAGTAGTGGGCGCTATAACCGCGGCGACAAGCTGGCCCCTTGTCACGTTGGTAATAAAGCATAAACTCGGCTAAACGTGGGTCCGGCTCTCCGGGGAATAAAAGGCGTGAGATTATGTTATGTGTTAAGAAAAATGATGGCCTGCATCTCACCAACCCACCCTAAACAACATGCACAAAATATTTCGACCGTAGAAAACTAAATTTTAGTGTAGGTTTACCGATGCGAATTTCAATTTGATGATTCGGGTGGGGGCAGATCTGTTTTCTAGACTAATAATGATTGTTTGGTTAATATGATTGAATAAAAATTAGGGAAAAAATGTTTTAGGTGGGTAAGTATTTAAATAAAGTTTTGACTCGGCACAACGTCGGGCGTTAAACCGGGTTATGACTTGCAACTAAACTGATTGATGACGTCACTGATAAGCTGTGATTCACTTTTCTGACGCTGTGCATTATTAATATTAAATGTTCACTCGGTCTAATAAAACCTAAGAATAATTAAATACTCAAAACAAATGCTCAAAAAATTAAAGGATGCCAAAAACACCTCCAACAATAAACAAACAAAGCTTAGGGTTAGAACAGTGGCGGTCTAGGAGGCCGTAACAGATTTGTCTATGTTTTCGTCAGCCATAGACTGTATCGCCTTAGAACAAGAGCTATTTTGCAATACAAACAAACCGTAACTATTACGGCGCCCTAGAACCCCACTGTACACGTTAAAACTAAAACCTACAAAAAATATATTAATAACAAGGTCCTCAAGTTGCATCGACGAGGAAGGTAGATGCGGTACCTGCCGTGAAATAATTTATGGGTTTCATTGAAAATAGTTAAGTTTCGTCAAACTATTGGTATCCTGGTTCCAGCTGATTGCCAACAACCAGCGAGGCAACCACGGAAACAGCACATTGCATCATCACCGTGATTCCACGTGATTATACTGCGGTGACACTTAATTTTCCACCAATCAAATGTGGGACACTCTTTGACTGCTCCGTAGCTCAGTTGGCAGTGATGTGGACTGAGACGCGGTCGATTCCCGGCTGGGCGAACATTGCTGATGAATATCGATGTTTGTTTCTCGGTCTGGGTGTAATTTTCGTCTATGTATATTTTTCGGGCACCCTAGATACAGGTTCTTCCTAGTTAGGGGCTCTGAGTGTGATCCGTTATTATTATTACCCTAATTTCAGGGAACTTTACAAACCTTGCAATAAAAGAAGCATGCTAGAACGCTCAGCGCTCTATAATATTTTTTGTATCAAAAATTCAAAACTACCCTCAAAAAACAAAATTAAATATTTCTCGACCGCATCTGCAGCTCAAACCTCCTATTAGTCCGGACTCCTTTTATAATAGTCCTGTTCTCATTACGAGTCATATCTCGCCTTTCTTTGAGAGCTGTGGAGGATTTTTCCCTTAGTAACACCTGTTTTGCCACTTCTTTTCTTACAGAGGTGGCTCCAACTAGGGAGGGAAACGTGGGTTGCCTCTTCAAACCATTCGGTCTTTTCTCCATTGGTTTAGCATCTTTTACTTCCGTAGTTGGGATGTTCTTGCTGGGAATACTGAAAGGATTGACGTCCAGATTCAGTTTGAAGCCGAACCGTGTGTAACCGAGCTTTGAGTTGTCTGGCTTTGTTTTAGTTGGCGTTTCCTTTTTCTTTTCAACTGTACTGATGTCTTTTGTTGAGGATTTTGGTGGCTCAGTAGCGGCGGGTACTGTTGAGAAAATTAAGTAATGTTTAAAATAAATACTAAGTACACTATCGAGTATTATAGCAGTGACTGTCATATGACTCATACATCAATATATATAAAACTCTCCCGTTACTGACTGACTGACAGACAACGCAGAGCCGAAACTACTGGGCGTAGCGGGCTGAAATTTTGCATGTAGGTTCCTTAGGGAGTGTAGGTGAGCATTAAGAAGGGATTTCCCGAAATTCCCACGGGAACGGGAAAAAACGAGAATTTTGTGTTTATGAGAAATCTGCGCGGAAAAAACCGCGGGGCAGCCTCTAGTAACCTATAAAATAATGATATAGGTACACATTAGATATCTCAAAATAATTTAACCCTGCTGTTCACAAAAAGTTAGAGCATTCTCTTTATTTGACGTATATGTCAATTTAGACTGTATTTCACGTATTTACCATACGATACTAGTCGACCCGGCGAACTTCGTAACGCCTAACCTATAACTATCTTGCATGTATTATACATATAAACCTTCCACTCGAATCACTCTTATCTATTTAAAAAAAACCGCATCAGTATCAGTTGCATAATTTTTAAGATGTAAGCATACATAGGGACAGACGCGGGAAGCGACTTTATTTTATACTATATATTGATATAGGTACGGTAAGTATTTTATAAAAGTAGGTTTCTCGTCATTCATAATAATATTAATTGTTATAGCACATTAGCCAGTTATAATTGAGTGATAACGTCGTGCAAGGTTCGGCAGTCGTAAAATTATACTTTTTGTTATCGTATCGACAACTTTATCATAGATAGGAAAGGAAGTATTCACTTGGCGTATCGAAAAACGTTAATGGGTATAACACCTATATCAGATTATTTTACTCAGTAGAAAGAAACAGCTAAAATCACTTATAGAAATAAAGCTTTGATTTAACTTGCAATGTATGTGGGTAGGAGTGTTTGTTCGGGTAAAATCTTGCAACTCAATTTTGTATTTGCGTTCACCGTTCAGTGTGCCTAACAATACATAGAAAGTAGAAAGCTATGGTGACGTCATTAAAATCCAACATGGCCGAAAACTCAAGATGGCGGACTAGTTGTTTTTAGTGCACCCCTACAATATGGGTATTAAATGAAAGGCCTTGCTGAGAATTACTCAAAAAATTACTATACGAAATAAAAGCTTGATTTAAAAAAAAGGTTTTTAACCTTTAACTTATTTCACCTGACCACCATACTCACCCCTCTTTAGCTATTTGACGTTAGCGACCGTCCGGTCTGACGTTCCGGTACCTAGTAAAAGCTATACAGATATACAGTAGGCACTCCCTGCCTCCCTCAGCAAGTGCGGCTCCCCGCTCTCGGTTACCTTTCAGTTACCGCCGTCTCATCTCACTCACACAAGCATGATACGCGTGCACGTACACGAGTTTCGGCTGTACGCGGTTTTTTCTATGAAGTGTCCGAGCTGCGACTATACTGGTAGCCCCCCCCCCACATACCTCGCGGGCTGCCCCTCGCGAGCACGTCCAGCGCCCCCGCGGGCGCCAGCAGGCGGCGAGCTCGCTGCGCGCGGCGCTGCTGGCACTCTCCTAGAGACTCCATCTTGGCAAATTGGCGCTGATGCAGGGCGGCGAAGTTGGGAAGCTTCGCTCGCTTCAAGTCCGACTTTGTTGCTGAGGTTGAACTGGGTTTTACTGGTAGACATAGACATAACTTTATTCACACACACAACACTGTCAAACAAAGTTTAAATAAACTAAACTATACACAGCACAGATACTAAATGTAAGTGCTGTGGATGTGAAATGGCTCTGACTCAGCATATGCTGCTAGCAATGCGATGCAATGCAATACAACGCTGGTAATTCTGCCAGAACCACGATTGGCAGTATGGAACACATATGAAATATTGAAAAATAAAATTAACGAAAGTAGCAAAAAAATAATGCAAAATTAAAATATAAAGTCCGTTTTAATCAATACATAGTATAAAACAAAGTCGCTTCCCGCGTCTGTCCCTATGTATGCTTATATCTTTAAAACTATACAACGGATTTTGATGTGTTTTTTTTAATAGATAAGAGTGATTCAAGTGGAAGGTTTATAAGTGTAATACATGAGCAACGTAGTAAAAGGTTAAGCGGCACGAAGTTCGCCGGGTCGACTAGTAATAAATAAATTAACAAATTAGATAGATAATATAATGCGATGCGCGTGAGCGTGTTGAGTGTTGAGAAAAGAATAAAAGTGTAGGTATAAAATATTGGACAATGTGCATAAAACAATATAGGTGATTAGAGTTCAGTTATTTCACATACAGTGCATACATTTGTGTATGAAGAAGATGTTTTGTGATGGTAAATAAAGTCATGTTTGGTTTGTAAGTTGTATTAAGCTGTACTGCTGGCCTCAGGGTCTCCCCCACAAAGACAAACATTAGGGGGTTTGGGTGTAATCTTCACGCTTGGCAGGCGCATCGGGGATTGCAGTATGGCTCTTCAAGATATTTAACAAAAGGCCGCTGCTGCGCGTCTTTCAGATGCTTCCTAAGTCGCCTTTTATGGCACCCATGGCAAGAGATGGGGTGGTAGTTTTCTATGTCGACACTACATGCCACGGTTAGTTTGACTGCTCCATAGCTCAGTTGGCAGTGATGTGGACTGAGATGCGTGTGCACCTGGGATCGATTCCCGGCTGGGCGAACATTGGAATGATGAATACCTATCGATGTTTGTTTCTGGTCTGGGTGTAATGTTCGTCAAACCCTAGATTCAGGTTTTTTCTAGTAAGAGTCTCTGAATGTGTTGTGTTATTATAATAGTTAAGGTGGTAACTCTCGCTATGGCGCGAAATTCAAATTTTTTCGTGTTTTTTATTTATTCTGGCGAAAGTATACATTTTTAATAAAGTTTAAATGAATTCGCGTATGTAAAAAACTATCTCCCATATTGTAATACAACGTTTTTTGAAGACAGACCTACAGATTTTGTGTCTAAGGGGTAGAAGGCCAAAAAACAAGTTCCTTGAATATACACAAAATCGGTAACTTTGTCTCTCAAAAACGATATATCACAATGTGGGAAATAGGTTTTTACGTACGCGAATTCATTTAAACTTTATTTAAAATGAATACTTTCGCCAAAATAATTAAAAAACGTGAAAAAATTTGAATTTCGCGCCATACCGTGAGTTACCGCCTTAATACAAAAAATTGTGATACTTAATTATTTAGAGAGAGGAAAGTTATAAAATCAACATACCAACAACAGCCGGGGTCCTGGGTCGCGACAGTCGGTCTACAGACAGCCGTATATCGTCGGCGAGCTTCTTGCGCTTGGCACCAGGAGCCGCCTCCGCTGCCTCCCCCACCGCCACCGATGCGCAATCATCCGCTCCTCTTTGAGCCAGAGGGCGCTTGCGGCCAGAGTTGGTTGTGCTACCGCCTGGAACAAAAAGAAAATTTTTTTTGTTAATCTTTTGTTTGTTTATTTGTATAATGGTGCGTCATAGTTTGGTATTTCTTTAAACATCATTAGAATCTCAGCCGAAAGACGACTACTGCATGGACATAGGCCTCCGCCACAAATCGCCATACCGACCAGTATCTCTAGCCCCGCCGTTTCGCTGGACGCTAACAAAACATATCTGATTACGAGTTATTGTATCGTAGGACTTACAAATACAAATAAGACTTCAAAAAAAAAAGGCTTCCAAGCCTTATGTAACCTAATACGAAACCTAATATCATCCTTATTATAATGGGTGTAAGTTTATTAGAGCTGGATGTCTAGCTCCAAAGCTGCCTGTTAAAAATATGATTAAAAAATATCTCACCATTATCTTGGAACACAAAACTCTTGTTGGACCCTTTCATACTGGACTTGATGACCTTGCTCTTCCTCTGCGTATCCAGAACTGGAGTGTTTACGGGGCTGCAGAACATCACCTTTGTCATCCTTTGAGGTTCGGTGAAGGAAAACTTCCTGTCCGACTTGTCTAAGGAATGAGTACGGTTGAGAATCTTTTGTTTCCTGTCACCAGATTTGGAGTTGGAGAGGTACGGTGTGCGACCTGGTGAGGGCATGGACATTTGCCGTTTCATAGGAGTTCCCGACTTTGGTTTTGGCGATGAGACTTCTGGGCTATCTTTCGTGAATGTGCCTTCCCGTTTTAGCGGAGTAGAGGGAGGAACTAATGAGCTTCTAGTAGCCCTTTCAACGGTTTCTGGTGTCTGTGAAGAGTCAATGGAACTCTCAATCAGTACGGGTGTTGCGTTGAGTATGTTCTCAGTTGACATCTTAGATTCATCACTTGTGATGCTGATACGAGAAATATTATCGTCAGATTTGTCAAAAGTCAGATTTACAGTGTCATTGGATGCAGGGTTTTTGATTTCATTTTTGTCAAAAGTGGAGTCAAGTTTGGTGGAGTCTTTGTCAAATGTTGTGTCAAGTTTTCCATTAGACATCTTTTGGTCTGTTGAGTCAGAATTTTTCATGTCACTTGTTGATTCTTTAGATTTCTCAAATGTTGAATTAATTTTTTTGTCAGAGTCAGCTTTATCAAATGTTGTATTGACTTTTATTGATGTCTCTTCTGCGGTTTTATCAAAAGTGCTGTCTTTTACAGCTGCTAGAGAATTCCTTTTAGAAGACCTGCGGCTTGAGGACAGTATGAGCTTTTCTGCATCTTCATCATCTGTTATATTAGAATCCTTAGGAGACATTCTGGTAATTGTTTTGTCAGGTGATTCATTTGCTAAAGTGACATCAGCAAGAACTATTGAACTTTTCCTTCTGGACGACATTCTAGGACTTTTAGATGGTAAGGTTAGCAAATCATCTGCTTTTTCTATTGTAGCTGTAGCATTAATAGGATGTTTTAATTTATCAGATGTTCCGTTTAGTTTTTCAGGCTGCATTGGCTTGATAGGGCTGCCGTCAGCACTATGAAATGAGTCCACAGAAGTGGCACTGTTATTCAAGGAAACTTTATTTTCCACAGTAACTTTTTTTTCTTCAAGGCTCTTTTTCTTATTCTTCTTTCTTTTACCTTTCTTCTGCGAGACTGCCACATCATTTTCTTTTTCATTACAATCAACATCAGCTTGAGCCTTGCTATTTGCTTTCTTTTTCTTATTGGCTTTCTTTGGAACTTCCTCAGGCTCGCCCTGGCTGTTAGGTAGCTCATCATTTTGCTCAGTAAACTTTTTAGTCTTACGCGTCACTCGGGTAGGTTTGCGCTTACTTTCAGAATCAGAACCTTCTTCAATGCCATTGATTTGGGGCTTCGTTTCTAAAGTGATTTCTTTGAGTGTGTGTTTACGGAGCGGTCGCACTGGCTGCTCGCTCACCTCCTTGGTCGAGTCGCCGCTGGTGTGGTCTTCGTCTGTTGAAGGGTAGCTCACGTAGTTCACCCGCTTCTTCGTTTTAGGTAGACTGACATTAAGAGCATCGCAGTTAGCTTTAAGGCGGCGGCTACGAGTCTTTCTGTCACCGGTCGCCTCAACCTCGGAGTCCCCTGTTATATTCTCGTGAAGAGATTTGTGTATTCCTGAAAAAATATGAATGTAGAGAATCATTGTAGGTTGAGAACTTTTGTTTACTGTTTTTGTAAGTTTCCGTTTGTAATAAATGGGTAAGAAATCTACTTACGCTTTCCTGATCTTGTAGACATTTTCCCATAAATCAGTGGCTCAGCCAAAAATCTATAACAATATGATTGATTTGTTTATTTTCGTTCGGATTTGCTTATTTTTGTTTGTTTGAAATCAACGATGAAAGATGAAACGATTCAAATTTGAAATTCTAGCACAGACACAGACTAAATTCCTCCTAAATTTAATATTAATACAATACGCTTTATATATTTATGGCATAGGTCCGTAGACCTTGCAGCCTAGTTACTTATGCATGGGTCAAATAAACGTTAGGGTGTGTTGCCCTAGTGTTTTTGTAATGCTAGAAGAATAAAAGAAATCACGATGAATTAAAATATATATTAAAGTTCCAATAATAAGTAGATGTCGGTGCGCCGACCAAATCAGATATGTGCATTTTTTTGAAATTTTTTTTTTTTGCTAGGTGGCCTTAGTTTTAGAATCTCTATTCGTTACAAAAATCCGTATGTGAATTGAGGGCTTAGTTTTCGAAAAACTGATCCAGATATGTGCATTTGTTGATTAAAAAAAACAGCTATGTGCATAAAAGCACATACGGAATTTGGCTTTTACTTGTAATACTACTGCACATATCTGTTTTTTCCCTGAACATGTGGCGTAATACGCCACACGGAAAACAGCGGTAAGCTGGAAGATTCGAGCTCCCGTCACCGTGGAATTGACCAGCACGGAATAAATCTCGAGCCAGGCAGATCCATATTTTGTCTGGCCTCCCTATTTACTGTCAAGCAGTACACCCTGCTCCTCATTCGGCTCCAGAGTTAGAATAGAATAGAATTACTCTTTATTGCAATCAATAGACTTAATATAGGTGATTACAATTTATAATTACTACATTGACTGCAATGGGCGGCCTTATCACTTTAAGCAATTTCTTCCAGGCAACCCATTGTCATGATCAAGTAAATTACATAAATGAATGTTGGGTTGGTCTAAAGAAAAATAAAATCTTTAATTTTAAACAATAATATTATAAACTATTTAAACTTAATTATGTATATACAAAATATATACGAGTTAGCACCACTGCCGAGCTTCCTCGGGTTCTTTTTCGGCTTTGCCTGCTGCGAATATCTCGCGTCCGCGGAAAACTAGGCCTTGGCTCTGCCACGCTTATACTCGACTATTCAGATTTGGGCTGTTTGCCTGGGGCCGAATGTGAGGCCGACGAAGGGCCAGCTGGGCCGAGGGATGTCGGGACGTAGCTGGAGCAGGCTGTTATCGTGCGTCTTCGGCAAAGTACCAGGGCAAGGAACCTGCGTCTTCTTGTCCTTGCCTTACCCTTTTCCTTTCCCGTGTCCAGGCTCAGATTTGGAGTTGGGACAGGAGTAAGTCTCGAAACGGAGACAGCCTCGCCACGGCCTCAGTTAACCTCCTATCTGCGGCAAGAGGCCCTCCTCCAGTACCTCGAATCTTGCCGACATCATGGTACTTACTTGGACCATGATGCCGTGGACTTTGTCATCTACTGGAACTGCTGCAGCCTGTCCCCCCCCTTTTTTTTAAAGGCGGAGAAACTCCTAACGAGTACCATGCAGCCCCGGGTGGAGCCGCAGGGTTATGTAAGGTTCGCAAACACTAAAACCCCGCCGGTGTCCATCTCGGCTGTTAGCAAGGGGGTCACGGGAGATTTTTCGATCTTTATGTTCAACTCCGAGACCCCTCCAGCATTGGCTCTTCGGCCGCTTCTCGGGGGGACATAGTGATCGTCCCCCCGAAGCGTGGATCTCTTTCCCAACGCTCGACGCCGGAGTCGGGACCCCGCGTTACGTCATCCTTCTCGGGGCCGTTATATGACTACACGAGGCCCCCGCCTCGTGCACCCAACGACCCCGGGGTCCCCTCTTAGTCGCCTCTTATGACAGGCAGGGGATACCTCAGTCCTTTTCTTCGGCCCGGTACTGCAGGGCGTGCACCCTGGCCCCCTTGCAATGTCTCCTTAATGGCGCAAGCTCTTCATAGTAAGCCATACAATCTTCATACTAATCTATCACATATCTAATTTGGAAGTCTCAAACCAAAAGCGATATGTGCATGAAAAGATAAAAAAAAAATTATTGAGCCTAAAATAGCAAGAACAAGACCTCTTTCATTAAATCTATCAAACTTTAGATTTTTTGTACATCTTTTCTCATTCATAGAATTTTCTTAAGTTAGACTCAATTTGAGTAATCATGTTTTTTGTGCCTCCTGAAAAGTTAAAGAAATGCACATATCGCTTTCGGTCGGCGCACCGCAAATCAGAATGATCTTAGATCGTTTTGCCTCTCTAAAATGGGCTAAAAAAAAGTGTGTTTGTGATTGATTGGACTGACTTGAATTTGATTGATGATTACAGACCTAACGCTCGCTTGGTTGCTGACAAAAATAAAAATTTAAAAAAACTCTGTCTAATTAAACAAAATGTGCTTTCGTGTAAATTAAATCTCAAAAAGGTTCAGTTAAAAATGATGAATTTCTTCCAACATGAGGTTTAAGTCCAGCGCCTAGAATCAAGCTGTTGTTTGAGGCGTTAGCAACGGCAATGTCGGTGACTCACTAGGAGGAGACAAAAAACAAGCAATGGGGAACCCAAAAACGTACCGGTCGGTGATAATTGTGGTGCTGATATTCATCAGCGTCAGTGTTTGCGACCGTGGCGACTATATCGGCTGTTACCGGTTCAAGATAGACGACGTGTTGAACACACACACAGGCCAATCGGCCGACGATTGTGTGTTAGCTTGCGAGCAAGTCTACTACAAGTACGCAGTCATCGGCAACCAGTCCACCTGCTTCTGCGGGAATGTACCCGGTCAATTCAAGCTTCCACTCGAAGACTGCAACACTGCCTGTCCAAAGAATGAAACTCAAAAGTGTGGTGGTGACAATGCTGCTAGTGTGTATGACACGGAGGTTACAGCGCCTGGGCAACCATCCTCATTTGACCTGGTCAACTTTACTGAGACTACCGTCCGTGTGCGCTGGACAGCGCCACAAGCTTATACTATTATAACAGGTTATGTCCTACGCGCAGTTGTGCTAGAAACTTATGCAGACTTTACAATTCCGCCTCTAGAATGGATAGTTTCTAACGATACATTTCATTCTGAGCTACTCAATTTGCAGCCGGGGTCTAAATATAACATTAGCGTTGCAGCGCACCACTTTGATGACGAAGGACCAAATATAACAATAACAGTTGAAACTATAATTGGAACCCCACACCCGAGCCCACCAGATGTTGTAATCAGAGAAAGGCACGGAGACAGGATGTTGGTGCACATCCCTGAAGCTCAGAACAACAATGGCCCAGTTTCCATGTACAGGGTTGTGGTTTCCATAGAGCTATTCCATTCAGGCTACATCAGTCAAGGTTTGAGCAACTACAGCTATGCCATGGAACAAGGCCGCTCCTACTACATTACTGCGGAGCTAGACCCAGACGATATCAAGAATGATTTTATAATAGGTGACAGGAGCACCTACAACAGCTTTTACAATGCACCCTTGCCTCTAATCAATGATATTGGGGTGTATCTAGGAGTTGTCAGTGAAAAGAACCATGTGAGAAAGATCAGATATGCAGAGGCAGCTTCAACAATTATACTGAACATTAATGAGCCCGAAAACATGTCTCCCATGGTAGTGGCACTGGGTGCAGCTATTGCCATCTGTGTGGTGTTGCTCTTAGTTGGAGTGGGGCTGCTCATCATACTCCGCAAGCGAGTAACACTGCAGCGCCAGCGCGGCTCACAGTCCATGCCGCTCAGTCCTAGTGAGCCGTGTATCGAAATTGAGAATGCTGGATTCTTGCAAGAAGAAGATGAAAGGGTTGACTACTATAGTAACTTAAAAAGAAAGCTATGGAACATACCGAGGAATCTCATTGACATCGATATAAACTGTGTAGTCGGCGCGGGCACTTATGGCAAGTTCACAAAGGGCAAAGTTCAGCAGCACGGAGCTCAGACCCCAGGGCTCGTCCAAGTCATACCGGACCGAGACATGGACAAGCCTACAAAGAGACAAATGTTACAGGAGCTAGACTTTCACATCAAATCAAGCGAACACGAAAACGTGTTATCTCTTATCGGAATCTGTGAAACGAACACTACACTGTTTGTCGTGCTGCAGGACACGAGGCAGAGTCTAAAAGATCTGCTATTATCGTCCCGGCACCACGATTCTCAGACCAACAAGTTTAGTATGCTCTCCGAATCTCGCGTGCTCCAACTTTGCGCCGACGTGGCGCGGGGTATGGACTACTTGCACAGCAAGAAGATATACCACAAGCGTCTCAGTTGCCGCAACGTGGCTGTTAACGAGACGGGTTCAGCTCAGGTGGCAGGATACGGGCTGGCGCACGCGCGGCCGTTGCACGAATCGCCGGATTATACGCGTTGGACGGCGCCCGAGATGCTGCGTCAGTCGCGATTCAGTCCGCGTGCGGACGTTTGGTCGTACGGCGTGATGGTTTGGGAAGCTATGACGTTAGGCGCGACCCCGTACGCCTCCGTGAGCTCGAAGGACGTGGCGGGTCGAGTGCTGCGCGGCGTGCGGCCTGCCCAGCCGTCTTACGTGCCTGACGACCTGTTCCAGCTGTGTTTAGCGTGCTGGCAGGTTGATCCCGATGAGCGACCAGATTTTCCCGCCCTTTTGCGGGACCTGGAGCCCCGTGCCAACGCTGCCCCCGGCGCACTTGGGGCGCTTAGCTTCACGTTCTATAATGGCTTTGAATACGAACCTCATATACCACAGTTTGAGATTGAATAGGTTAGCAGTATAATGTGCTTGTGCTACTGGTCCATTTATTTATGTATGATAAGTATTACAATGAATTAGTATTTGTATAATGTATCCAAAGACAGGAAATTCTTACAATGACAATATATTTCTAACTGCCACTAAATAAGAGTTTAAATAGCACAGTGTTGTGATTCTGATGCACAAATATTAACTTTAGTAAGTACTTTTGTATGCAGGATGTATCTTATAAGGCTGTAATCAAAGGGGTGAATCGGCACATCACACCCTACAACTTTCTCTGAGCAGCTTAAGAGGTCAAAATCTCGGAACCGAAAATCAGCCTGTCCCCTGTCCCGTACATAGACTCCGTCACCTGATCGAACTAATGTATGGAGGAGCTGATTTTTGTTTCGAGATTTTGATCTTTTGCTATGATTAGAGCTATATCACTCCGTTTAGTTTGTCATATATCTTACACTAGTATATAAGTGGATCGATTTTAATTCCATAAAGGTTGTCCACATTTTGTTTAGTTTGTAGTGGCTTAGTTTTTATTTTTAAAACTAAGTATCTAGTATTTTTATACCACTAATCATTAGAATTAAGTGTATTATTACTATTTATAAAATGCTTATTTGATACTGACAATAATGTAAAACCTTCTAAGTACTTAACTATTTCTGTTATCATCAGTTTACTTATTTCTGTTATCAAGTCACCTAACATCTCTTTGATAAATGTATTTTTTTCATTTCCACGACTAATTAAAGATTAAATGTAAATATGAATCTCTTCTATGTAACTCCTTTACATGACAATGTGCCGTATCGTAATAAATCTATTTTAATGCTGCATTAAGACTATTGCCAAAATATCTCGTAAAGAAATCAAAATGTACTATTTTCTCAGTTTGAATTCTTAAATCTATAAACTTTTTTATGTGTACATAATTTTTTATTCGTATTGATTGTATGT
Source organism: Euspilapteryx auroguttella (assembly GCA_951802225.1). Lineage (NCBI taxonomy): Eukaryota > Metazoa > Arthropoda > Insecta > Lepidoptera > Gracillariidae > Euspilapteryx > Euspilapteryx auroguttella. The sequence continues at coordinate 10,105,294 of OX637658.1, forward strand.
ATTTTTTCCTTATCAATTAAGTATTATTTTATTCATCAAATCAAATGATCTGTATATTCCGTCCAGTTTTATAACGAGATCTCTTTTGTATTTATACTTAGAAATAGTTACCTAAGTAATATATGCAAACAGTATATATCTATTTGTTTTATTATTAGTGGTAATACATGGGTAATACTTAAGGGGCGAAACTAGCGCCACTTCGATAAATAATTAATATCTTCTAAACCATGACCGAAATCAAAAATATGCGCCTTTGACTCACTAGATAATCTTGCTTAGAATTTTTAAGGCTCTTTTGCTTTTAGGTTTAAAGTCAAGGAAAAAAACCCTTATGCATTAATTAATTTCGGCCATGGTTTAGAAGATATAAATTATTTATCGGTAGTGGCGCTACCGTTTAAGCCCTTGGTTTTTTTATTTAAGTAATTTAAAAACTTCCAGGATCTTAAGAAAAATATAGTTATTTGTTTAATTTTATAATCGCGTTAACCACAGTTTAACAAATAAAACAACTAATTTTTAATTTCGCATTTATTTAAATGTTAATATAATATAGACAATGTTCAAGGTACCTCTTTATTGGTTTCCGTCCAGAGTATCAACACACTAGACGTCGTAGTAAACCTTCTAAACTCTTAACTTTGCAAAATAACATTTTGTAAAAACCAATAATCCATGTTCATATGACTAAATTACAAACATTGACTGAATTAAATTTATATAAATTCAAACGTTCTATAATAATTCAAACTTAATGTTAAATCCTCGTACTTATAACATTGCAGACCCGTTTACAGTGAACAAAGTTAACAAAATATAATTATATATACTAATAAAATAAAAACCATCACTTTTACATACAGCAACAATGTTCCGAACGCGGGCCCAGAGGCGCGCAGCCCTGCAGCCTGCACCCTTATAATAGGCAACAATATTAATTCAATAGAATTACTATAACATATCAATCTCAACATGTGTATAGTGACGAGTGAGACGCTAGTGCGCGTGAGCGTGCGCGGGCCGCCCGAACCGAACAACAAACAATTTTTTATTTATACCTATTACAATTTCCCCACCGCGTGGGACGCTCTCGTGACGATGTCATTATATGCGCAAGTTGATTCCTCAGTCTTTAATCAATTGATGGCAATGAGCAGGAGAAGAACGTAAATGAACTAATGTAATGCAATAATGTACAGAGCGACGACGCGGCGGCGGCGGCAGCGCGGCCCCGAGGCGACCGGATGTGACCACAGCCATGCTCCTACGGACAACAGATACCGCTGCAACAGACCCCCGAACTAAACTATACCTACCAATTATACAATAAACCACTCTATCAACAAATTCAACAACATTTAGCTATTAAAGTAACGAGGGAGGACCAACCTTAACCACAACGTTATCAGAAGAATGAAGAATGATTAATTACTAGCTAACTTAGCCTAACAACATTGAAATTTCCTTAGGTTTAACAGCGCTATTGGTGCAGCGGTGCGTCGGGGGCGGGGCCGGGTGCAGATGATAATGTGGTATATCAGTATCAGTATCACAGAAACAGTATAATATCATCTTTGATTTACTATAAGTAGTTTATATTCCGTTTTGCCCTGCCCCGCGCCGCACCGGTCACCGAAACTCCGACTAAGTATTATCGCGCGCGCTAAAACTATTTACCTATTTCATATTTAGTAGTATTCACGACAATATACTCTCAAATATTTGTAACAACGTTTTTTATTAATAATAACAATTTTAACATTTTTATTTGCAGTGTTTTAAAATTATATCTAATTATGTAGTTATGTAATCATAATAATGATAAATATGAATTAATTAAAACTAGAATTTATTTTGACTATACCGGAGGGGTTACCCACCTCGCAACAATAAGAGGCAAGTGTATCAACAAGGAAAAATTAAAGAATGGTTACTTATACTAGCATTCGCGTCTATACTGCGTAGCCCCAGAAACTACTGTGAAACCGAACCAACAAATATAATTGACATATTGCTTACACAAATTTCACTAACAAATTTTAGATAGACAAAATTGAGCTTGTTCAATAATCGACATCGGGCCTTCATAGGCACTAGTTCTGCAATCATCCTACCGATGCTTCCTCGAGAAATCGAAAGATGGTGACCATGTAGAGGTAGAATGAAAATCTTCTGGAAACTATGCTTTTTTCGAGTTGTTTGAAGAATTTTCCAGAAGCAGTGTCCTTCTCTGACGAAGGTATGCGCTTTAAGAACCAGTATTTAATTGACGTAATACGAATCCAAATCTACTACCGAAACGTACCTAAGTACTAAGGATAGAGTAAGACGAGATACCAGTAACTAGTTAAGAGATTGAATTAATGATTGATTGATTGAATATAATAATTATTTTCTACTAGAGCGCTCTAGCTGCGACCACCTACATAACTCGACAGACGGTAACAACACTACAACAACGAACTCGTTGGACTGTTGAAAGACTTAACTGTTAAATATTTATTTTCACTTGTCAACGTTCACGGAAGTACTATGACATCACAAACCACGCTTACACTAGGCAGGTCTCGAGATATATCTCAATTCCATCACTTAACCCTATATGCGTATTAACACGTTTTTAATTTTAAGCCATAAATCGTATAATATAACGTCTCTTTAAACATTTGTTTGTACTTGTGTCCCTTGCGGCGACCGGGGACGTCGCGGCCGACATGGCACAGCTGAGGTAACCAACGCAACTAAACTACGGACCGACGAAAATCAACTTCATTCACAACTGTAAATAAACATCTCTATCATATTGTCATATTCCGAACAATAATAATTATTATTACAATATTATACATATAGAAATCTGCTCTCTAACTTCAAAATATAATATAATTCTCTAATAGTATGGACATGCATTTTTTATACATAGAGTTGTACTTAGAGCGTTAGAGACGATCGACAAAATTAATTATACTTTCTAAACGAAACGTAAAAAGTAAAAAAATGAAAATTATTATGTTGTTGTTTTTTTAAAATATAATATTTATAAAAAATAAAGATCTTCACCGAGAAAACAAAAGGAATGACAACAATCTTGTTAGTTTGTGTCAAAAAAAAAGCGATGGAGCGGCGCGGCGTATTGCAATGACCCGGCGACCTAACTTAGTAATGGTAACATTTACAATGAAATCAACGTCTAAATAATTAGGTGCGGCGACTGATAATATACAAAAATAAACATGTGTGAATTAGAACAGGAATTTCCGTGACAGGACATATCACAATCGTACTTCTTTTCCGTAATTAATATAATATATTATTATTTTTCATTAAATTTAACCCTTAAACAACAATAAACATCTGCTAGGCAGTGTCAAATCATTAATATTACACGTCATAAAGTTAAAACGAGAAAAAAATAATTATAATATATTGCAACACTATATTTTTTATATATATAGTAAAACTAAATATACATTCTGGTGTAGATGGCGCGGGCGTCGCCGCCCGGCCCGTATCACATGCGTCGTTAGTTACGAATTTTAATTATTAAAAAAATATATAACAAAACAAAACAAAAAAATATAATAATTCCTTATCTACGACTCAGGTAACTGTCTGCGGGCGTGTGTGTGCGCGATGGTACGAATACACCGAAATAGTGTGCAGAAGGAACATTTTGCGCAAAACCTCAGTGCAACATTATTAACCTCTTCACCTCAAGTTTATTTCTAAATTCGACCGACTGCTAATCGGATTGCTTTAGTATTCCATAGCCGATTGCCGTTTTAACCAAGCCGATGTCGGTTACACTTACACGCCTAACGAAAACAGTATGAAAAACGATGGCAATTTGATAACGAGATCGCTAAACTTGAACCCATCAACGCCCTTACCACGGTTTTTCTAGCAAATTTACGCACGCTTTGAGTTTTTTTTTTTAATCTAAAAACGTTTTCTAGTATTGCTTCTATACGCTGCTTCAGTATCCATACAAAATGTCAAACGGGTGACGCGCGTTCGTATGGATAACCTGCACAGAACTGCGGTGTATTCATACCACGAGTGAAAGGGCACTACTGTAGAGCGAGCGCGGTGAGCTGCGTGTGGCGCGTGCGTTTCAATTCCTCCTCTTGAATCTTCTGCTCAATGAGGAAGGTAGCGCTTCCAATTGCGGCGGCTGAGCCCGTGATGGTGACTATGCGGTTGCGAGTGCCGGGAGCAAAAGTGCCTTTCTTAGAGATCTGGATGTTGGCTCCGGACATCTGCTGGATTTCCACCAGACTGCGCCCGCCGGGGCCTGCAAGCGGCCAGGGGAATAACACTTTATTTATAAGTGCTTACTGTTATTGTAAAGTTTAATAATTATTTTGTAAATTTTCTAATTTAATAAAAACAGATGTAGAAATAATAAAAAAATAACATCTTGACTAAGTATTTCATGAATACAAAATTAGGCACTGCTGGGCATTGCAAAGCTACAGAATAAAAAACAACGATAATGTAGAGGGATTCTCTACTTTATAATGATAAACTTATCATCTGGCTCCAAAAAGTTCCATTAATCAATCACGTCGGGGTCACCACATTAAGAGTAGAAGTACACACACAGAGTAAAGTACCTTGAAAATTGTATTTGTATAAACTTAGTCAGAAAATTCAATAGAATGATTGCGTATTTAGTTCATCGCTACTTCAACTATCTATCCAACAACTAAAACAAAACCAATAGGGGTCTAACTCACCAAGTATGGCACCAACGATGACCTCCGCAATCTCGACGTTCTTGCAGTCCTTGCCCCCGGCATCAGCCGGCGTGGGGCTCTTGCTGAGCGGCATCAGCGCGCCGGGGCCCGCGAAGCCGCCGCCCAGGGAGATCGGCGCCACCGCCGCTGAGGGCCCAAGCGCTTCCATTGCAACCTTCGCGAAACGCTCGATACGCTCCCCGCCTGCGCAGGCTCCGGTCATCGCCCGCCCCCCCACAACCGCCCCCCGCGGCTCACACACTTACATTAGAACGTTTCGCGCTGTTGCCCGGACAGAACACGTGTTAGCCGATTGTCTGATGGCCCGAATCCGACCCAGCGCTTTAGTTCCGACGAATTTTTTTGAGAAATGCTAGTGCACTCGAGTCTCCTCGTTAAAGATCAGACTAACACATGTTCCGTGTCAGAGAGTAGACAGAGTAGTGTTTTATAGAGTTACATAGAGGTGAGACAGTAAAATAGACGAGTTAGCGTGTGATGTTCGCGCATTAGTTCACTTAAGCTAAGTAACTAGATGGAATGATCTATACTAGACAATATTATGCTCGCTTCGTTGCAATTCAATGGCTAACAATACTCTAAATAACAATATTCAAACTACTTATTAATGTAGTAATGTAATGAGAGGCAAAATAACAATTGCACTAGCAGAACTGAATGTAAAAATGTTGCCAATTGGTAACTTTTGTCGAGCGCTGCGTTATACGGACCGATAGAGTTAAAAATATATTGAAAGAGTGATGGAGAGAACATGGTTTACAATGTTACCTCCATAGAGTTAGAATGCTCTTAGAGATGTCAACAATTCTTTTTTTTTTTTTTGCAAACACGGTTTGCTTCCACAGAGTTAGCAAACTCGAGTTTACAATTGTTTTGTTTTTAATTTTATCCGCTGACATGTCGCAGAGTGTAACAGAAACTGATGGTGTATAGCCGACGATGAAGTGCGTGTAATAATTTAGAAAAGGCGGTGCGGATGACATCGATAAGTATATAAAACAAAATCAAAACTAAAGCCAATTGTGTAGACATCAGTACAGTAGTACGGCTACAATAACAATCTGCCAAACGATTGGGAACTTTATGTTTAATGCGAATAAGGCTGAGTATTCAAAACAATCTTCTACATTTTAAAATTTTCTACAAAACATGGCATACTTAATAGATAGTGGCAAAAAGTTCCCATCGTTTGGACAGCACCATGCAGTAAAAAGAAAGAAAAATATTAGAAAGTAAGCCGCCTCCCTTACAATACAATAGTTTAACCTAAATTATTGTCTGTCAAAAATATTATTATGTATATAAAGATCACTTTTCGTTTCAACTAGGTAACTACAGTGCTTAGGGGGCGTGTCACAGCAGTGACGGCCATCTTGATTGCAAATCTTTCAGGCACCATTCTGTGGAGAGATAACGCCATGTTGAATGCCTCGCCGGGATTCGGTACAATGACTGTTGAATTACAGTTTAATTAGGATGCTATTGACTGTCATAAAAGCATCAATGGCTCCACCCATAGACTTAGAATCTTCTACGCTTGAAGACAAAAAATTACAGGCCGTATATGAGACGAAATTTGGGCAGCGCCCCAACTACTGGCCCCTTTTTGTGGCCACGAATAGTAGCACTTAGTCTCTGAAAATTTTGAAAGTGGGCCACTATGGCCATTTATTTTACACAACCCAAAAATTTTTATTTGTTGAAGTCTTTGTAATACGTGCAGACAAATTAGGATTACCCTGCGTTTGTCTTTAATCGCGTAGCGGTTTCTAAGTCTGTGGTTCCACCGTAATACAACAGTAATGTAAGTGTAATTCGATCAAGATTCACGGGCCCAGGCTTCTCGGTGAACGATCGTGGGTATATTTTTGACAGACGTGGAGGGAGTGGTTTTTTAATATTGTAAAAAAAATATATACTGAAAGCGCTGGTTCTCTTACCAGTCTTGCAAAATTTCGCTACAAAAACGAACAAACATTATTTACAGTTTTAGTATAATAGTAGCCAATGTTCCGAGTGAGTGAAGCTGTGCGATGGAAAATTTAGAAATTTCGAATGAGATGATGAATTTGGAAGAGCTCCCACCTGTCTATCTTTTAATTTGGTCGATTGCGTTTTTTTTTTAAACCCGCATTGATTCGAGGCGTAAAACCAATGCGAGCGAGGTACACAAATAAAAAAAAAAAAACGATTTTTATCGAATAATGTCTCAGACAGGCGCACCAAGTAAGGTCGCATAAAGAGGAACTGTTTTCGTTCATCTAGCGTTTTTTTATTGACTTTTGCCTTAAGATGAACGAAAAGTATTCTAGAAAATGTGGCGTTCTAAGAGCTTCAGTAAAAAAAAAAAAGGATTATGCGTCAAAGGAAACTACTTGATGACCTGACGTATTGAGAAATAAAAAAAAAACAGTTGAAACAATAAGAAAAGCTATAAGTAGCAATGGATTAGATAGCAGCTTAATTATGTAGTTGAAAATGACAGTAACACGAGATGAAAACGATGTATTTCATTATTTTTACGATAAATTGCGGAGATAGTTAGTCAGTCTTTTTTTTTCTTTGGCAGCAAAAAAAAAACCACATTGTTCAAAATGATGGTTTTTTTTAATGACAGCATTTCAACTGTTTTGTTTACAATCTTATTTTTAAAAATCGTTAGAGGAAACTTGTCAATACCTTAATTTACTATTTTAGCAGATACTTATTAGGATCAGAGGAGGGGCGGGCGGGGGCGGAGTCAGCCACGCAAGAAAAAAAAAAAAACGCGGCCGCTCACGTTTCGTAGCAACAAATGATTATTAAAGGCAGAAATAAAGTTCAAAAACGCCAGTGACCGCGTTCTTATGGTAATCGCTAAAACTGATAATCATGTCAATCTATACAACAATTAAAATATAAAATTTATAAAACAAATACCTAGAGTTTGATTCGAAGGAAGTACTTTACGCGGGACATAGGTACTTCGATGCCCATTGCAATATCTGTTTCGCTGTTGTATAGATAGATATTCAAGTTGTTTAAGGAAAATACCTTTTTTTTAATTGAACATTAAAAAAGAATTAGCACGCACTGAGCTACAAGTTGAAATGAACTTTGAGAATTCATAGAAAATAAGGTATTTCCGTTATCTCTAGTAAGTAAGTAATGAAGCTTGGTTTCTAATTTTTCCATTATACAATTTAGATTGAATTAAGTTATTAACATATGAATCCAGCGAGAAATTTATTTAAAAAATAAATAAAATTGTACAGACGCAAATCTTTAGAAACAAAGCTCAAATCTTACCTCAAACGGCCAAAAACCAGCATATTCATATTCATTGAATTTAAGTAATTATTAATTTATCAGATGACATTTTATATCAAAAAATTTCGAATTTTTTTTTTCATCAGTGATTTTATCAAAACACAAGTCGAACTATCTGTAGGTTAAAAGAATCGATTGGAACCGAATATTCTCATAAACAAAAAAAAAACATCTAAAAAAACTAGTCCAATTTACGGCCGTTTTCAATAAATAGCAGCACGCAACCTTTTGGAGCCATCAAGATTTACCATATCGATCATGGAAATGCCAATTGTCGTAAGGGACAAAGCACGACTTTTCAGGAGAGCCAAAAAACATTTTTTTTTTTACAAATCCATTTGTAACTTTTGATTGCCTTGATTTACAGCGATCAATTAAAAGAAGGCCAGTGCTAATTTTTGAAGATCTTTTCAATTATTTTAGTTTGAATACGCTACAACTAATGGTTTAGAAGATTTTGTCCCTTACGCCCTATCAATTTTAGCAACATTGTCCCTTACGCTGAGCTTTTTTTCAACTTTTTCCCTTACGACCTAAACATCATTTTAACTTTATAAAATAATTGGTTGTAAGTCCCATAAGTGTTTTTCCAATGTAGTCGTATGACTATTATAATATTTAATTTTAAAATAACTATGTAAAATTTAAGGGGCGTAAAGGAATTAAAATACCAACTAGTGTGTTGTTATTAGTACTGATGAAACTAAAAAAAATATATTTTATTGTGTCTATAGTGTGAAATGTTATTTTTTGGTTACCCTTGTAAACCAAATTGATAAAAGTTCTCAAATAAGAAGTACAAACATTAAAGTTTTAATATTAATTATTGAAATAAAAAAATAAAATAAGGTACTTAGATAATTTTTATAAAATAACAAATACCTAGGAATTCCAATAGCGCCCTGGTAAGATTTAAAAGAAATTTAAGTTATTAATCTTCAATTTCTACAATAAAAATCAACACTTTAAAAAGATAGATAGGTAGTAATTCGTTTATAGCACAAGTTTAAAGTTATTTAGCTTTTAACACGGTAAAGGAATGAATACTTCAGTTAGACCAATTAAAAAATCACAAGCCTTACATAAAAAGCTTTTTTGTTATGGTTGGTATGTAACGTAATGTATGAATAGAATACCAGCACCCCATCTACCATGTATGGCTAAGGCGACTAAAGGAAAAAAACCGAAGCACGGGCAGTCCATCGATGATCCTACAACAGCTTAGTACAACAGCCATACTGCGATCTCCAATCTGCCTGCCAAGTGTGACAATTATGACAAACCAACTAGTATGATCATGGCTAAAATTTACCTATAAATTTATCTAAAATTGGCCTAGTTTGCTCTTTGGTAGCGGTCAGGAAAATGTGGGGCAAGGAGCACTAACTAAAGTTGATCCCGGGCCAACGAAGCTAGAGCAGGAATTGAGTTCGTTACGGTAAAACATTATTGTTAAGGAGAGAGAACCACAATCCCAGGAAGGTTTCGGGTGTATAGTGAACAATTCCCTTCACAGCATTGTAAATACCGATATTATCACGGCAACGGTAGCGTGTCTTGTACGTCGATGAATCTAGCAGTATTTGTTAAAAGTTATACAAGTATGCGCTGCTACATATCAATACAGTCCAACGACAAAGTGGAGATTATGTATTCCGTGTTATGCATAGCTCAAAAACTTACGTCACAGTTGACATAGGAGATTTAAATGCGAAACGGGTAAATTCTGATATTAGCGACGGGATAACGCCAGAAGTGTGGAACAGAAGTTTGTTAGTACTGTTCTTCAGGTCATAAAATCAGCTGAAGAACATCTAAGCCACCTTTATAAATTGTTCTTGAAAGTCATCAAGAATCGTTTCGCGCGTAGGTTTGAGGTCTTCGCTTTAAGAATTAGCTGTTTCTCGTAAAGGCAGAGTACCATGGAACACATACATGCTTTAAGGCAGGTAATATAGAAGACGGAAAAGTATAATCTGCCTCTTTGCCTAGCATTTGTGAACTATTGGAAAGCCTTTGAAGCTGGGTAGTACTGGTTATATCGAAGTGTTTGTAAAAAAAACGCCACTATGTCAGCTGGGCTACAGGATCAGACCTCGAAGGCTGCTGAGGACTGGGTTCAGAAAGGGTTATGTTATATCCCTAAAACTGTTCACCGCAGCCGCTGTGCACTCGAGTATATCTTCAAGACTCGGGACAGGAATGAACTAGGCATCAAGAAAAATGGTGAGTTCGTCAGTTGTTATCTTTTACTATAGAGTCAAATTAAAACCCACCGTTACGTTTAGATTAAGGAATACAACAAAAAGTGCTAGAAATCAATGCATATTGACATTTGTCGTCGTACCCACTCAGATATAGTTACATTTTGATTGGCTGATTAAATAGATCAACGAATGGGTACTTTTAAAACATTATTTTTTAACAAATTCATACAAAATAATAATTAAAATCTGAGTTTTTTATAAACATAACATTAAGTTACGACCCTTACGACCTTCAGCTTTAGATACTGCAACAAATTTTTTTACGTCGTAAAGGACATATTGACAAAACCGTTTAAAAATCCTCAAGAATATTTTAATTTATTGGCCCTTACGCCAAAATGGAAAAATTAAATGTCCCTTAAAGCTTGTTTTTTAAATAAATTTCTGAGAATCTTTGGAAGCTAGAGAGGTTTCAAATATACCATTCGATAGAGCGTGAAAAACTGAGTATAATGGCATCAAAAACGAAATTTCGAAAAATGTCCCTTACGACAATTGGCATTTCCATGATCGATATTATTCATAAAGATACAGTTCATTTTAAGAAGCTTTACTGGAGCTCTACCTCTGGTTTGTTGTATGGTAAATACGTGACATCCAATCTAAATTGACAAACGTCAAACTTTTATGACTAACAGGGTTAATCTTGATTCAGGAACGGCAACAGGTTTCGTGCTAGCTGGGCAATGGTAATCTAATCTAAGATCGGTGACGGGTGTGAGAAGAGGACTCACCTAGTGGCACCTGTCCGATAGGCCCAAAGACGGCCGAGTCTTGAGGCTGCAGCGGGAAGTATGCAGCAGAAAGCGGCGCGGCGGGTAAAGCGGTCGGCATTGGTACACCCAGTACGCCGTGCTTGGCGAGGAGAGTTAGTGCTGCGCTGATCTCTGATACACCGCCTTCCGAGTAGCCCGACTGACGGAGCGCCATCTGGCAACAAACGTGTTCTATGACAAACACTGGCGCTTCTAACAGGGCTTTGGGAAACGTACAGTGGCGGACACGGTCGGCGTAACACTTCCGGTTTTTCTGTATTGCAAAATAGCTCTTGTTCTTTGGTAATACAATCTGGGGTTGACGAAACCATAGACAAATCTGTTACGGCCTCCTAGTCCGTGACTGTACCTATAATCCCTGAGATGCCAGAGTAAGAAGCAAGAGCGGTGTAGCAGCTGATAGAAAACACTGACACTTCTATTATGGGGTTAGGAGCGGTGCTTCACGAGCAGAGCGAGCGCCGCGCTGAGTTCTGATCATCCTATTCTTCTTTTCACCAAGCCACATACAGTCTTAGTCTAAGCTATGATAAACAATGATGCTTCTTATAAGGGGTAAAAGTAAAAAGTAAAAAATGATTTATTCAATACAGGATACAAGATATCGCTTATTGAAAGTCAATTAGACTAATCTAATTAATATTTATACCTTATTTCGTAGAGTATCCTATAGTGATAGAGGCGAGGTAGTTCAGGGTGCCCACCAATTGGCTCAGGCAAACAAATGTTTGCCTTGCCTTACGACAATGGTCGCCTGGAGACGCCCCCAAACGAGCCCTCCTCTGTCAAACGATTCTACTCACTTGGGTGCAGTTTTAAACGAACGTCGCGCTGATCACAGAAGAAATCTCCTATAATCTATTAAAAGGTTCAATATAAAACCAATATAAACCTAAAAATGATCGAGAATGTGCTCCAAGAGCGGTGAAGCAGCCGACAGAAATGGTTGAAGACACTGATGCTTCTTCTCACGCGTTGGGTGCAGTGTTGAACAGAAAAAACCTACTCTTCAATACAAAAACAGTGGCAAACCTTAATATGATCAAGTATGTGCCGCAAGAGCGGTAAAGCAGCTGGGAGTAAACACTCATGCTTCTAATAAGGGGTTTGGTGCAGTGCTTCCTGAGCAGAACCAGCGTCGCGCTGTTCCCTTGAGATGCCGTCTAATTAGGTATTAAGAAATCTTCGCTTCAACCTATAAAACACATCAACATAGAACTAATCCAATAAGAGATAAACCTTATTATGATCAAACTAGAGGCTGCCCCGCGGTTTTTCCCGCGCAGATTTCTCATAAACACAAAAATCCCGTTTTTCCCCGTTCCCGTGGGAATTTCGGGAAATCCCTTCTTAGTGCTCACCTACACTCCCCAAGGAACTCACGTGCCAATTTTCAGCTTTGTACGCCCAGTAGTTTCGGCTCTGCGTTGTCTGTCAGTCTATCAGTCAGTCAGTCAGTCAGTCAGTCAGTCAGTCAGTCAGTCAGTCAGTCAGTCAGTAACGGAAGAGTTTTATATATATTGATTTGTGGTGCGAGAGCGGTGAAGCAGCTGGAAGTAAATAATAATAATGGGTTTGGTGTAGTACTACACGAGCACGCTGGTCACATTGATCTTTGAGATGGCACCTTTTGAGTTGATCGTCAGCCGGATTACGACTTCTAATAATGGGTTGGCTGCTGTGCTTCACTAGTAGAACCAGCGTTGCGCTGTTGCGCCCTTGAGATTTCCTCTAGTAATACCTAAAAACTTCGCTTTAACCTATGAAAATCGACAAAACATCAAAATAAACCAGATTTAAGGTGGTAACTCTCGCTATGGCGCGAAATTCAAATTTTTTCGTGTTTTTTATTTATTCTGGCGAAAGTATACATTTTTAATAAAGTTTAAATGAATTCGCGTATATAAAAAACATCTCCCATATTGTAATACAACTTTTTTTGAAGACAGACCTACAGATTTTGTGTCTGAGGGGTGAAAGGCCAAAAAACAAGTTCCTTGAATATACACAAAATCGGTAACTCTGTCTTTCAAGAACGATATATCACAATGTGGGAGATAGGTTTTTACGTTCGCGAATTCATTTAAACTTTATTTAAAATGAATACTTTCGCCAAAATAATTAAAAAACGTGAAAAAATTTGGATTTCGCGCCATACCGTGAGTTACCGCCTTAAACAAAGACAAACCTTTATATGATCCAGCGTGTGTCGCGAAAGCGGCGAGGCGGCGGGCGCGCCGGGCGGGCCGAGCGACAGAGTGAGCGAGAGCGCGCCCATGCCCGCCGCCGCCGCCGCGCCGTTCACCAGCACGCCGCCCACGCCGCCCACGCCGCCGCCCAGCCCGTGGCTCTGTGGGGGTAGGCGTCACTGTGATACTCCACCAGTAGGCAAACGATAAGTCAACTGGTGGAGTATTATGAGCCTACTAGTACAGTGGCGTACTTACTAGAACGGCGCAACAGTTTTTCCTATGGTCTCTTGAACCTATGAGTCTATAATACCATTTTATGAATATTACAATATACTGGATGTTTCTGTCAAGGCGGTAATAAATCAAAGGAGGGATTCAGCTCACAGCTGAACAGCTGTTCCATACATACATACATTGGTTCAATCAGCTGACGGGGTCAATGTATGGCACAGCTGATTTTTCTTTTGAGATTTTGACCCATGTTGCTTTAGGAAAGTTGTAAGGTATGGTGAGCTGAATCCCTCCTTTGATTTATTGCCGCCTTGACAGAAACACCCAGTATATTGCAACACAGAAAAACTGGAAGTGTTACGCCGCTGGCGCAAACTTGACCGCCACTGTACAGTCACGGACTAGGAGGCCGTAACAGATTTGTCTATGGTTTCGTCAGCCCTAGACTGTATTACCAAAGAACAAGAGCTATTTTGCAATACAGAAAAACCGGAAGTGTTACGCCGACCGTGTCCGCCACTGTACATAAGCTGACACCGACGGCTAACGCTTCCTTTTTTCTGTATTGCAAAATAGATCTTGTTCTTTAGTACTACAGTCTAGCTAGGGCGTACGAGACAAAAGTGTTACGCCGCACGTGTCCACCACTGTACTTGCTCTTCACAAAACAAATGGTCTTTTAAAAATTTAGTTTTTCCAGTTTCAGTGTGGATTTGTGAGTTTTTAATTTATTTAAGGTTTTATAGTTTTCTAAAGTTTCAATAACAGTGCCTCGTATTTTCTTTTGCTGTGTTTTTTTAATACTTCTACCGGGTGTTTCTGTCAAGTAGGCAATAATATAAAAGTTGGTTCGATCAGCTTATGAAATTCAGCTGATCGAACCAATGTAATGTAAGTACAGAGTTGTGTTTAAAGGTCCCGGGTACTAATTTCCTTGAGTTTTTTTCCGATGATGCTCCGAAAGAGCATAAAGTATGGTGAGCTAAAACGCTCCTTTAATTTAATACCACCTTGTCAGAAACAACCTGTATAGCCAAGTGCAGCCATTAAAGATATATGAAGTGCAAATGAAAATAGAATAAATATCACAAATACATATTAATATAATAATAATATTAACACATCACACTCAGAGCCCCTAACTAGGAAGAACCTGTATCTAGGGTGCCCGAAACACACACAGACAAACATCACACCCAGACCGGAAACAAACATCGATATTTATCATATCAATATTCGCCCCGCCCGGGAATCGAACCCGGCCGGATGCACACGCTTACTCAGTCCACATTACTGCCAACTGAGCCACGGAGTAGTCAAAGATACATGTTAAAGGTACATAGATAACTAAAATGGAATGAAAATGGGATGAAAAAGTATGGAATGGAATGGAATGAATGAATGAAAGTGAGCATCATGGAACGGTCGGTCGGTAACACACTTACAACACGCTCGCATGTGACTCGTCGGTCAATAAATTGGTACAAATTTTGAAACGGGGCGGGTGACCATGTCAATTTTGTTCTCATTCCATTTTTAGTTCCTAGTAAATTTTCAGGACTTTCTATAGTGTAACCGTCTTATTCATAAAGATACAGTAGATTTTAAGTAGCGTTACTGGAGGTCTACTTCTCTGGTTTGTTGTATGGTAAATACGTGACATCCAGTCTCAATTGACATACGTCAAATAACTAAAATGTTCTTTAACTTTTTATGAATAAGACGGTTAATCTATACCAATATTATAAAGAGGAAAGGTTTGTTTGTTTGTTTGTAACGAATAGGCTCCGGAAATACTGAACCGATTTGAAAAATTATTTCACTGGTAGGAAGCTAAATTAACCCCGAGTGTCATAGGCCATATTATATTTTCAAAATAATTAGGGATCCTTACCTAAACTCAAATAATATAACCTAAGTTGCAATATTTTTTCCGTTGTTTACATATTTTGACAGGTGGTTTGTTGTTGTTGTTTGTTTTTTATTCAGCCATTCTGGGCAGTCAAAAGAACATAGTTTTGAATAAATAGATATTATTAGATACTTTGTTAACATAGTGAAATCCTGTTATTGGCATACATAAAAAGCACCTAAACTTTTCTTGTAATACTTTTCTGTAACGCTGTTGGATTTTTGTTTATAAATAAATAAAAATAAAAAATAAAAATGATGCTAAAGTGTCGAACCAATACTGTTTATGACACGAAAAAGTGTTTAAATAAGACCAGCATAATAAGGATCTTTCATTGATATAATTTATTTGAAATCAGGGTTAAATTTATACCCTGTTATTCATAAAAAGTTAAAGAGCATTTCAGTTATTTGACGTTTGTCAATTTCGACTGGATGTCACGTATTAACCATACAACAAACCAGAGAAGTAGACCTCCAGTAAAGCTACCTAAAATCTACTGTATATTTATGAATAACACTGATAGTGTTCGCAATTTAGAAACAGAAAAGACAACCATAATATAAAAGGAACCTTGCATTCATAGAATTTATTTTAAATATGATTTCAATTTATTGTGGAACTGATCTTCCACTAAAATCTCATCCTAGATCCAATTTTATTTAAAAGCCCCAGACTCAATTTAAAATAGACAGTAGGGAATGAGTTAAGAAACAGAAGCGACAGAAAGTAAGCCAAATAGTAATTAAACATCAATTAGGTATATATATATCATAAAATGTGAAGTCACCCAGTGTTAAAAAATAAACCCGCCATATTGTTTTTCGGGTCTCTCTCTACAGGGCGGGATCGGTCGGTTGTCCTACTTTAAGCAAAAAAAAAAGATAACAGTTAACTACTGTTTATTTGCAGATTAGGAAGTTAAATTGATAAAAAGTGTCGTGACATATTTACTAACTGATAACCATTTAAAAATTTAATGTTCAGTAGTTATCAAAATTTTCAAGATATTATTTTGCTGATAGTCGCATTTTATTTAATTCTACAGTGTTAATTCATATGTTATCATTCAACAAAACTGTTTTCTATTATATTTACAAGAGCTCAAACCGTTTTTAAGGCCCAGTGCAGTTGGTGGGCGCTACTAGTGGCTCACTCAATCAAAATGCGCTGGCGTTAACTCTCGGTATGGCGCGCAATTACAATTTTTGCGTTTTTTAATTATTCTGGCGATAGTATTAATCAATATATATAAACCTCTTCCGTTACTGACTGACTGACTGACTGACTGACTGACAGACAACGCAGAGCCGAAACTACTGGGCGTAGCGGGCTGAAATTTTGCATGTAGGTTCCTTAGGGAGTGTAGGTAAGCACTAAGAAAGGATTTCCCGAAATTCCCATGGGAACAGGAATAAAATGGATTTTTGTGTTTATGAGAAATCTACGCGAGTGAAACCGCGGGGCAGCCTCTAGTCAATATATATAAAACTCTTCCGTTACTGACTGACTGACTGACAGACAACGCAGAGCCGAAACTATTAGGCGTAAAAAGCTGAAAATTGGCACGTCGGTTCCTTGGGGAGTGTAGGTGAGCACTAAGAAGGGATTTTCCGAAATTCCCACGGGAATGGGAAAAAACGGGATTTTTGTGTTATGAGAGATCTGCGCGGGTAAGACCGCGTGGCAGCCACTAGTTTTTAATAAAGTTTTAATGGATTCGCGTACGTAAAAAACCATCTCCGATACAACTACAACGTTTTTGGAAGACAGACAACTTATTTAGTGTCTTAGGACATAAAGGCCAAAAATCAAGTTAGGTCCTAAGACACAGAAATTTTTTAATTTCGTGCCATACCGAGAGCTACCACCTTAACCAACACAACTAGCATCATCGTATCAGAGTCTTAAAACTATCCAATATCAAGGAAAGACCACGTCACGAACTATCGCAGCCACCTACAAACCTAAACCTAGCAACAACCAGCAGCACAACCGACCCCGCCCTCCCCCCGCACCGCAGCCAGCCAATACCTGCCCTAGCACGGGAGCGTGTGCAAGAGTTACCTCGTTCACCTCGGCGGTGGGCACGGCGTAGGGCGAGCCGGTCGGGTTGTAGTTGGCGACCGGCCCCGCCACGTCCGCGTACGACACGTTAGGACAGGACCCAGACTGCGGGTCGTCGACCACTTTCTGCAGTATCATCAGACAGGCCTTCTTGTTGTTGTCCTTCTCACCTGGAATTGAGAAGAAAGGGATACATGTACAGTGGCGGACTAGGAGGCCGTAACAGATTTGTCTATGGTTTCGTCAGCCCTAGACTGTATTACCAAAGAACAAGAGCTATTTTGCAATACAGAAAAACCGGAAGTGTTACGCCGACCGTGTCCGCCACTGTACATTTTTTGTTACTATTATCTTAACTGAAAGACGTACACTGCTGGACGTTATAGGGCTTACCACACAGAAAAATATTGTGGATGAGTTTTTCATAATCGAACGTCACGTTTGGAAGGCTGGTTGGTGACCCCACATAATCCAGCGGCTCCCCCCGGGGCCGCAGGGTACTCGTTACGAGTTTCCCTCCCAATAAAAATAAAAGGTTGGTGATCGAAGTATTTTTTAGGGAAACGCTTTTGCCCGTCCTTCGGATGTTGACTTTATGACACGTATGGGTGTAGATGGGGTGGTGGGTGATATTCTAGGCCGACGTGGGTATGTAGTGCTCACACCCACTTAAACTTACGGTGGCCATCGCCATCTCATTGGTTGGGAAAGACCTCGGAAGTCATCCATGATCTGCATCCAGAATCTTTTCCACAAACCAAAAAAGATCATTATGATAAAGTTACACTGGCACATCTTGAGTTGAAGCGTTTTAACTTTAACAACTAACCAACAACAGTGATATTTCCACAAACCAATAAAGAACATTATGATAAAGATAAACACATCTTGAGTTGAAGCATTTTAAGTACTAACCAACAAGAGTGATGTATAAACTGGCACATCTTGAGTTGAAGCGTTTTAACTTGAACAACTAACCAACAACAGTGATACATCTCTCCTGCAGCGACAATTCCTTCGCTTTCTGTGAGATCTGGACGTAGCTGCCGCTCTGCTCTTTCACCTGCTTGATGTAGTTGCCACCTTTGCCGATGATCATGCCAGCCGTCGAGTTTGGCACCAGGATCTTCACCTGGAGATAGTTAATACGTTTCGTTTTTAACCGCCGATCAATCAAGACCGATTCATCTAAAATGGACACCAATTAATGTTTAGTTTAAACGCCAAATGAAATGCATCTAAAATGTATTATTCACCATAAAACTATGAGTTCTTTGTAGGCCTATTATTATTAACTAGAGGCTGCCCCGCGGTTTTTCCCGCGCAGATTTCTCATAAATACAAAATTCCAGTTTTTTTTCGTTCCCATGGGAATTTCGGGAAATCCCTTCTTAGTGCTCACATACACTTCATAAGGAACCTACATGCAAAATTTCAGCCCGCTACGCCCAGTAGTTTTGGCTCTGCGTTGTCTGTCAGTCAGTCAGTCAGTAACGGAAGAGTTTTATATATATTGATTTAATTTAATGGACTTGACTCCACTTCAGTGGAGTATTTTGCCAATGTCAAGTTCACAAATTAGCTTATAAGGGTGGACTTAAAGCCCGGCAACGTTGTACGGTTATTATAAGTTTATTGGATTATTGTTTTAAAGCCCGCTAACAAAACACGTGGTTTCAGAACCAACGTTAAAACATTAACGTTAATCCCTTTGTAGGCCTAACTAAATACTACAAGATGACAATTATGTCCTTCAAAGAACGGTGACCATCAGGGAGCGAAAAAATATACTTGCCTATGTTTTGTATGAAACTTAGTCTACTAGCGACGGATCGGATGTTTCATACAAAACATAGGCAGGCGGTATTTTGCGTTGCGATGCAGCCCGGCCCGATTTGCCCGGTGGACGTCGTCCTTTATCCATTATCAAGGACAAAGAGAGCTCTCACAAGTCTCGCTCGCTACGTGCTTCTGTCTTGAAGCCCCTGGTTACTATCTTGTAGGTAGGGTTTTATCACAAACTAGAGGCTGTCCCGCGGTTTTTCCCGCGCAGATTTCTCATAAACACAAAAATCCCGTTTTTTCCCGTTCCCGTAGTAATTTCGGGAAATCCTTTCTTAGTGCTCACCTACACTCCCTAAGGAACCCACGTGCAAAATTTCAGCCCGCTACGCCCAGTAGTTTCGGCTCTTCGTTGTCTGTCAGTCAGTCAGTCAGTAACGGAAGAGTTTTATATATATTAATTGATGTGTCGGTCTATAATAAATTCTCCGTCTCATTTTATCTAGCCGCGCTGCACCGAGCAACGCGTCGTATAGAGCTCCGTCCAGCAGGAAAACCTACGGTCGACCTTGCCGCCACTTGCTCCAATAGACACACACAGGCGCATCTCGCACTATTCAATTAGTTCTCTCCGCGGCCGGTTACGATAGGAAGCGTTTTTATTAAAACTACTAGTTGACCCGGCCAACTTGGTATCACTTTACAATAATTAACGAATATATATTTTTACTACTTTCCTCGCAATTTTTCCATGTTTTCTCACCGTATTGCGTACTTTCAAACTAATTAGGAGATAGGTATAGTTGTGTCAGGCCATTAAGAATCTTTTTTCGAAATTGTTATCGCAAAAATACAATTAAAGTTTTATATTACAGTCTCACTTACGTTATCTCAAACATGAAACTAAATAACCGAAGTGTGGCTAATACGTGACTAACTGCGCCTTAGACTGGAGCAGAGAAATGGCAAATTATGCGGGGTTCGCTACAACATTTAGAAACCTGCCATTACAGAGAAATTACTAATCATTTGGACAGACCCGGCCTTGAGAATTTAACTACGGATCATAGAAAGTAAATGGGCCGTGTACAATCGTTAAACTGGCAAGTATCGTAATTTTCTTATTTGTGTACTAACGTAAATGAATGAATGGTTATAAGATGAAAGTAAAAACTTTTGAATAAGAAAACCCATCGATGGATAGCTAAATAGACGGCCAAGTTCTAAGCAGAAACGTAGAATTTTTAAGTAAGTTTACATTTAGACGATATTTTTACTAAATGAACACAAAATACCAGGTAAAGAGTTATTTTGTATGAATAACATGATACCAAAAACAGATCCTTGCAGAATAGCAAAATAAAAAGGCAAATGCGTAATATCAATTAATAATAATATAGCAACATTTAGCGCGTATCTCGGGCACATGGCCCGTATCAGGGCTGGGGCAAACAGTGATAACGCTCCACACGCAAGAACAAACCTTACATTTACATTGTAAGGTTTAATCTACACTGTCATAAGCCACAGTGATTTCCATGCAAATGCTCTAAAAGCTAAAAGTCAATTGTTCGCGCAGGGAGCAAAACTTGTTTACTCCGAATGGAGTATGAATGGTAATGAGACGGGGATTCGTCGGCGTCATTAGCAAGTGCTGCGGGGCGGGGGTCATTAGGCCCCCGGGTCCGGGGTGGTTGTCAAACAACAAACAAAGTGTGGTTGGAACTGGAAATTATGTATCGAGGTGGAGACATTTGTTTTAACTCAACAGAAAGTTACATTCATTACATCCTATAGTCGACCACTGCTGGACATAGGTCTGCTGCTGCTCTACAGAATGACACAAGAACAACCATTGTGGAGGGAGGTTGCCATAATAGCCACGCTCGGCAAGCGAGTTTGCGATCGCAGTGTGGCTTTAGAAGTATTTCAGCGAAAGACGCTGCTGCCCGTGCCCGTGCACCGTCAAATGTTTCCCCATAATCGCCTACGACACCTTTGAGAGATGGGGTGGTGGTATTAAATGCCGCCACCGCACCAATTTTATTAAAAGCATTTTGAAATCATAAAAAACGCTCATTTTGATACTTCCTACCTGCTTGTCCCGGTCTTGCGGCATCTTAGCGTCAGCTCCCTCGGCGAAAGGCTTCACCAGCTCAGGCTTCTCCTTGATCTTGTCCATGATGAAGTCCAGCACCACCATGATACCCTCCACGGAGCCAGTGATCAGGCATGCGCGCTCTGTCGTTCCTGGGGACAAAATTAAAACATTTTTATTCACTTTGGTTTGTTAGATATCATTATAATCATCATCGCAGCTGAGCATGTTACACAGCCTCGTCACACAAGGCCTCGTCTACACATCGCCACAACGACCGGTCTTGAACAACCCTCATCCAGTTCCAGTACTTCATCAGCCTTTAAAAGGCTTTATTAATATATTTAAGACAACAAACATTATTCCACTTGGATCTAATATTAGCTTAGTTTAACACAGAGTTCAACGAATGAAAAATTCACAACGTTATCCACAGATACAGTCTAGTTGGTTTAGTTCTAGTAACACAAAAAATAATCTTATAAAATATCTTCGAAGTTGGTTATCGAAGCTGATTAGTACTTAAAAAGTTACGAGGAAGAAAGAGGGCAATTGGAGATAGTAACAATGTTTTAAAAAAATGTATTGACAAACTGCAAAAGACACCTCTCAACAGTAGAAGGCATTCGTAGCTGATTTTTAAATCAATACCCGCTTGGTTTATCAGAATACCGGCTCTTCCTTGATTAATCTAAATCCCTATCATTCCGATAGACGTAATTATTTCTCTTATATTGCCAACCTCATAGTGGGCGGAAAATAGGGCATCTCTCTCCGCGGAGGAAAATTGTAATCTTTAGGAGGCGCATCCCGCGGGTGACGTTGACGAATGATGGCCGCCTCGCCGCCGCCGCGCCCCTCCAAAATATATTAATAATAATAACAAGGTCGTGAAAACCCAGTAATATTAATACGCGTAACTTAAGCTGTTCTGTTTGAGAGACGTTAATGATGGCATGTCAGCAAAACTTGTTGTGGCGGCTGTCGAGATATATGGACAAAGAGATTGGGCCAAACAAAACCAAGAAACTTCTTAGTTTCGCTAGTTGCTGACAAAAATAGGAATTTTCTTTAGTCTGTCGATCCTGCTGTCAAATTGTTGGGTTAAAATTTGCGGGTTTTTATAATTTAAAGTAAGTATTAAATAAATACTATTGTATTAAATTGATCCTTCAACAAACAGTTCACACAAGGGACCGAAATACGATTATGGTTTCTTTACAGTTTCGACTAAGGCCTATTTTGCCATGTGAGTTTTACAATTATTCCAATTCATTTGCCTACCACACAACAATTCAACTGTTTCAAACAATATCGATAATTGAATTCTGATTTCAATTCTATTGGCAGGTTGAAGCCGGCAAACGCTGCCGTATTCGTGTCAATAATTTTGTGTTGAACAATATCCCCGTATTCTCATATCTGTATCTGTTTTCTTGCCTTGGGGTTTTAGGGGATACTATTAGAAACGATATTCGCTTATCATCCTGTATTGATATTTCGTTGTTGGATTAACATCATAACAGCCCAGATATTGAAAAGCATTGTAACTCAAACTTTTGATACATTGAGGATAAAATTAGAAGATTTTTATCACAATTATGTTTTAAATTCTATCAGAATTCAATATTAGTGTAAAAGATCATAAACAAAGATCTGATGTTCAAGCAAGTACAACATCGAAACGAGTTTAAATTTATATGCATAAACATAGATTAAAACAAGTTGCGCCTGCGCGCGAAACAAGCTCGAGCACGCGAGCTGGCGTTGCATAATACATCTCCTTGGCCTTGGGAGGCTGCACAGGCAAAAACCAGCTCTATCACCAGGCAGTTGAGTTGACTGCCGCATGTATCAGGGTCATTAACACTTGGTGCACGGCCAATGAGAAGATTATTTGGAGCAGTGGGCCAAAAAATTATATCGAGTTAGATGTTAGATGGGGCCAGGTGCGGTGGTAGGGCCTAGGTATCAACTGCCAGGAGAGCATACATTGTAGGAAAGGTTAAACATATTCGGTAGCAGACCAAGGGGTATAAGTCTTTTAACCGAATCGACAATGACCATTTGATGATAATGGTAGCGTTCGAAAACCATTGCTGCTTTTCTTAGGGCATGTGCTCTTGTGGTCCTTAAAAGACAGCAATGGTTTCCGGATGCTGGCATTGTCATTTAATTTTACTTGACAATTTGTTCAAGAGTTTGATTCCCTAATCAGCAGTTCTGTACTGATTTAGCTATCGTGAACTTATAATTACGGAAAAACAAACAGTAATAGGATTCGAACTCTATTATTAGTAATTTTATTAAGCGTTTATGTAGAGTCGTCTACAATACCGTCTAAGTATGGTTCGCTCAAAGGCAAAGCATCTGATTCTTCAATATCTGGACTTTACGAATAACGATGAAGACTTCATTCCAATATCATGATCCTGAGCTGCAGCTTGATCTTTGACTTACTATTTATAGTCTTTGGTGAGTCAGGTAGGAGCAGTATGCCCCCACCACCGCCACACATTTTCATCAAAATAATTTCGAATTCCGAATACGTCTGTCCAACAAACGCTAGCAATTTAGTTTCAGGCCGAATGCCTGCTAGCCAGTACGTTACACAAACACAAACAAAAGCTAGCAATGCGGCAAATCGAATACGACACATGTCATAAACGTTGTTGGTAGCGACACTCAGCTATTTAATTTGGAAGCGTCGTCGCCCCGGTTTTAGCCTAGCGTGCGAGGCTATGCGACACTGATAACATTGATAATTATGATTATTATTTGAAATTAGAAATGTGTTCACATAGTTCTGTACACCCTATGCAATGTGTGTGCCTATCAGAATGGCATGTTGGCTACATGCATGTAGGTCTGAAGTTATCGCTATTTCAATGAGTTTATGAGTTTTGTTATATAGAAATAATTTGCCAATACTGAGTACAAAATTTAAGTTTTTAATGTTTTATGATGTTCATAAAGCAAAAAATGTTTGTTCATAATCTATTTATTTTTTAATAAACTGCCCTAGCTACCCAGTGCCCGAGATTCCATTATACCGCTAATACATAACATTGTCACACTTCTGCTTGCGAGCTGAAAATAAAACGACACATATCCGAGCTAACGTTCAAACTGTCACCCTGACGGGCCGGAAAAAATCAAATTATTCATGAAAATCGTGAAACAAACGAATTTGTGCTCTACCATGACCGGGACTGGCGGCGGCAAGTGACGCAAACAGAGAATTGATTTCCAATACTCGACCTTATTATGTTGAATTTAGTTACATTTTTTGTGTATTTTGTCATAGCCTAGCAATAATATCATGTATATGTAATTCATTGTCAACCTGTCAAAATTTGGATTCATTAGCTGCAATGCTTAATTAAATATTGTACATAGAGCGATGGCATCGTTGCAACCGCCCCAATCACAAGTCCATTGGAATTTTCAACTAGAACCATCAAGTTGAAATTTCTTTTTTTAAACTGAGAACTTACATAAACCTGAGAACCCCCTCTTTTGTAAAAATAGGCCTAAAACCTTTTCCTGAAAGTAACAAATACCTTTGTGAAAACCGCATCAAAATCGGTTCAGCCAAATCGAGATAATCGCGGACAAACATACATACATACAGATCAAACTGATAACCTCTCTTTTTGAAGTCGGTTAAAAAGCACTTCGAACGGAAACATTAACCTTTTTGCGGGTAGCAAGAAAATATTGCGCGGGCGTACATCATTTGCGCGCTGTCAGACGGGCTAAAATAGTTACACATAGCGGGTCAAGGGCCTGTATTGCGGCCGCTGTCTATTTTAAATATACTTATGAATTATTACGTCCCAGCGAGCGGTGCGGCTCAGTGCCATAATCCAGCTTTAACAGACAGGAGAACTATTGCACTCAATCAATCACCCTTAAACTGCTATAATAGTGCGATAAAAGATTCACAACAGAGATAAACGCTTCATATAAAGCATTATTTACGGCACATGTTTAGCTAGTAGCGTTCAGTTTATGGTCATCATAACGCGTAAAACAGGCGACAACAACAACCTCTTAAAAGGAGTGAACAGCTTCCAAACAGATCATAGAAAGTAAACCATAATACTGTTAAGGTTATTTCCAGAGTGGAGACCGGAAATACTTGGCAAAGTGCAATATGATCGGGAGCATCCGGCTTGTAGGGCATATTTTTAAAATAAAGTTCGTATTGAGGTCACACACCCGCTCTGCTCGACCCATGCGGCGCCGCGCAAGACTTTGAGACGAGAGAGCGTTGCTGCTTCGTTACATGTGTACTAGGAGACAAGGAACAATAGTGACCTAGTTATGGTTTTTCAATCTCAACTAGGTTTTTTCAAATTTGTGTTTTTAACTGCAGTCACTTTTCTTTTGAGGATATTGATCACCGGATTCACCGGTCGCTACAAAAAGCGGTATGTCTTTCAGAATCATTAGCTTCTTGTAAGTCATGTCGGTCTACTAATAGATAATGTCAACTATGTACCAGGTGAAGTTATCTATCGTTTAAGTAACGGCGTTAGACCAAGCTTAACTAAGCTAACAAACAGTCCCAGTCAACTACAGGACCCAGTCTCAGAAATCTTAGTGTAAATAAACTCGGCAAAGAAACATCTACAAAAGACCCTTACTTTGTTAAAAGGGACAAAAGGAAAATATCATCTCGCTACGCTAGGTGCCTTGTGCTGGGCGGGTTACTAGGACACCAGCGCGCTGCAGCGAGACATAGTCATTTGCGAGATCAAACAAAGTTCTATTTGCAAAGATTTAGATATTAACGTCAGCTCTTGCGATGCTTTTTAATGAGGACATTATATTATTTTTACTTACTAAGCGATATGATTCGACTGCTCCGTGGCTCACTTGGCAGTGATGTGGACTGAGTAAGCGTGTGCACCCGGGTTCGATTCCCGGGCGGGGCGAATATTGATATGATGAATATCGATGTTTGTTTCCGGTCTGGGTGTAATGTTTGTCTCTGTGTGTGTTTCGGGTACCCTAGATACAGGTTCTTCCTAGTTAGGGGCTCTGAGTGTAATGCGTTATTATATTATTATTATTATGAATATGCTTTTACACATTATTATGTTTCTCTAGTCTTGGATATCACGGGACGGAGCCCGGTCCTTTGTAGCTCCGGTTCCAGGGGACGAATTAAATTCGTAGAAGCCCTTTCGAGGCTTGCTATAATGTTTATTGATCTCAATCCAAAATGAGCTGTTCCACTAAATGCATAAACGGATCATACACCAATCGGCAATGACCAGAAGGTGAAGGTTATTATTAAATTTAAAAAAATACTGTTTTATAGCGAGTGTGTTTAAATTTAAAATGCGTTTTTACTTTCTAACAACAATCTCTGCGTTATAAGCGTACTACATACATTCGTTGCATAGATTTTTCAAAACAGCTGACGAGCGATTCATCAGCTAATGGGTTGGCATCACGCGCGATGCCCCGAGCAAGGGCTCTCGATGTTATCTCGAGATGGTAGTTTTTGTAGGCGCTCGCTACAAGCAGCGAGGTCGCTGTAATTATCTACTACTGTACGGCTCCTAGTCACGGAACTGATAAATGCTTCATCAAGTTGTTTAGAGTTTGATGGGTGCTTTTAGGAAAGTCATGGTAAAGAGAAAATACTGATGCGCCACCAAATCTTTTTAGCTTTATAAGTATTTAGAGAGAGTCGGTTGTTGTAACAGTAAATCATGAAACACAGATCATAAAGATGAAAAAATACTTTAATTAAAGAACAGAAAGAAACAAAATAAACAATGGAATGAATGTCTCTTAAACGTAAGTTAAAGAAAGTGACAGTGACAATTTCACGCAACGTTAACTAACTGCAACCGAACATGAACAAAACCATGAGGTAGTAATAAAATATGAAAACTTTACTACTAAAAGGGCCACTTACTAACCAGCTGCTTTCTCGAAATCGGAAAATCAAATTCCTGTTTGAAAACTCCCCAAGCTCGCAACAAACACCCGCAAACGCGACCAAACGGAAAAAAGGTTTCATAATTTATTTGGTTCTTACGCTTGATTAACCCTTTTCACACCCTACAGTATCAATCAAAAGTCGACTTCGGAAAAATGATTTCACCATTACAATAGCGGATGGTCTTTTGTCGAACATGTCTCCAAAATAAACCGACTACTCATTGTTTTAACAGTCAATTTACTGTAAAAAACATAATTGAAAGTTTTTACGCTAGGTACCCAATGAGAGTTGTTGTGTAATAGAAAGCCAATTATATTATGTTTAATAGCAAAAAAAAACTAATCCTACAAAGTCGGTCGCCGCCGAGAGCGCGACGAACGGAACAAGTGGCACAATTGTAGAGAAACATCAAACCACTCTTATTCTCGTTGAGTGATGTCATTCGGCGAGTTTTGTTTTTATTCCTTTGCTAGCCGCGACTATGATGCAAACAGCCTTGGGAAACTCCGCTGAACACCCGACTTTTTCAACTACATTTTTGTATTTTCTTTTATAGTCTAACTTTGATTAGTTACTTTTTATTTCACTAATACCGTAAAGGTTATTAGGTACTGGTCCATGGAAACTCATTTATTACTAATGCAGTTTAGTTCAACTCAATTTCATACAATGTACCAGTTTTGAGTGGTGGAATGACTCTATGTTGCTTCTTTGATGCGCCTTGTTTTTAGTTTAAGTGAAGCTTCTAGTTAACATAATATAATTCTTTGTTTAAACCAACAACAATGAAACGAAACACAATATCTTTGAATTAAATTTCAACAAACTTTAATTAACAACGTAAAAAACATATCCGGTTAGAGCCAAATATAAAACTGCGGCAGCTCTGACAAAGTTATTATAATATAAGTATACACACGACTGCTAATAACGAAATCATTTGATTCATAGCTTTGGATCAAACTACCGAGGAACGACTTCAGATATCAAAGTTTTTCCTTTTACCACATCGCAATTAAAAAGGCACAAACTAGTCGCACGCAGCAAAATGAACGTAATTTATTTGCTTGTTTAGATGTGAAGCTTCAAGTGAATAAGATGAATTATTCAGTGTCTGCCGGCACAGGCCGTGCTATCACGTCACTCGCATTGTTGACTCTAGCACTCCATCAATAAACACTTGATTGATATCCGCGAGCAAGGACGCCACTGCTCCAAATGAGATAAAAACTCTAATCAGTTTTGTTTACAATACTCATTGAAAAGTGAAGGGCCTAGAACACAGCCTTGTGGTACTCCTCCAAAACTTTGTAAATTCAAATGTTACCTATTTTTAAAGAAGCTTTGATGATACATCGCGATTTCTAAGAGAAACCTCTAAGGAGCAAGTCAAGGTCTTGCGTTATGTAGGTGAATGACGTAACCGCGAGCCATACTGCGACAAACGCTGTAAGGTGGATTATAATGTGCTACTTAGTATGCATGTTCCATAGGTTAATAATAATCAATATTTAATACTGTTTGATTAGATTTAGGAAATTGTCGTATTGGTTTGGTTTATATAATCACCGTTGTTGTATAAGTTATGATTAAATGTTTAATGAACATTATGAATTATTAAATTTTGTGTGTTGACGGTCTAATGTGCTGTACTAAACTCTACATCTGCCTGACTGTACTTATTTCTATTAATAATAATAAAATTTGTTAT
Organism: Euspilapteryx auroguttella; assembly: GCA_951802225.1. Lineage (NCBI taxonomy): Eukaryota > Metazoa > Arthropoda > Insecta > Lepidoptera > Gracillariidae > Euspilapteryx > Euspilapteryx auroguttella. The sequence continues at coordinate 10,134,367 of OX637658.1, forward strand.
AATATGGCCCAAGCGCAACCTATAACAAGTAAGAAACCAGGTAATTCAATTAATAATTAATCACTTTTAAATATCAATAAGTGATACGAGTATCCTAGAATGAACAGACTTTTTTATCTTCATCTTATAAATAGCGCAGACTAGACCTGCTGCCTACAAGGCTAACTAGCTAGAGTTGTGAATAGTAAAAAACTTTAACAAAGGCGTAAAACTAAATAGGCATATCCTAGAGGATACGCAAAGCCGGATATAAATCTCGTGTCATCAAAGAGTAATTTATGAAATTCTATATCAACAATTTATTTGTCGTCTAAGAATTAGTGCGTGAACAGTCCCCGCTGCGGCAAAGGCTATCTGTTACAGCGACAGGCTCTATCCCGGCCATTTGTCACAGGAAACCGAGCGGGATAATCCCTCAGATGCGAGGAGAGGTCAAAACAAATCATGCCTTCTACTAGTTTCCACCGCCTACCTTAGATATTTTTTCTATATTACTCAAATATTATTGACCTTCGTGTAGATTGTTGTGCAACCAGCCGGTTAGAGAAGCGTGTCGGATCGGAATGTTAAAGTTTTGGAGGTCCGCGACTCGAAACATTGTATCTCTCTAGTCGCTAACTCTACACCATTAACCTAATTGGTTATAAAATTTCCTAGAGGCACAGTATATTGAAAATCTATATTGTTTGAGTGACGTGAATAACGCGGCAGCTCGAGGATACTTGAGAGGCCTCAATCTGTCTTTGTCGCTACCCATTCTTCACTCTACTAGGATTATGGACTGTATTCAACATTGGCAGGAAGGGATGATACTGATCTCCATGATATCAGAAAATCTTCATTTAGTAAAAATTAACCAAACAAACAGACCAAACAATTGTATCAAACCATTATAAATTCTCTATACATGCAAAAGGCAGGTCCCCGTTTGAACATTTATCACTTTTGATTGTACATGTGTAAACTAAATCAAAACCTCTTGAGATAGTAAAAAATCATACACTAATCATTTCTAGTCAAATCATACAGATCACAACACTTCATCTGAAAGCTGATTGCGACGATATTAAAGATTGTAGGCAGTAAATATACAAATTACTAACCAATCACATCACGTACTAGAAGCATCAAGATATGAATTGTTATTGGCTAAGATCCAGAGACGTAAAGTATTGTGAAGAAGGATCTTCAAAAGCCAGAATCGTAAACAGAAATGGTTAATGCAAATCTTATGATTTGCATCTTGTTAAAAAAACCAGTGATTTGAACTTACCAGGATAGAAGTCGTGGCTCTTGGACATCTTGACTCGCGCTCCCGTGTCTTTCTGCAGCTGAGCGATGGTCTCGCCCCCCTTGCCGATGATGGCACCAGCCACCATCGAGGGGACCAGCACCTTGAAGTGGTACGTCGGCTCCGAGGCTGTGGGGATACCATACTTAAGAAAATTGCTAGTTTAGTAATCTTTCTGAATGATAAAGAAATCTTGAAGCAACACTCATTTAAAATCTTTAAGCAAAACTTTTGGTCTTTGTTCGTCATTTGTGGTTATCTAGGTTAGGTCAAGGTTTCTTTTTAATTCAAAGTAAACTTATGGAATGGGTTGAGGTGGAAGATGTGTTGTTTTCTCGGATAAGGTTACAATCTTGTTAGCTGTTATCATAATTGTAAAATTTTACGAGCTGCGATTAATGTGCCTACTTCTAATAAACAAACTTGAGTAAACTTAAAATCAACAACAACAGGCAAAATTGAATAACCTCATAATTCCACTAAATCACTCCCGGGTCTCCTCGTGTCAGATCGGAGAACAATAACTTCCGGAACACTCTCGGAACTCTGCGAATTATAGCCCATTTGTTGATTAAACTACGTATTTCGCAAGTTAGCCCGCAGCTAATCTTAGCTTGGGCGCAGAGCTTATGCCGCGATCGAAAAACAACACACTTTCCTAAGTCAACGAGTATGGATAGACAAACAAGAATTTGCCTTCGAAAAGTTATACAGACTTGTAATAGTGCAATAACAAATTGAAATTACAGTAGCAGATCTTATTTGTCTTGAAAATTATAGTTTGTTTGGAAGGTCAATTTATGCGTGTGAGCTTGAGACGTGCTTGTATGGATGTAATGTTGTGTTGTAATCAATGTGTGCGTGTTTGTATGTTTGTAAACCATACCGAAATTGTGCGCTGATGTCAGTCTGACGTAATGTAATGATCTATGACTTAAAACGGCAGTTAGTGTGGCTTCAGAATTATTTTCTTTAGGAATTGCTTTGATCAAAACTCCGCGTGTTTTCTTTGCAACTTTTCACGAAATTCTTGTAACTTTGTACCTCTCAATGGCTCTAACTTGATACGAAACAAAGTTGTCAGAAAAAACAAGATGGATTCTTTGCTTTATCAAAAAATAATAATAAAGAAAACAACAGTTGGAAGTTATTTTCGTAAGAATAAAGATTACGTAATTGCGATTAAAACATTCCAATAATTTATCCACAAAATATAGGTATAATGTGTGTGAGTATACATTCAACAACATCAATATCAAATAGCATCGTTATAACACTAAATATCATGCATACGCTTTATAAATTGTGCACGTAAACTATTTAGTAAGAATTATTTGATGATTTACAATAAAGTTCAAGAGTACAACATTGAGTTGATGGCTAGATTCTTTAACGTCATGATAAGCTTTTTATACTACACACTGAGTTACATGACTTACAATAGTACATTGTCAAACTACTGAATACAAACAGAATTACTTGATGAAATTTGTGAAAACCACAGATTCTAGCACAGACAGTCGACTTAGAAGGAATTCGATGCAGAATAGCTATGGCTTCACCAGTGGGCTCTCAATTGCGCTTTTATGTTCAACTCAATGCATACGCACCCACCAGGAGACGGATCAGCGTGCGTTAGAACTTGTAATATTAGAGCATATGCTGAGTTGCTCAGGCATGCGTCAGAGTAAGACTCATGATGAACAGAAAAGCGCAATGGTGTAGACATAGCTTATGAACAGTTTAATGGACGCTATCAGAAACCCCTACGGCATCCGCGGGCCGCAGCTCAGCTGACCTCATTTCCCTTGGAGCACTGAATGTGCTCCCCCCACCCTTCCCAACCCTCGCTTCGCCTGCAACGCCCACCATCCCAGACCAAGCTGAAAACCGGAGACATCATTCCGATCGAGCAGTCGTCGGAGGAAATGAAGTATTCCACAATGTAAGAGATGCGCTTTTGTGAAGCGACGAGGGTACAAAGAACGAACGCCTATTCTAATGAAACCGAGCCAGAGAAAAACTTTACACAAGCAGTAGCCACAAAATTGGACTGAGGAGAATTGCGGACAAAGAGAAAACACTAATGATTTATAGCGGCCAGCCTTTGGAATAGATTTACTGGCGGCTCGTTAATGACCATTGATTGTAAGGCACAAGGTTCACACTCGTAACGGCAACTGAAGCTATTAAATTTAAAAAATATGGTTTTGGGTTTCTCAACTATTCTGCATAAAAATCAGTTTTAAAATCAGTTTTAGTGCGCTATTGTAGTGAGTTTGAAAGCAGACTTTCTTTTGACCATAAAAATAAAAACGAATGTGTCCGAGTACTAAATTAGTCTGGTCTGAATATAGAAGACAACTCTATAAAGAAAGTTTAGTAGTCAGCGACTGTGTAATTAGTGTAATGTAATGTAACCTCATTTAACACTTTCGGTGTGCGCAGCGCCCCAGAAAATACCGCATCGTCACAGCTGGTAATCTTCAAAACTGGTCGCTTCTAACATCAATCATTTTGAGCCCGGCCGTCTATCTCTAAAAACCGCTCCATTGAATCGCTTCTGATACCATTTGCTTATACAAAACTGATATGAACCGTCATGGTAGAGGTCATGGTTTGGATCGTCCCATATTGACGTTATTAATAATTAATTAAGGCTCCTCAACGTGCATTCATCAAAGTTTCCATATCTTTCCCTTAACAAAGCATCGCTCACTAATTGTTCTGCCCTGTACTAGTTTTATTGTACGTTTAATAAAGCAGAGGTCGGAACGGAAACCACGGAATATATTTCGTACCAAAAATGGGGATAAATTTTATTGAATTCGCTTTCCACTCCAGAGCGTTGAGTGGAAATGAAAAGCGAACGTAGTTTAACGACTCCGAAGAAATTCAATACAAAATGGAACTTTGAAATAAAGGTTTTGCCAAGAATTGAATTGTTTGGATCGTTGTAACAATAGTCACGTTTTGTGGAACGCTAGTAAAATACATAGATTCATGAGTTACATCATAGCTGTTATAGTTATAACAGACGTTCTATGAACATTAAAAACAAGGCAAACAATAGTTTGTCACTGACACGCTCGGTTGTAGAAAACTGGCCATTCTACAAAACCATTAGAGCGCACAATTCCGTGGCTCATCATTGCAAGGTGAGGACTTGGCACCTCGCATCTAACACATCGGATAAATGTTAGTTGTCAATGCCAATGCAGGTTTCTTAAATGTGTAAAAACTTTGCAATCTATCATTGGACATATTGTCGCCAGTTCATTGCTTATACGTAATGGCACCGCTAATTCTTTATCCAATACTAGCTATCCCGGCGAAATCGTGTCGCGCCCGCCGTACCATTTTATATGGAAAAATAAAATTGTGTTTTTTACTATCTTCCCCTCCATTTTTCCTTATATTCCTTGGGCTTCTACAAACATTTCAAGACCAAATTCAGCTTTCGGCCCGGCCTTTCTCGAGTTTTAGCGTGACTAAAGAACCACGATTCATTTTTATATTTAGTAGATAGATAGTAATTCTGAAATTTAAACAATTTCAGTATATTTTAAAATAAGACAGACGCTCTCTGTAAGTTGGTCACATTTCCTGGGCAGTAAACATTCAAATTGCGTTATAAATAATCATTTTCGTGACGCCTATAAGTAATGCTAAATTAATTTATCGAGTGGGTCAGAGCAGAATTTAAATAGGAGCACTGATAAATTGTCAACGTTGCCCCAAATACCAACGAGAAATGGACCGAAAGTAGGTAGTTCTTAGATAGTTCCATTAGATTTGGAGGAAAAACTTTCTAGGTCGGTCACCGCGGGCGGGCAGCGCGCGCACAGGGACGCCCGCAGCAAATCGGAGCACTTGACAAAAACGAGCGACTTTAAAAGAACAGCGCTAAAGCCTTTGTTTGCACAGATGATAAATTTGTCGTGCGCGATAAAAGAAAAACGTCCTTGACAGCCGGGGCCGACGACGTGACGACGACGGCGGCCGTAGCGCTCTACATTATATCTCTTTTACAGAAACCTACGTGTAAATAGCTTTCCGATGGCGGAAGCCGAACGAAATCAATTTCAATTCGCTTTATTGGCTGCAGCACACAATATGTGGTGTCAAGGCGAGAACCGTAACCCTGGCGACGGACGGCTCTGCATCGCGTGACGCTCACATGAAGCCGGGAACTAGCTCAGTTCTCTTCTCTAGCTTATTAAAAATTTACATTCAAAATCGTTTCGTAGTCACGCTATATCACGTTAACAACTACCAATGCAGTGCAGTTGAAATATTTACTTTGCGATAGTCGATTACGTACGATTCGGCGCAGTCGTTCGTTACAAAAACTTTGGACTATTAAATAATTCTGGACAAAAAATAAACCGAAGAAGAAGTATCAAATTCGGAGCAATCAGTAATTTGAGCAAAGACAATATTGAAATAAGGTGAACAGTGTTCGTTAAAGAGCGGCAGCCGAGACTTTATTTACCTAATTGTATGTAAATTGGAGACCTTTTATAATTATTCTCGGGGCAGCAGGTGGCGGTAAATAACCCGCAAACGTTCCTAAACACAAATTAGATCCAAGGGAAACGGCCCTGTAATTTGTGAAAACGTCGAAACCGGATATTCTGATCCCTGCGGACCTATAAATTTAGGATCGGCTAAAATCTACTATGTGAATGTGATCTCTGAATTTACAGTAAGCGCGTTACGTAACAAAGCAGCTAGTAATTGCGTGCGGGCAATTGAAAGTGTGTTAGCACAACACGAGGCGAGAATTCAAATAAAACAGACACGGCTGTCATAGGCACTCGGTCAACGCAAACAGATGGGCAAACTTTGTTTTTCTTCCACTGCCACCATGCTTGTATAACGATCTAATTGTCATGCGGCGTAGGTGCCGCTTGCGCAGGCGCACCCATTATCGTGACGTTTCCATTGCTAACGCGCGTCGATTAGATTGATCGCAGCTTAATTCTGCCAATAATGGAAATTAGAATGTTTTACGTGTACGGTCTCCAGCAAATCAAACTACGAACTCAACCTACTAGCTTAATACGCACGACTTAAATACTATTTTGCTAACAAAAATGGCTACAATCGGTGTATATGTCTTTGCTCCAAAAGCTATTTTTATAACTAAGTTAAATAATAACATCATACAGCATACTTAGCACTCTAACAGACGCCGCCGCCACCTCGCCGCCCGCCGCCGCCTATTTGAACGCTTTCGAGCCTATCACTAGGCAGAACCGGTATATCTAGCGGAAAAACATTTTTCATTCGGGAATCGAACTTGGATATTCCGAGTTACAGTCGACAACTCGACATTGATCGACACCATTGCTTGCTCACTCGAATACTGAGACATAAATTTGAAATGACTGCCCCATACAGTTGCTTAATAATAGTTTGAAAACCCTTTTGATCGTTAAATTTTCTTTTTTTATGTTTCAACCTAACCATGTATTCAAACTAAAGTGGGACAGTATCGATTACAGTAATTTATTTAAATTTCAATTAATTCGTACTTCAAATTAGCATGGAGCGCACTATTGTGTGTGTCGAACGAACCTTTAGTGAATCGACGTTTCTAATCGTCCAGAAATAATTTCCAGTTTCGTGACAAGAGATCGCATACTTAGGTTTTAGTTAAGTTTACACGGTGCGAAACTAGCGCCACTCCCGATAAAGAATTAATATGTTCTAAACCATGGCCGAAATCAAAAATATGCGTCTTTTACTTCCTAGATAATCTTGCTTAGCATTTTTAGGCCCTGTTGTGCCGCGCTCCTAGTTTTTTCAACTACACTTGAGTTTAGTGTTCGGTTTCGGTTGAAAATATTATTTCGGTCTCTAGGAATAAGTTCAAAAATATTTGAGAGCAATGTAATAATTTACTATCCTAGATCCCGGTATCCATTCCCTAATAGTAAAGTCAGCTACTCTTGAAGCAAGTTTGTTTAGGATTCCACTTTGCGCCAATTTCTGGCTTTTGGCTTGCTTGCCTTGCAAATCAGACCATGGATCGAAGCCAGAATATTCAAATGATATGAATATGAATATTAAACAAGTGATTAAAACGTGACGCGATAAGAGGCTGAATTGATTATTCTATGTTACCGACCGACAAGCAAGCCCTCGTTAAATATTAAAGAAATAAGGAATATTTAATAGGAATTTCCTGAAACTTTATCAAAAATTTCAGCTTTTGCCTTTGAAAATATTGAAGTCGCTTCTGATTCCCAAAACCCAACGGAGAATATCCAGTTTTTTTTTCATCGAATATTCCATGATATTTCGTTGTTTTGCAAACTTTTTTAAAAAACAATGTAGATAAAATAACATTAATTTGCCCAAAATCTTTACCAATATTATAAAGAGGAAATATTTGTTTGTTTGTAACGAATAGGCTCCGTAAATACTGAACCGATTTGAAAAATTATTTCACTGGTAGGAAGCTAGACTATCCACGAGTGACCTAGGCTATATTCAATTTTCAAAATAATTAGGGATCCTTACTTAAACTCGAATAATGTAGTTCAAGGTGCATTTTTTTCCGTTGTTTACGGACAGTTGGTGGTTTGTTGTTTGTTATTTTTAATTAGCCCATTCTGGACAGTCAAAAGAACATAGTCCATGGAGCCAAGTGTTTAGTAGTATCTTAAATTCTGTGGCGCAACGAAGTTCGCCGTGTCAGCTAGTTTAAAATAAAATAGTCATTTTAAGGTCATAAAGAAGCAGTACTTTTACGAAACAACAAACTTATAAGAAAAAACGTCGGACTGTCGTCGGTCAGTGCACTGAAAAGGAAAACAACAACAAGGGTGCACCAGATAAAATTCTTGCGGTTTTAGGACACAAGTTGACACCACAGAAGATATTCCCTTTGTTAAAAGTAACATAGCAAAAAGCAAGCCTATAGGAGAGCGGGGAGTGCACTTCACAGAAACGAATCACGGAAAGCGTTTATATTTCTAGGTATACAGCTAGGCCTAGGTATATATTAGAACTGAGCCCGATTTTCAAAGAAAAAGTATCATGAAAGATTAACTTTACATTAGAGGACTGGATTAATTACTTCGAATTTATTTTTGTGATTTTAATTTACATTAAATAAGTATGTCTTTTGATACGGATTATGAAAGGCTTGGTTTAGGTTAGGCGATGCGTCTCCATGGAAGCTAGAGACAGACCGTATTATTCATAAAGATACAATAGGTTTTAAGTAGCTTTACTTGTGGTCTACTACTCTGGTTAATACGAGACACCCAGTCTAAATTGTCATACGTCAAATTACTATATAACTTTTTATGAATAACGGCAATTTTTACCCCTCTTCTAGGAGAACGCGGCGAATTTTTCAGGGTTACAGAAATAATATTATCACAGTTAAATGCTCTGAAGGGGTTAAGTAATTCTAGTCACGCCCGGCCGGCAAGGCAGCGGTTTTATCGCGCTTATCAGCAAATCCAAGTAAATTCTCTACTAAATTGAAGAGGAATAGTTTTTATGCCACTGTGGCGGTTCAGTACAGTTTGCGCGGCCTTATAAAACTAGCTCTTAGTTATTTAATGTATCTTAAGAAACTAGTCCTTATGCTGTAGGAAATAGGTTATCAAATTCAACGGGCCGTCCGCTGTACAAGTACTGTTGTACAGTACAACCACGCGCGATAAGGCGTTACGCCGATTAACTTATTATTGACACACGTTTTTATCATCAAATTGGTTTTATTTTAAGTTTTTATTTTGAATAAATGTCCACAATATATTACAAAGTAGAATTTTCAACCTCCTTCTGTTTACCATTTAGGTTTGTAGAGCAATAATTGACAAATTTATGAAGAGATGACCAAAGTTTAAATGCGGATAATATTAGGTTACGTATTTTAATACTTTACGTTAGTTAAGCAAGAACTATTAAAAAACACTAATTAAATTATAATAAAAACACTTCAGCGTGAACTGAACATGAAACTGGTAAATATTACGTAAAATTATAAATCCAGAACAAACATAGGTAATTAAATCCGTAAATATCAAGAATTGTTAGATAATAACAGAAGAAGATAAGGATTCTTTATTTAAAGGAAAACCTCTTTCTTTCATCTTAAACAGCCACTCCAAGACACAGCAATAAAGAAAGGCCTGACAACGAGCCCGCTCGGAAAAAATCTTTACAATTGTGTAGTTTGCAAAGAGACAAGATGTGACCTGGAATATGAGGGCAGATTTTATGAAGGAAACACTTATTGTCTCATTCAAGAGGATCATGTTCCTCTAACCTAGCATTCAGAAGCGTCTTATTCATAAAGATACAGTACATTTTAAGTAGCGTTACTGGAGGTCTACTTCTCTGGTTTGTTGTATGGTAAATACGTGAAATCCAGTCTAAATTGACATACGTCAAATAACTAAAATGCTCTTTAACGTTTTATGAATAACAGGGTGTCTTTAAGTCTACTTTAAGTTATATGAATTATAAATAGTTTTGTAGGAAAATATGAGTATAACGGTGGCTGAAAGGCGTAGATCATAATTTTGCTCTAGAACCTTACTCTAGTAAGATCCTAGACCTAATTACCAGTAGGGTTAACAAATATGGTCAAAATAACTTTTATTTTACTTATAGTTGTGCTAAACCTCATGCACGTCTAGTAGTTATTATATTTAGATTCAGTTTAACTAGGAAAACCAAGTTTTGCAACCACCTTCATAGTTAGTTGGTCTGATACAATACAGCACAGAAACTAAAAAAAAAGAGGAAAGATTGTCGATCAGAATTAACACATTTTTTGACACAGCGCGCTATCTACAAAACAGACATACCTACAAAATCGTGAATTGACTACGTACGACATTTGTTGGTAACAAAACAATTCGTTGTACCAACAACCAACAAGTAATAAATAAAAATGTAACCCGCCCTAAACCACACCGGGCACGGATTTATGTTGGAACGCAAAATATTTGCGCGGCGCGGCAGCCGGCGAGTTTGTCAGAGTTATTCATATAGAGGCTCTGTGCTGGTAAATAATTTTATGGAACACCGTGCAGATAGCAGCCAGGCTGGCTCGTAAACCCTGCCAAATATTACGATGCGGGTCAAACTTTTGAGGAATGAAATATGCTGTTCCGGCCTTTAAACAACTTAGTATTATGTAAATGAAAAAAAAAAAGAGTTCCCCTGCGTGATAGATTAAGAGATGATGAGAAACGCAGCAGTACTAAAGTCACCGACATAACATAGCCCATAGAATTTCAAAACTTAGTGGCAATGACAGAATAATAGGGCCCTTCAGTGCTTTAGAAACGTTGTCGGTCTTGGCCAGATTAATCGCGTGCGGCGATCGGTGGTTTTATTCATTTGCTCTACACAATAACGAGGAAGTATCAAGCAAACGTGACAAAAGGTTGTGTCAACTTATGTATAGGTAAATCTTTATTTGATCAGTCACGTCCAGCTGTTAGATCGTTGGTAAGTACTAGGTTGCTAACTGAGGCACTAAGGAAAATGATCTGGGTTCAATTCCCAACGGTGGTGAAAATTGTTATGAAAGTAGACGTTCCTTTCCTGGTTCTGATGAGTGTGTTAGTACAACTATGTCTTTGAATTGTGTTTTGGAAACCCTAGATTGGCTGTCCCTAGTTAGAGGCTTTATACGTTAGGCGTCATTTATTTAGAAAGACATTACTTCGTTTTTTTTAATAACCGGACAATTTACAATGTCAATACAAATCTACATTACTTAAAACACTTGGTCAAATACTGTGTTTCAAAACCGTGCCGTGCCATTTCAAAATTTGTCAATTTCTCTGTTTTCTTTGTAATGTAAAATGTTTTTTTTTGGTTAATAGAGTGAAGCTCTCATTACATACATACATACATAATATCACGCCTTTTTATTCCCCGGAGGGTTAGGCAGAGGCACCGGCTTGAGAGCCGGACCCACGTTTAGCCGAGTTTATGCTTTATTACCAACGTGACAAGGGGCCAGCTTGTCGCCGCGGTTATAACGACCACTACTGCGGCCGGGACCAACGGCTTAACGTGCCTTCCGAAGCACGGAATCATCTTACTTAAGCTCTCATTAAGCATAAGAAAATCGTATTTGATATGTTTTGGGCGGCAATGTCATGGTAGATTTTGAGGGTTGTTTTTCACATGTTAATAAATAGTTAAAACTGTATCCTGAAGCTTTATTTGGTTGTTGGTTGGCGAGTAGTGGGTGCATTGCATGCTAGCTAAGCGAGGTTTCAATACAAAAAGTAATAAAGATCTACTAAATCGTTCAACAATCTAAAATGTAGAGCTCGTTTATCCGTTTTATTTGAAATTGCCCCTAAAATACCTATCCAAGAATCCGAGATAAGCCCCGTCGGAAACCGCCGTGTCCCGGAGCGGGCTTACCGGCCCACTTTCAATGAAAATCGTTGCCTTTCAACTGAAAACCTCTAGGCCGCACCGGGCCGCGTGGGTGCCTCGGTTTTACATGAAAACCTCATTTTACTAGATGTCCGCCTCCATTGTTACCTAATAAAAAGGAATTGCGAAGCGTTCCTAGAATTGTATCAAGATTTTTTTTATTCCTCACTTCGTATTTACTTACTTAATACAACCGATAGACGTCCTCTGCTGGCTAAAACGCTTCAAGGACAAGCATTCTGGAGGGAGTTTGCCGTAATCGCCACGTTTGGCGGGTTGGCGATCGCAGTATGGCTCTTCAAGTATTTTACCTAAGGACAGTGCTGCTGTCGTCAGGTGTACCCGGTGTTCCATTAATAGCCTTTTACAACACCCATGGAAGTAGTTTTCTAAGCCACCACCACACGGAGTCGTATTAATCAAAGTATCTTTTTAATTATTTACCTACACTCGCTTCATCGCGTTGTTTACCGAGGTTTTGTTAAATGCCGTTTTCATCAAGATCAAGGGTCAAAGACGATTCAGACGCAGTGGCGTGACATTTACGTGTCATTAACATAAAAACTTTTTATAAAAAAATTAAACCGCCGAAAAAACTGAAAAGCATTAAATAATAGGGAAACATTTTCTATTAGGCCTTAATTTACTCACTTCTTTAAGTAATTTTGGATTACCAAGAAATTTTAAGTCGGCGCCACACCACACAAGCAAATTCATTATCTATGTAATGCGCGCGATGAGCAGCGGCATACGTTTTTCGGTTATTTCTTTGAATTTCAGGTAATTTAGTGATCTTTATTCGTTGATTCTGTGGCACCGACTCAAAATTTCTTGGTAATCCAAAATTACTTAAAGAAGTGAGTAAATTAAGGCCTAATAGAAAATGTTTCCCTATTATTTAATGCTTTTCAGTTTTTTCGGCGGTTTAATTTTTTTATAAAAAGTTTTTATTTTTAGCTTTTCAGTTTTTTTTGGGCTAATTTTTTTGACCCCAGCTAATCACCCTTCACAGGGTGGTCGCACCCCACAAGGTGGCCACACAACCTGGTGAAGGTTGAGGGACTAACAGGATGAGGTTCGATCACGACCGGTCGGTGAGGCGATTTGTGAGGGAGGCCTATGTCCAACAGTGGACGTCTTTTGGCTGATTTTATTTCATTTCCAAAGATATTGTAAGTAGGTATCAAAAGTTATAATGTAACACGGAAATGCAACCTGTGAGTGGATAAATCGACCCGCCGACCAAAAAGTCACCCCTATTTTCCCACCCTTAGGGTGGGAATTTTATTCCCAAATTTTTATGGGACCAACTTCAAGGTATACCCTGTCGATTAAAAAAAGATTTATCAAAATCGGTCCACACAGTAAAAAGTTATGCGTGATCATACATAAAAAAAAATTAAAAAAAATATATATATATATACGCGACGAATTGAGAACCTCCTCCTTTTTGTTTTTTCGTCGGTTAAAAATCGATTTTAGTTTTTAACTGGAAACAGCGATCCTAGAAAAATTGCACCAGTCAGTAAGTGTTAGTTAAATTTATTAATATTTCGAAAGCTAGGGCCCGGAAAATGCCCACGCGCGACATAGTAGGCGCAGCCATTTAAGGAACAACACGCTTAATGTAAGTTACGACGCGACGCGCAGCAACCTTGGGATTGTAATAGCAATAGCAAACAAACGACTCTACTAATAACAATCTTAGTACTTAGTTGTTATCGCGCCGCCTGCACTCGACGATCGTGACCTTGCAATTCATCCAATGGCTACAGGCTGCTTGCTTTAAACCTAAACGTCTTTGATTGCTAACACAGTACACATCAATAACCTAGAATCTACACATTTAACTAGGACCCTACTTCTTTGAATAGATAACAAAATAGAGAGGAAAGTGCCAATCTATTACCTAATTATAATTAAGTAAGTATCAATGCGTGGAGTTGGTGATGGGTCATTATGACTGAATGATATTGCAAAATAAATATTCAATTCAAACTCTCTTGTTTGTTAGTCCAGCAAAAGATATTTGTGATATGACTTTCAAATAAACAAAGCGTAGTAAGCGACAAATGAAACAAAAATCCAAGAAGAGTTTTTTGCGAGACAAAGAAATTAATGAAAAAGAGGTCTGTACACAGGTTGATTTGATAGAGAGTTGATGATTACATCGACGATGAGACAACTAAGCCACGGTTGATTGAGGCTACATGTGAGGCTCACGACATCAAGATGTTGGCAGGTGCGCATGATGACCGCCACACCTCGCCCGGCGCCGCCGCTGATGCCGCCGCGATAGCGCCCTCCTCACCACACTATGATGCACCCAATTTACTCATATTACGACAACATTAATTACAATTTCATTTGTTAATGATGATAGAATTATTCATTAGGTAATTGAAAAGCTGAGTTGGTGAGGACAGCACACCTGTGACGGACTAGCTTCAGCGGAGGAACAATGCGTGAGGCGCGTCCAGTCGAGGTGAAGCATGCGCCACGACAACCGCAAGCTGATGAGCAGCAAAACTGATTTACAGACTGACGACTCACCAAAATGAGACGTTATATTGCCATGGCCGTTGGCCAGGGGCAAGGCCGTCACCAAGTCTTGCACTAAAAAATAACGACTATCTTTTAACATAATTTTAAGAATAATCAATAAAATACACTGAATATTGTTGGTTGATGTGTGCCCATTAACTTATCATTAATGTCAAATTGCTGTGATAAACTGTGGCGCTGCAAGCTTATCAACACTGGAGATTATATTATACTGCTCAAATAGGTAACTTTATAATAAAATGTAGAGTCAAACTGCTTTATTAAAACTATTGTGAGTTACTGATAAGAATTTTAATTGAAGTTGGTACAATTGTACACTTTTCAGAACTTTTATTTTTTATGTAAAGTAACCAAGACAGCATTTTGTTGTTTAGTGACAACAGAAAAGTTATTTTGAAATTTTTTGAAACACATATACTTGTTGGAAGCTTTATTTATTTCTTAGTACCAAAGACATGGTGCTATCTTGAAAAATATGTTCAGGTCACAGAGGGCAAGCTCATTCTGATAAGATTCTTGTAGGAGCCAGCTGTTGGCGCGCGGCTAGCGTAGGTAGAGCACTCACGGAGCGGCTTGCCAAGTACGCAATGAAGTAAAACTACGGCTAAGTATAGGGCGGGTCTGCCGCGGACTCACCCGAGCTGAAGTGTGACCTTTTGACGTCTCCATTCTCAGAGTCGAGGTCCAGGGGCCGCTTCCTGGAGTCGCTGATTTCAGGACTAGAGCAGGTATCCATTCCTGCGTCAGCCGCCATTTTGGATTTCAGGGTAAAACTTTAAACTTCTTTAGCATAATTCCCATTACGTAATTTCGTAAAAGAGCGCGCCTGGGGGTGCGGCACTTCGCACTAGTTGAACATTATCTACGGCACTCAACACAGAAGCAAATAAAACTATGGGGGGGTGAATATACAATGGAATTATTACTAAAATAAGAAGAGAAGTGACACTAAAGTAATGTTACGACTACTTTTGACGATCGTTTGTCGATACTGGACTGGGGCGAAGTGAGCTGCGAGCGGAGCTAGAAGAAGGCTGTCAATGTCACTTCGCAAGGTTGGTAGCGCAGTTTTTGACAGCTAACCAGCTGATAATTTTTTTTTGTAGTGCTGTTAAACTTGCTTAATTTGTCGATATAAATCTATTTGATTCACGTAAAATATCTAAATGATATTTGCGAATTTATTCCATCATTATATCAGCCAAAAGACGTCCACTGCTCTACATAGGCCTCCCCCATGCATTGCCATTGCCACATTGACCGGTTGTGAGCCACCTTTATCTAGTGTAAACCCTCTACATATAACCTCCATAATTATTATTTATTAAATATACAAAAAAAAGTGAAGCAATTTAAAATTTTGTTTACTAGATTCTTAAGAAACAACTGGGTTATCAAACACAATGATTGTGTCAAAGCTATAATATTATGAAAACGACAAAGACGCATGGAAGTAGTCTAGCTCTGCACGATATTTTCATTATTTCATGTATGTACTTTAAATCTTATTAATTTATGTTCTTTGTATTGAAAATAAATTGTAATGTCACATAAGAACAAAAAAAAAAAAAGAGAAAGATAAATTGTAAAGTAGAGTTTGTTACCCCTTTCTTCTCTACGCTGTAAAATCATTGCGAAAGGGAGTAGAATCATTTGACAGAGGAGGGCTCGTTTGGGGGCGTCTCCAGGCGACCATTGTCGTAAGGCAAGGCAAACATTTGTTTGCCTGAGCCAATTAGTGGGCACCCTGAACTACCTCGCCTCTATCAGTATAGAATACTTTACGTAATAAGGTATCAATATTAATTAGATTAGTCTAATTGACTTTCAATAAGCGATATCTTGTATCCTGTATTGAATAAATCATTTTTTACTTTTACTTTACTTTTACTATTGTCTTATATCATGACTAGAGGCTGCCCCGCGGTTTTTACCGCGCAGATTTCTCATAAACACAAAATTCCCGTTTTTTCCCGTACCCGTGGGAATTTCGGGAAATCCCTTCTTAGTGCTCACCTACACTCCCTAAGGAACCTACATGCAAACTTTCAGCCCGCTACGCCCAGTAGTTTCGGCTCTGCGTTGTCTGTCAGTCAGTCAGTTAGTCAGTAACGGAAGAGTTTTATATATATTGATAACTGGTAGCATAGAACAATAGAAGCACTACATAACATTTTACAGTAATTATATTAATAAAATAAATTATTTAGAAAAATTGGACTGTATATGGCATGATGTGAATGTGATGAATTTGGTATTTCACTGTAATATCATGTTATTATGTATGTACTAACCTTCCTTCTGTTTTGTTCTGCATGCCTGATTTTTCGATAAAATTTATCGAGTCGATAGTTGACGAATGGACGAACGGATCTACACTATTCGATACCAACATCAAGAATATGAACTTCTACGTTCTGAATCTAAATCTAAAAAATAATTTTAGAAAAGTAATTAAATAGAAAAGCATGGAAAAAAAAAATTTGAAATTAAAACAACCAGTTTTTGGAGTTACTTTAAAAACAAACACAGAAGTTTAAAGACACATTTATTAGAAAAAGAGAAAACTTTTTAAAGTATAAAATTCAGAATCGGAACGTTCTTTGTTTGGCCAACCAATGAAAGGTTTCCATTCCCATAACCTAACCTAACTTCACTCTATACAACGGCGGTTTCCTTTCTCTAAGGAAGGAAACCGCCGTTTTATTTGAATTTTCTGCCGGGGTTTATGAAAAAATGAAAAACTTTTTCGTTTCGCAAAATTGCAGTTTTTAGAGAGAGCATCTTCCTTATTCTGTGGTTTTTACTGGTTTTTACAATACAACAAAGTAGAGTTAAATTATAGAACGATTAATGATAGACTGTTCTAGATACAGCAATATTATTTATGTTTTTAGGATCCTATTTATCTACCCTTTTTCTTATAGTTTTTTTATACCTACGTTCTAGATATTATTAATTAATTAAAATCGAAGTGACTGCCACTAAACTAAAGCTAAATATAATGCTCTTAGTGTAAAATTTGTTTCTATTCATCTATGAAGCGTGCCTTGCCAATGCTGTAACAGCTAGGATCTAGGTCAAGGTATTTGACGCATACCTACTGTTACAATACTCGGTCGCCGGGCGGGCGGCCGGGCTGCGGCGCACGACTGTGTTACTGGGTTAGGTCATCTGAGGAATCGCACTCACGGTTAGATTTGCTCGATTAGAAGCGAGGAATTATACTTGGGTTCACCTTGAGCTTAATCTCTACATTATGAAGAGGAATGATTTTATTGTTTGTATGAATGGAATAGGCTCCGAAGTTCACCGTGCCACCTAGTTAGGTACTTGTCTAGATTTTATGTGATAAACCACAGTTGTTAGTAGATATATAGTAAGTAGTGGAAGAAATCGCTTTAAGTGATAAGGCCGTCCATTTCATTCAATGTAGTAAATTATAAATTGTAATCACCTATATTAAGTCTATTGATTGCAATAAAGAGTTAAGTATTTCTATTCTATACACTGTTTGTTATTGGGTTTCCATTTCCTAAAACAGTTTTTTTACTATACAGAAATACTTAGCTTTTCGTAATAAGGCCCCCTTCTGCATTGATAGGTCTTTCAAAGCGAAATTCGTATTATTTCTACCATAATATTCCCAAAAGTTAGTTAAGAAATTTTTGCCCACGCCAACTTAGTTCCAGGTTGTACACGGCTTTCTTAGTAGCCACCCACATGATTTGAAAGCAGTACTACTTATAGATCTATGCCTAGCCACGCCGAACTTGTCAACGAATGTATGTAGAGCCCTGAGGTAGAGCCACAACGCCCTGTAACGCAGAGTGTCTTAACTAAAGCTCGCCTGCAGCTCTGCGGCTTCCTACGATACATTATTTAATGAACAAATCGCGGCCACTTCCCACGTGCCCTTACACTTTGTTTGTTTTATGTTACGCCTGATATTGCATTGCGTAGGAGTCGTTTTTGCTTGATGAATTAGAAACTTGACTTGACTGTGACGTGACTAAATAATTTATTTCACTTTTAATTTTCTGCTCTTATCTTTTACTAGAGGCTGCCCCGCGGTTTCACTCGCGCAGATTTCGCATAAACACAAAAATCCAGTTTTTTTCCGTTCCCATAGGAATTTCGGGAAATCCTTTCTTAGTGCTCACCTACACTCCCTAAGGAACCTACATGTAAAATTTCAACCCGCTACGACAACTAGTTTCGGCTCTGCGCTGTCTGTCTGTCTGTCAGTCAGTCAGTCAGTCAGGAACGGAAGAGTTTTATATATATTGATTTAAATTTAACTTTTTTCTCATCGAACCCTAATTTTAAACTAAAACCAAACCAAACAAAATTATCAACTAAAAAACTTTTTTTTGTGTACTTTTACAGAGATTAACCAACCATAAACCCTAAATAAAAACCCTCTGAGAAATATTATTCTGCTCTCTACCTACTCTATTAAATGCCTTAATATGATGTATATAAATAAAACAAATTATTCTATAAAAGTAAATTTTATTGCGTTTTCGTTATAGGTACTTGCTGCAAGCATCGTTTGTACATGTATAATATAGTTTAATAACAAATCATAATAAAAGTTGCAAACACAATTTAGGAATAGGTTCAGTAGGTTACATACGATTGTAAGAATTAAGTCTTTTGAAGTGCAATAAATGTAAAAATAAATATAGTTAGATTCAATATTTAATTGTTCAATTTAAAATATTGCCACCAAATTTTGGTTACAAAAGAAAAAACAAACAGAACTACAAAAATTGCACAAGGACCATAATTTATAAAAACTTTACGAGAATATCATTTACATGGTTTTTTGTTTTTAAAGTCAATATTTATACATTTATAGATATATATAAAACATGCGTCAACTGAACACTATATAATTATACACTTATTCCCGTTAACACCAACACATTTTTATTTTAACTGAAGAGGAGACGTAGAGTAGGCAGACCCCCACATGCTGGTCACAAGGTAACGAGAGTACACTGTATGAAGGTCGCAATTTGGCGACCTCTCTTAAAAAAATTAACAATGGCATGATTTAAAAACCATTGCTGATTTTAAGGAACAGAGCAATACATGCCCTTAGAAAAGCAACAAAAGTTTTTCTTTGTTAAATTCGTGTTACTTAGTTAAGAAACTAACCTTCTCGTTAAGGATGTCTGATACCTATGTCCAGCAGCGGACGCCTTTCGTCTGAGATGATGATGATGAAAGTACTTACACCTGCCATCAATACAAAATCGCTGTTCGTTTGTCCCGCTAAAACTCCAATTCGGCCGGGGCTATTTAGCTAATTTAAGTTTTGAAATGTTAGTCGTAGTACTGCGGTGGTAGCATGGCGAACAATTTGTCGACTTTGTCGTATCTATCTGTCATCTTTGTCGATCTTCTCCATACATTTCCCCCATTAAAGTGTAAAAAAGTGACAGAACGATTCGACAAATGGTCCGTCATGCTACGCAGGCAGGTAAGGTTTCAACTATTTACTATAGAAAATTCACTATTCCTCACGAAGTAGCGGGCACAGCTAGTTCTTTATAAGTCCATACCCCCCCAAAAACCCCCACTATAGCGGTGCTAATTCAACGAGGCTGGATGCCGGCACTAAATGATAAGTCAACCACCAAGATAGCACAGGTTGAGTTAAAGCTACGAAAAGTAGAAAATAAACTCGTCGCTTGGTGCCCCCTCCGCCGCCACCGCCTGGTGGCGACCACGCTTCCGCGTAGGGATTAGGGGGGTAGGCAGCGGGCGCGGGAGGACCGTAAGGGTTCGCTGCTGGCTGCTTCTGCGACCCTGATAGCACTTGCACTCTGAGGGTTTTTACCTGGTATGAAAAAGAGTGTTAGGTTAGATAATGGACATAAAAAAAAATACTTATATTTAAAAATACGTGTGTACGTACGTGTATGTGTGAGATTGATAGGAATAAAAAAAATCTTTAATAAAAATGTTCTAGTTTGTAGAACTATAAAGATAAAAATTTCAAAATATAAAATGATATGATATCGAAATGATTGACTTTTTGAAGGTGGCAAAGTCAAATCTGGACAAATATTTATTAATATTCACAATAATAACAACAAAACAAAATTTACTATCTTTAGAGAAGTAGTAGTCTAGGGTTTGTCCAGCAGTGGACATCTTTAAGCTGAGAAGATGGTGAAGTAGTACCAAAACAAAGAAGTTACACAAAAAAAAAACATGTATCTAGTGTATTAAGTTTCTTGTTTTTGTGCAGTAAAATTATAAGTATCATTAATTAATGCCTGAGAAGGCCAGCAGGTCCAGTTTGCGCAGGTTGCTGACCACACAATCACAGTATAATAAAGAGTACTACATACAGTACGGGCACTCCCTGCCTCCCTCAGCAAGTGCGGCCGCCGCACTCGGCCGGGCACGGTTCCCTCTCAGTTACCCTGGAGCGGTTACCGCTCAGTACAATTTATCCTTCTACTAGTTCATGTTCGCCTGGTACTTTTTCTCTCTCAGTTACCGCTCAGTACAGTGGCGGACTGAGGCCGTAACAGATTTGACTATGGTTTCGTCAGCCCTATACTGTATTACCAAAGAACAAGAGCTATTTTGCAATACAGAAAAACCGGAAGTGTTACGCCGACCGTGTCCGCCACTGTACAGTATGAACACTCCATGCCTCCCTCTAGCGCTCGGGCGCGCTCGGTTCCCTCTCAGTTACCGCTAAGTAAAAGTTATCCTTCTACTAATTCATGTTCGCCTGGTACTTTTTTTCTCTCAGTTACCGTAGCACGTCTCATTTAACTGACCCAAGCATGACACGCGTGCACGTACACGAGTTTCAGCTATGCGGGAGGTTTTGGGGGGAAATGAAAAGAAGATGTCGGGCTTTTGTTTCTTAGTTTTCTAAATTAGTTTTTCGTGGCTATTATTGTGCTAGTGTGGTGGAATTAGTGTTATAATGTGCCCTTTAAGGAAAACTGTGTAGCGAAATGAGAAATAAAGGAAGGCGCTCCCGAATAATTCTGATCGATGTCCCTCGAAAACTTCCGTGTAAACATTGGAATGCGAGACCATCCTCGCATTTCAATGGGTTAGGTTAGGAACCTAGGTTAAGAAAAACAAAGAATAAACTACAGAAGACTTGATTATTAAGATATAAACTACTGAAGACTTGGCTGTATGGACTAACTATGCGCGAAGCAACGCTTTTTTTTTCTTAGACTTCTAAGTGTCCGAGGTAGAAATTAGTTAACTCATACGTTACCTACCAGGAAGTAAGAGAGCGCTAGCGTGAAATATACTAGCGACAGCAGGTAGGCGGCGGGCCCCAGCAGCAGCGCGCCCAGCAGCGCGGCGATCATCGCGCAGTACTTGTAGCCCGAGAAGGCGAGTAGGTCCAGGGTGCGCAGGTTGCTGACCACACAATCATTGTTAGGAGGCTATTTTTTATTTGAGACTAGAGGCTACCCCGCGGTTTTTACCGCGCAGATTTCTCATAAACACAAAATTCCCGTTTTTCCCGTGTCCGTGGGAATTTCGGGAAATCCCTTCTTAGTGCTCACCTACACTCTCCAAGGAGCCTACGTGCCAAATTTCAGCTTTGTACGCCCTGTGGTTTCGGCTCTGCGTTGTCTGTCAGTCAGTCAGTCAGTCAGTCAGTCAGTAACGGAAGAGTTTTAGATATATTGATTGATATTGATAATTATTTGTCCCGGCGAACTCTGTATCGCCTAAGATTATAAGTTGAGACGATTTATTATTCTAATACATACTCACTAAAAACTTGGCCCTATGGCATTTGTTATTTTGCCCGCCCAGAATGAAAAAACAATGTCAAATAATTTTTTTGATTGAGAGAATAATGGAACACTTTTTATGAGAAATTAGAATTTTTGTTTTTTACAAACTTACTCTCAATTTTTCCATTAATTCTTACCTTTTAAACCTTGCCTGGACTACTCCGAACATTTCAAACCCAAAATCAGCTAAATCGTCCTGGCCATTCTCGAGTTTTAGCGAGACTAACGAACCACGATTCATTTTTATATATATAGTAGATAGTAGATGATTTGAGGGCAGGATAGACGTCAAGTAAATTTTACCAAAGGAAGGGAGCGCCAAAGTTCACCAATATTCCAACACATAATTAATGGAAAATACAAAAAAAAAAGAGTAACCTAAAAGACGTAGCTTAGAACGATAAGTCGCCTTTCATGAAATAAGAAAATATCATAGGTGCTGAGCCAGACTATTTTCATTCATTTTTGTCGTTTACATAATCATTAACATTGTAATAAGCTTGAAAAGACAAGTTATTTGTACAGTGGCGGTCTAGGAGGCCGAACAGATTTGTCTATGGTTTCGTCAGACCTAGACTGTATTGCCAAAGAAAAAGAGCTATTTTGCAATACAGAAAAACCGGAAGTGTAACGGCGACCTAGACCGCCACTGTACCTAGCCACACCAGTATTTAATTGCGACTGTCCTGAAATTATTTAAATTATTTTTGTCCGAAAAATTAATAAATGTATCTTCTATTTATAAAAATCTATTGCTTGTCGTTTGTCTTGCTAAAACTCTGTAACTTGATTTAGTCTATTTTGGTTTTGAAGTGTTTTGTTTGTCTTAGTCCAGGGAGGGTTAAAACGGTGAGAAAAAAAAATGGAAAAATCACTATTCACACGAACAAAGTCGTCGTAGCCGTAGCTAATAAAAGTATTAAGAAAGAAAACAAAGTTTACCTATTAGTATTGGTGACGTAGAGGGTGACCAGATAGAGCAGCATCTCAAAGATGATGTAGGCGAGCGCGCCCGACGCCGCCAGCCCCAGCTGCTCCGGGCTGAACTTCTGCTGCACGCCTGCACACATTAACACTTCTCTTAAGGCGGTAACTCACGGTATGGCGAAAATTAAATTTTTTTACGTTTTTTAATTATTTCGGCGAAAGTATTCATTTTTAATAAAGTTTAAATGAATTCGCGTTACGTAAAAACCTATTTCCCACATTGTGATATATCATTTTTGAAAGACAGAGTTACCGATTTTGTGTATATTCAAGGAACTTGTTTTTTGGCCTTTTACCCCTTGGACACAAAATCTGTAGGTCTGTCTTCCAAAAGACGTTGTATTGCAATGTGGGAGATGGTTTTTTACATACGCGAATTCATTTAAACTTTATTAAAAATGTATACTTTCGCCAGAATAAATAAAAAACACGAAAAAATTTCAATTTCGCGCCCTAGCGAGAGTTAGCACCTTAAAATTTATTTTTTACATAAGAGGGCCGGTCACGTTTGTCGAATGGACCCGTACCGGTGGGCCAAAATGGTCACCCAGTGGGTTCCGAATGATGGACGGCGAGAGCGTGGTCGACCCGGGCGGAGACGGCGGGACGACCTCGACAAGTTTCAAGAGGATTGGTTGGGACACTGGATAGAGTGAAGTGGAGGAAAAGGGGGGAGGCCTTTGCCCAGCAGTGGAACACAATAAAGCTCAGAGTAAGGAAACCGCCGCTAAATAAAGGCTACATAAAAAAATAAAAGAGGAACCCGACTTCAATAAACTGACACATACATCAACTGAGCACTTCAATTTTTTCGAAGTCCGTTAAAATAGGTACAGTGGCGGACTAGGAGGCCGTAACAGATTTGTCTATGGTTTCGTCAGCCCTATTATACTGTATTACCAAAGAACAAGAGCTATTTTGCAATTCAGAAAAACCGGAAGTGTTACGCCGACCGTGTCCGTCACTGTACGAAAACCTTCTCCTGAATGTAACAAATACTTATCTGAAAACCGCATCAAGATCGGCTCAGCCAAACGCGAGATAATCGCGGACAAACATACAAATATACATACAGGTCAATCTGATAACTTCCTTTTTTTTGGAGTCGGTTAAAAAGCAGCATGTCACAGGTCAAAATGATAACCGCCTTTTTTTTTTTGGAGTCGGTTAAAAATCAGCATGTCACAGGTCAAAATGATAACCTCCTTTTTTTTTTTGAAGTTGGTTAAAAAGCAGCATGTCACAGGTCAAAATGATAACCTCCTTTTTTTTTTGAAGTTGGTTAAAAATCAGCATGTCACAGGTCAAAATGATATCCGCCTTTTTTTTTTTGAAGTTGGTTAAAAAGCAGCATGTCACAGGTCAAAATGATAACCGCCTTTTTTTTTTTGAAGTTGGTTAAAAATCAGCATGTCACAGGTCAAAATGATAACCTCCTTTTTTTTTTGAAGTTGGTTAAAAATCAGCATGTCACAGGTCAAAATGATAACCTCCTTTTTTTTTTGAAGTTGGTTAAAAATCAGCATGTCACAGGTCAAAATGATATCCGCCTTTTTTTTTTTGAAGTTGGTTAAAAAGCAGCATGTCACAGGTCAAAATGATAACCGCCTTTTTTTTTTTGAAGTTGGTTAAAAATCAGCATGTCATAGGTCAAAATGATAACCTCCTTTTTTTTTTGAAGTTGGTTAAAAATCAGCATGTCACAGGTCAAAATGATAACCGCCTTTTTTTTTTTGAAGTTGGTTAAAAAGCAGCATGTCACAGGTCAAATGATAACCTCCTTTTTTTTGGAGTCGTTTAAAAAGCAGCATGTCACAGGTCAAAATGATAACCTCCTTTTTTTTTTGAAGTTGGTTAAAAATCAGCATGTCACAGGTCAAAATGATAACCTCCTTTTTTTTTTGAAGTTGGTTAAAAAGCAGCATGTCACAGGTCAAAATGATAACCTCCTTTTTTTTTTGAAGTTGGTTAAAAATCAGCATGTCACAGGTCAAAATGATATCCGCCTTTTTTTTTTTGAAGTTGGTTAAAAAGCAGCATGTCACAGGTCAAAATGATAACCGCCTTTTTTTTTTTGAAGTTGGTTAAAAATCAGCATGTCATAGGTCAAAATGATAACCTCCTTTTTTTTTTGAAGTTGGTTAAAAATCAGCATGTCACAGGTCAAAATGATAACCGCCTTTTTTTTTTTGAAGTTGGTTAAAAAGCAGCATGTCACAGGTCAAATGATAACCTCCTTTTTTTTGGAGTCGTTTAAAAAGCAGCATGTCACAGGTCAAAATGATAACCTCCTTTTTTTTTTTGAAGTCGGTTAAAAAGCAGCATGTCACAGGTCAAAATTATAACCTCCTTTGTTTTAAAGTCGGTTAAAAAGCAGCATGTCACAGGTCAAAATGATAACCTCCTTTTTTTTTTTGGAGTCGGTTAAAAAGCAGCATGTCACAGGTCAAAATGATAACCTCCTTTGTTTTCAAGTCGGTTAAAAAGCAGCATGTCACAGGTCAAAATGATAACCGCCTTTTTTTTTTGAAGTTGGTTAAAAAGCAGCATGTCACAGGTCAAATGATAACCTCCTTTTTTTTGGAGTCGTTTAAAAAGCAGCATGTCACAGGTCAAAATGATAACCTCCTTTTTTTTTTTGAAGTCGGTTAAAAAGCAG
This sequence comes from Euspilapteryx auroguttella, assembly GCA_951802225.1. Taxonomy (NCBI): domain Eukaryota; kingdom Metazoa; phylum Arthropoda; class Insecta; order Lepidoptera; family Gracillariidae; genus Euspilapteryx; species Euspilapteryx auroguttella. The sequence continues at coordinate 10,160,108 of OX637658.1, forward strand.
CATGTCACAGGTCAAAATTATAACCTCCTTTGTTTTAAAGTCGGTTAAAAAGCAGCATGTCACAGGTCAAAATGATAACCTCCTTTTTTTTTTTGGAGTCGGTTAAAAAGCAGCATGTCACAGGTCAAAATGATAACCTCCTTTTTTTTTTTGGAGTCGGTTAAAAAGCAGCATGTCACAGGTCAAAATGATAACCTCCTTTTTTTTTTTGAAGTTGGTTAAAAAGATCCACGTCATACCGAGCATGAACCCAGCGAGCAGCACGTAGGTGACGTAGCCCATGCAGGGGATGTAGAGGTCGGGCGCGTTGAGGTCCAGCCGCGGCTGCACCGGGCTTTCCTGGTCATACTTCACCATCCACTCCTACAACAATTATAATAAAAAAAAAAACCTGTTTAAGGTGGTAACTCTCGCTATGGCGCGAAATTCAATTTTTTTCGTGTTTTTTATTTATTCTGGCGAAAGTATACATTTTTAATAAAGTTTAAATGAATTCGCGTATGTAAAAAACCATCTCCCACATTGCAATACAACGTTTTTGGAAGACAGACCTACAGATTTTGTGTCTGAGGGGTAAAAGGACAAAAAACAAGTTCCTTGAATATACACAAAATCGGTAACTCTGTCTTTCAAAAACGATATATCACAATGTGGGAAATAGGTTTTTACGTACGCGAATTCATTTAAACTTTATTTAAAATGAATACTTTCGCCAAAATAATTAAAAAACGTGAATAATTTTGAATTTCGCGCCATACCGTGAGTTACCTACCGCCTTAATATTTTATATTTGTTTTATTTTTTTATTTTGTTATTCATACACAACTCTGCACTAAAATCTGTAACTGACTTAATCTAAAATCTATTGGCTCGTGATTAGGGTTAAATTGTTTTTCCAAATTACAATAAGATCAACTTCAAGGCATACATATACCTATCTATACCAATATTATAAAGAGAAAAGATTTGTTTGTTTGTTTGTAACGAATAGGCTCCGGAAATACTGAACTGATTTGAAAAATTCTTTCACTGGTAGGAAGCTACATTAACCCCGAGTGTCATAGGCTATGTAAGATTTTCAAAAAAGTTAGGGATCCTTACCTAAACTCAAATAATGTAACCCAAGGTGCAATATTTTTTCCGTTGTTTACATATTTTGACAGGTGGTTTGTTGTTGTTGTTTGTTTTTAATTCGGCCATTCTGGGCAGTCAAAAGAACATAGTCTATAAAGCCAAGTCTTTTGTAGTATCTTCTATTCTATGGCGTAACGAAGTAAGCCGGGAAAGCTCGTATACCATAAAAAAGCATTACCTTTTTTTTCGTCAATTATTAAACTAAGAACTCCTAACTAGGTAGAAACTGTGTCTATCTAGGGAGGCCAAAACACATACAAGTACACACAGATTTCGAAAACAAACTTCAATCAATAGTTGGAATTTTAGCAAATATAGTTTGATTTTGTTTTTGTATTTATTTAAAAACTAGTCGACCCGGCGAATTTCGTACCGCCCTACTAACCTTTACTATATTGTGTATGTATTATACTTATAAACCTTCCTCTTGAGTCACTCTAACTTTTAAAGAAAGCCTCATCAAAATCCGTGGCAAAGTTTTAAAGATTTAAGCATACATAGGTACAGACGCGGGAAGCGACTTTATTTTATACTATGTATTGAAGGTACAGGTAAAAGTCATATTCTGGTAACAAAATCAGCACCTATGATTAGAATCACTCACTTTATGCGTAAAAGGAAATATGATGAGGAGCAGCTTTCGCACCACGTATCTTGTGTCGACAGCAAAGTAGTAACGTAAACTGGAGGTGGGCAGGTACTGGTCGAGCCCTCGCTTCACTGCGGCACGGCCCTGCTCCGCCAGCTGGTTGCCGTACTGAAGAGCCATATCCTACATAATAAAAAAAAAAACATAATATCTCGCCTTGATAGTATTCCCCGGAAAAAACGCCGACACGTCGTTTTTTTTTTTTTTTTTTATCCTACAGAAGGATAAATTTTATTTTAGTTTACAGTGGCGGTCGAGGACGGCGTAACAGAGTTGAGCGGCATAATGTTATCGTGCGCCCTAGACTGTATTCTTCTTCTTCCTCAGAACATATCAGCCCACTGCTGGGCGAATGCCTCTCCAATTATTTTACAGTTCACTCTATCGGCTCGACTGTCAATCTCATCCATGTCTCCCCACCAGCAACACTCTTTATATTGTCGGTCCATCTGGCTAGTGGTCTGCCTACACTTTTCTTCCCTTCTCTTGATCTTGGTCTAGACTGTATTACCAAAGAACAAGAGCTATTTTGCAATACAGAAAAACTGGAAGTTTAACGCCGTCCTAGACCGCCACTGTACTGACAAAAGCAGTATTTTGGTGTTCTGTAAAGAAACTCACAATGGCTACTCAATCCTCTCAACAGAGACGTGGTGCAGATCTGTACCAGCATTTAACACATCACAATAAAATTGGTGTATGAGCAACCACCATAAACTAGACTGATATCTCTAAAGTAAACAACATATAGTTAATATTCATTATGTTCTAATGTATTTTGAAAACCATGACAAAAACCAATGTTTCTTTGTTTCTGTAGTCACAAATTGATTTAAGTTTTAAAAGCCTATAATGATTGCTACCACTATTGTATTTTGGAAATTTTACCCAAAACCAAAATTTATATAGGCTATTAATCTACTCAAAAGTCAAAAAGTCTAAATCTACTGAAAATTGATTATTATCAAATCAATAAATATTTAGTGAATACCTGAACTATAGGCTGGTGCAGCATGGAGGTGAGCTGTGCAGGGGATGCTATCGGGGACTGTGGGAACCCAGGCGACATAAATCCAAAACCTGAAAAATATATTAATATAGTTGACAAGTAAAGTTGTTTCTTGTTTTGTGTTTATTTAAACAATAAAGAGATCATTCATTCATTCATTCAAACTTCATAATATAAATTAACACAATAATCATAAATCGAATCCTAATCATATGATATTCTCAATATCAATATAGGTATATAAAAGTCTTCCGTTACTGACTGACTGACAGACAATGCAGAGCCGAAACTACTGGGCGTAGCGGGCTGAAATTTAGCATATAGGTTCCTTAGGCAGTGTAGGCGAGCACTAAGAAAAGATTTCCCGAAATTCCCATGGGAACGGGAAAAAACAGAATGGAACAAGGTTTTTGTGTTTATGAGAAATCTGCCATGTGAAACCGCAGGGCAGCCTCTAGTTCTCAATATTACTTAATAAAGTTCAATGTTTCCTGTTTTTGTAAACTAAAGAGATCTATCTATGTATCTATTTGTGAATAATATAAAGCTTGTGTTCATCAGGAACAATGTATAACTTGAATAATGAACTAATTTTTCTAATCAGTTCAGCAGTTTTGCATCCTTTTTGAGTGAAACAAACAAACAATCAAATAGTTAAAATTTATTTCCTTTACATTGTTTTTGTAGACAAATTGAATTTTGAAGAACTTCTTTCATATAAATTAGAAAGAAACCTAATTTTAAATTTACCTGCAGCTGGCGGCGGCGACGCCAAGCCCTGATTAGGATCAAGCGGGATGCTCTCCTGGTACGGCGGCGGCGGGCCCGCAGGAGCGAAGCCTGCGTTGAAGCCAGGAGCTGGCGCGGCGGCGAACCCTGGCGGCGGAGCGCCCATGCCTGACGGCGGAGCGCCCATGGCCGCAACATCGCTCACTCGCTTCGCCTTCCGTAGCCCTCCGGGTCCAACTGGAACACAACATCCAGATCATCATAACCCTAACATGCGACGCTCATCTACAGCGTTGTAAAACTACTTACCATTTCTAGATGCGTTGAAATTCATTTAGACCGGTGTTTGAATGCTAACGAAAAGTAAAAAACATACTCAAATCCTAATTATATGATAATATTTCACGATTTTGATTTGAAACACATCATCAAGGAAACTTTTTGTCATAAATAAATTGATTGATTGATATTGAAAAAAAAAACTGAAATGAAATTAAAAACTATTTGATTGATAGATTGCAGTGAGATTTATATTTATGTATGTAAACGAGATGTATTGTTTGTTTTCTTCAGATAAAATTTTAACAAAAAGGAATTTTTGTCTTATTTTGCTTTCTTAATAGGAAATATCTGAATTGTTGAAGAAATGGCGCTAACAAACGTACTACTGCTAAGCCAGATAGCGGGCTACATCATCGGCCTGATCCTGTCGCTTTGTATCTTTGTGCCCATGAGCATGCACCAGGATGAGTTCAAGTAGGAATTTTTACAATTAATTTCAATTAATATTTAGATTTCAACCCTATAAAGCTGTATCTAGAAACTCACTACAAATGTTCAATAGCCAGCACTTCAACAGCCAACCAACCCACTCTTCCTGTCAAACACTTTATATATCAGTAAGAGGGTCTCCAAAGGCAACATTAATTTGTTGAATATTTTTCTACTGGACGGACAAAATGTCAATTCCTGGGGCTGAGTGTATTAAAGACCATTTTGCATCAAGTGTTTTAAGACTAGACATGGATGTAAATATAATTTTCAAGGCACCATGCTAAAGTAGGTAGGTACCATGAATGAGGCCTGTGTGAAGTATATATACTAGTGGTATTCTCAATTTCTTGCCTTTTTAGTTTTCATTTTTATAATTTAAATCCTTATTTATAAGACTAACTTGTTAGTAACTGTTTAACTCCTATTTTATTTTAACAAAACTACTCCATTGTGTTAGCTATAAACATGCTGTTTTATCTGTTTTTAAATAAACACCTAGGTAGTACTTCTACCTTCATTGCATACAGACATGTTATCTTTCTGACTCAGACTTGATAAATTAGGAATTGGTTATACCTATCTTTTTGTTTATATAAAAAAAAAATATGAATAAAATAATAATTCGTCATCCATTAAATTTAATAGTTTATTAAATAAACAATATGGTACCTATAGTAAAGTAACATTATATGTAATAAAATACTTGTGTCCCGCAGTGGTCACTGCCTACTCTTCTCGGAGGGCAGCTGGCAGGAAGAGGACGGGCAGCTGCTGGTCTCGTGGGCATCGCGGGCCTACTGCGACTTTGTCATCGTGGTCGGCGTCATAATGTTCATTGTCTGCTGTGTTCAGATCTATAGGTTTGTTGTTCTATTGAAACTATATTGAACAAAATCTGATATCTGTCTTTTTACAAATGAATGTAAAAAGATATAGATTTTGGTTCTAAATGTATATTTTTGTAAAATATAGAAAGTTTTTTTTTACTCTTATAAAGTACCAACAAAAACCAAGGTTAGATCTCAGGTAATAAATCTCATCTTATACTCAGGGAATGAAGAGAATAAATGAGATGTTATTTTTGGGAGAAGGCAAAAATAACATTTTTGTTTTCGTCCAACATTAGACCTTTTTAGACAAAATTTAGATTTTTATGAATACTTTAAAGGGTTCGTTAATAATTTATATGAGTCCCTTTACCCGAACAGTGGGGGCCGTGGAGCCACTATAGAAAAAAATCATATCTTCTAAAGTAAGGTTTGTTACCAAAAAAAGAGCTCCTTTGTACATTAGATCTTCGTCCCTATTATTTTTAAGTATTCCAAATAATATATCAAAGTTTAAAAAAGTGTTAATTTTATTTGTTGTTGCTATATCTAATAAATTTTCTAGAAAAGTTTATGCAGTAAATTTACCAAACGAACAAAATAAAAATAAAATTAAAACTTCATTCTTAACCCCGACAGACTATCAATGTTCCTCTACCGCGGGCAGGACAGCTCGTTCCTGTCAGCGTTCGTGGAAGCGGTGGTGTGCGGCGCGCTGGTGGCGCTGGCCGTGTGCGCGGCGCTGCTCGTCACGCTCGGCTTCCTGACCTGGTGCCAGCACATCGTGCAGCGCTTCCCGAGGTAAGACTCGCTAGGGTCAGGTTCACAGCTGCCCCGAGCTATCGGATTTGTTCCCATGTATGTATAGGTACTTACAGGTCTCGCCACGTTACTTTGGCTCTGAGCAAAATAAAGAGGGGATTACTGCGCATGTGTACAACAGGAACGAACGAACAGAACGACTGTAAAATAAAATAAGGGGAGGAATAGTATCATAGCGTGGACGCAGCACGATTAAAATAGCCAATAGAACGCTAGCGCGCGATGCATAACCCGCCGCACCCCTCTGTAATTTCCCTATGACACCTGATTTTTGATTTCTGCGCATTCAAGGTCAATGACAAAGTTACATGGTGAGACCTGTACCTACACTGCTACCACACCTCGGACACTCGCGCTAAAATGTATGAAACAAATGCGTTTTTTTGCACAGTCTAAGCTTGTGTATGTGAACGCGTATGCTTGTGTGAGTTAGATAAGACATGCTTTTTGTACTGAGCGGTAACTGAGCGCGGTTGGACGGCGCTTTTAGCGGGAGGCAGGGAGTGTCCATACTGTACGTATCAAAACATAGTATAAAACAAAGTCGCTTCCCGCGTCTGTCCCTATGTATACTTAAAACTGTATCTTTAAAACTATGCAACTGATTTTGATGCGGTGTTTTTTAAACGATAGAGTGATTCAAGAGGAAGGTTTATAAGTATAATTCATTCATGCACAATATAGGTGAGGCGGTACGATGTTCGCCGGGTCGACTAGTAAGTATATAAGTCTAATAATATTTATAGTTTTTTTTTTGTGTATTTTATATTCCTTACCCAGCCATTAACTATTTTATTTAGGAGTGTAACAAATGTAAATGTAACTTCTCCGAATTTACAGTTGTGAAGTGGCGGCGGGCCAGGACATCGACCACAAGGACAAGATATCAACAAATGGATTCTACATGGAGATGGGCACCGCGCAGGTATGACATTTTGAAGTTCAATGTTTTATTTCTACTGTTGCAGCACTCGTGTCGTTTTTTTTGCATATTGCATGTATATATTGGTACATCGTCTATGTGCTTTGGCCACACCTCGGACTCTATAGAAAAGCGCGTTACTTCGCGGACAGCCGAAACTCGTGTACGTGCACGCGTGTCATGCTTGCGTGAGTGAGATGAGACGTAAGACAAATCAGCGTCTTACTCTCAGCGGTATATATGTACTGAGCGGTAACTAAGAGGTAACCGAGCGCGGGCCGCACTTGCTGGGGGAGGCAGCGAGTGCCCATACTGTATGTTGTACTATTTATTATACTGTGCTTTGGCAAAACTCCCTTTTATACTTGAACATAATATCAAATCATCCGAAAAATAAGAGCGTTCCCAACAAATCGCCATACCGACCGGTCTCGAGCGATCCTCATCCAGTGTAACATACTCCCGCAGCCTTCACATCGTCTCGTAACCTTGTGGGGGTCTGCCTACTCTGTGTATTCCGGTGCGCTACCCTTTAGTTATTTTATTTATGTAATGTATGCAGTTCGGCGCATGGGCAGCATTCGCGACGTGGGTGGGTCTAGCGGTTTTCTCGACGTTAAAACTGTGCCGCTACCACCAACTCGAAAACATCCGAGTGTCAATGTACCGCGAGAGGCAACGGCTGGTCAACGAGCAGGGGGCGTCTCCCAACTCGCCTGTCTCCCAGCTGGACGGGGAGTTGCACCAACCCGAGTAGGCTTGGGGATACTTTACTTATAAGTTTTAAGGTTAATTTGAATGCTGATGCTGTCAAGCGCCCAATACTAATGCTAATGTCGAAAAAAATGTAATCTGTTTAATACGTTATCATCCAAACAGTATAATTTATAATTATCAATATATATAAAACTGTTCCGTTACTGACTGACTGACTGACAGACAGACAACGCAGAGCCGAAACTACTGAGCGTAGCGGGCTGAAAATTTGCACGTGGGTTCCTTGGGGAGTGTAGGGGAGCACTAAGGAATAATTTCCCGAAATTCCCATGGGAACGGGAGAAAACGGCATTTTCGTGTTAAGAGAAATCTGCGCGGGTGATACCGCGGGGCAGCCTCTAGTACCTAATAAAATCTGTGAATTTGTATTGTAATGTGTAAAGATCGGTGGGTCGCCGATTATTTATAGCATTTACGGGTGTAATTTTTTTAAGTGTTTCTATCCACACAGTTGTATAATCCAAAAATTTGCAGTCGAATTATATATAAAAAATTGCGTATACAAATAGCCACCTGCAGAGCCTTGTAAATATATTAAGTTTTTTAAATTAGTTTTAAGCAAATTATTAATGATTTATTTGTATAAATAAAGTCTATGAATCACGGATCTCGTCATCATTTAATAATTATTATCACATTCAACATTACAATTATACTTACATTATTTATTTTAATTCTATATAAATATGAGTTATTTTATTACACAAAGAAAACACAATGTGTTATAATTTAGATTACAATTATACATGGATAGATGTAATTGTTTTATAATAAAATTATTTTATAAAGATTCAGTTTTTTTTTTAATGTGGGTCTAATATATTAAAGTCTTGTAAATGTTGTCACTTTTGTGCTTTGAGATAAATTACAGCTTGTTGGCAACGGTGTCTTGAAACGAAACCATTTTTATTTCAAGTTGGATAACTTAAAATAAAATTATTTCTAGTAAAGAAACAGATCATGTTTTTTTTATTTTGACTAACTTTGGGCTTAAATGGTGTTTTATATAAGCAGAAAATGAATAAAGATTTCAAACTACACATACAAAGTGGCGCCCCCAGTATTTTCTAGTTAACTGTGCCAAGCTGTATATACCTAAACATATTTAACATTACAACAAAATTTATTTGGGCCAATCAAGATGTCTTGGTACTTTTAGTCACTTTTATGCTTTCAGACAAAATATATTAGGTACTGTAACATTTTCACTTTGGCCTTTTTTTCACCACAAAGTCGATTTACTTGTTCACTATTGGCACACTAGTCGCAGTGTCAGCGGCATTGTCTGTAGCGGCGTGTCGTTTGCGCAGGTGAGCACGAAGGTACCGTGGTTGCGCGAAGGTGGCAGCACAGGGCGCGCGCGGGCAGGCCAGGCGCACACCGGAGCGGTGAGTTGCCGCGTGCCGCCGCAAATCGTAGCTCACGGCGAAGTGTCGCCCACACTGGGTACAAGTGAACTGCCGCGCGACGCTCGAGTGTCTCCTCCGCGTGTGCCGTGCCAACTGAGCGCGCCACCGGAACTGCAACCCGCACTCTGAACACGGAAATCGCCTTGCGCCTCCGTGCGTCGCCCGATGAATGTAGTGGCCCGCCGCCGAGCGGAACTTCTTGCCGCACACGTCGCACGCAAACTGCGGTTCTGCCGCGTGTAAGGGCGAGTGACGGGTTAAGGCGCCGCGCGTTCGGAACTTTCGACCACACACCGCGCACGTCACCCCCTCCCCGGGTGAAGTTACGTCTCCGTGAGCGTGTTTAACGTGGTAGAAGTAGCTTGAGGAGGCGGTGTAGGTTTTGCCGCATTTCGCACACGTGCGCGGCTTGCGGTGCCGCGGCGTGGACGGCGCGGTGGTGGCGGGGGCGGGGGGTTCGTCGTTCAAGTCGTCGAGTGCGCGCAGTACGGCGGCAGGCAGCGGCCCAAAGTTATCGTCCGCATCGCTGTGGTCTGAGAACTCGCTTTCTGGAGGAGCTGGTGCGGGGGCGGTAGTTGACAGTGAAGATGCAGCTGAACCCCTCCTAGATGGGTTTCTTGGGTTTTTTGGCACTACCTTCTTAGAGTTCGTTTTGTTACTTTTAACACTTTTATCACTTGTAACTGTAGTTGACACTGGCATCGAAGCGGTACTGGGTTCAGCTGGAAGCGCTATAGGCTCTGTCACGGGCAGTAAAGGAGCAGGCGTAGTCTCTGCTAGAGGCGGAGGAAGCAACGCAGGCGGCGGCGGGGAGTGAGTCGGATCGGGCGGCGAGAAGGGCGATAGCACGTCTTCGTTATCAGCGTACTGCTCGGCGTGTCGCGTCATATGAGCGAGCAGCGCGCGTCGGTCGACGATATTGTCGCACTCTTCACACTGGAACACGAGCGGCGCGTGCGCGGCCACCAGGTGCGCGCGCAGCTCCGCCGCCGCCAGCCGAGCCGCGCAGTAGCGGCACTGCAGCCATCTGCAACAGCCGACCGTACTTATTCCGAAACGTAAAACAATTTTCCTTCAACTTCACCATCAATTAAAAGCCATTTTATTAAAAAAAATCTTTATATTTTACTATATGAACTATCTTATAGATTCCTTCGCACCTGAAAGCGGTCTCGACAGATGGGGTGCTCATGGGTGAAACTGCCGGACCTGGCTCAAAAACCGACAGTGATACGTCTTCTGACGGCCCCAGAATCCACGAGTAGCAATAGATAGAGAAAGAGAGAAATAATTATTTGGTAAAATTGTCTTTAAGGTTGAAGGAAAGTAATCATTTAGCGTTACGGAATAAGGGTGCCGGTCAGTCTGCAGCGGTGGCGGCGTGGCGGCGCATGTGCGCGGCCAGCTGAGAGCGCAAGCGAAAAGCGCGGCCGCAGTTACAGACGTGAGCGAGCGGCGGCGCATGCGCGGCGGCGGCGTGGCGGCGCAACTCGGTACGACGCGCGAAAACAGCGGGGCAGGCGGAACACGCCTGCGAAGGTGTGGCGTCGTGCTTGCGCCGGTGCGCCCTTAACGCCGGTGGCGACTTGTACCGCGCACCACACACGTCGCAAACATAGTCTCTCCGGTCGGAATGAGCCAGCTGATGGTCGAGTAACTGCGCGCGGCGAGCGAAAGTCCGCGCGCACGTGGGGCACGCGTGCGGTCGCGCGCGCTGGTGCACGGCGCGCACGTGCCGCAGCAGGTTGCCTGGCTCGGTGTAGGAGCGCGCGCACTGCCCGCAGCGGTGTCTGTGGCCGGCGTGTGCGCGCGCGTGCCGCCGCCACGACTTCGAGCACACCGGTTTGCGGCAAACGTTGCACGTGAAGTAACGCCTCCCTCCCGCTTCTCCCACCTCAAGCTCTATTGGCTCTTTTTTCAATTCAATCTCTACATTTTCTAAGGTATTTTGTGCAGCCTTCCTCTTCTTTCTCTTCTTCTTGACTCTGTTCTCGTAAGTTCTCGGTCTGCAAAGGTAAACGACGAAAAGTTGCGGAGGACGGGAACACGCATGATATGAGATTCAGTCTTGTTACATTTGCAATAGGAAATAAAATAACTGTAATTTTATTTTATTATGTTTAATTACTTTTAAGAAATATTAGTGTTTGGGTCTAAATGAAGTGGGGTTTCGGTCTCCTCATTATACTTATACACATAGAGTAGCGGCGCGGCGGGGGCGGGCGGCGGCGGAGGGCGAACACGGCGGCGTGCTAAGGCGGCTTTAGGGCGAGCGCGCGAAGCGGGAAGAACGCGATCGTGAGTGCGCGCGTGCGCGTGCAGAGACCCGCTCTGCGCGAAGCGGCGGCCGCAGCGCGAACACTCGTGTGGCCGCTCTCCCGAGTGAATACGCGCGTGCTGCTTTAAATTCTGCTTGTTGGCAAAGGTAGCGGGGCAACGCGGACAAGCGCGGCGCGGCGCGCGACCGTGTGTTTCAGCCAAGTGTCGTCGAAGCCCAGGCGGCGCTCGGAACGTGGCTCCACACACTTCGCAAATACACGGCCGTTCGCCCGTGTGGATCCGCTGGTGGAACAGGAACGTGTGCGCCGACGACAGCCGCCGCCCGCAGCGTGCGCAAACGAACACCGCTCGCCCGCCTTCTACTACACGAGCTGCCGCTATTTGAATTTGCGCCGCCGACGAAGCACGTCCGCGCCGCACCGAACTCGCTTCCAAGTCTGCGAGTTCCGCCGTTTCTTCGTCACTGGAGGAGTCGCTTGCAACCCCGTGCCGCGACAAAAAGTGCCGGCGGAAACTGAGCAGCTTGTCGTAAAGGTTCCGGAACGCGGCCGCGCGCTGAGCCAGCCGGGCGAGCGGCTTGTCGTCCTCCGGCTCCTCGCCGCCGGATTCAACTTCATTTCTTTCGAATTCATCGTCGTCAGTCGTGGCAGATTTACATCTGGAACAATAACGTGTGTTGACGCTCAGTTGCTCGCCGGAGGGTCGCGGCGCGCGTGCACGCCCAGGTGGTAAACAAGGTGCGAGTGTTTGCGGAATTTGCGCGGACAACGCGTACATTCGTGCGGACGCGCGTCGCGGTGCGCGTCTAAGTGTCGCAGCAGCGAGTTCTTAGCGCGGAAGGTTTTGTCACAAAGCACGCAAACGTGCGGTGATTCGCCCGTATGGAGACGCGCGTGCAGACGTCTCGCGTCGGCAGACGGACATCGCTCTCCGCAGATCGGACACGGGAAGCTTAGCCGGCCGTCGTGCCGTAGTGCCTTATGCCGTGCGCAAGCGTCCACACTGCGGTACCGGCGGCCGCAGCGGTCGCACGGCCAGGTGGGAGCCGGGCCGGCCGTATGCTGTCTTCGTACGTGAGCTTCCATATTGTACTTGTTAGAGAAGGTTCGGCCGCATGTGGGACAAACAGCTGGGGTATACTTCAAGCCGTTGATATTGCGTGGCTTCGTACGGACAGGATCGGGTCGCGCGCCGTGTTTCCTAGCCACATGCGCGCGCAGGCTTCTTTCATCACACTCTACTTGACCGCAGCTCCGACACGAAAAGACCGAAGGCAAAGGTCTTGGATGCGCATCATTCAAATGCTCTAAGAAAGCCTTCGGCCGCGGAAAAGCGAGATCACACAGGCGGCAATTCAAGCCTCGGACTTCGTCGTGCGCGCCCAGGTGTAACAACAATCGACTCTGTACTGAGAACACCAGCTCGCAGAAGGGACAGCAGTGGCTTGGCAACGGCGGTATTGGGGAATCTGCGCGCAAAGATTCTAGCTCAAGATCTTCTTGGGAGTCGGAGTCTGCCTCAGTACTCAAGGTCTCTTCGAAGGTGATGTTTTCTTCTATAAAGTCGAGTATGAGAGCGTGGGAAGCAGCGGCGGCGGCGTGCGCGCTTAGGAAATGCTCTGATAAGGTGCCTATATCTTTGAAAGTCTCCGAGCACACTTGGCAAACATACTGCAGCTCTGATTCGTTTATTTCCAACATTTTAACATAATCGACTAGTATACTCTTGATCAGTTTAAGGCTGTGATCATGATCGTACCTGAAATAGCACAATAAGCCCTATTTTTGAAGACAAAATAGCAATTTTGAAATGAAAAGTAAGGAAAAAAATACTTACAATCGTGGCTGTTCAGTTTCTGAGTGAGAGTTGGCGTTGAGGTCGCTGCTCGTCCCTGGTTTTGCCTCCTGAAAAAAAAAAAAGTATTAATTGGAAGATTCATAGCAAAGCTTGGCATTGAAATTTCAATGATCAACACTATACGGAAAATAACTACTAAAATAGCAAATCACAGTACAGGAAAACTTATTTAGAAAATTGAGAAACAAAAGTTGCGACGCTTTCATCTCGCCTGGCGGGAAAGTCTCTTATCATCTATGGTATTTGAATATTTAGCCTGGCTGACCATCTCACCCTAATCACCTGCAAAGATCGAGCCAGCAGATCCTAAGCCCTTGCACGCAGCGCAGTGTCAGCTCGACGTGCAGCCTGTCTGTCTGGTGCACCTGCATTATTAACAGAACTCGCACCTCCCTTTAGTGACTTACACTTCAAAAGAAGCACTGAGGCTTCGAGCCTGATGGATGACAGTCCAGAATCTTCCTGGCTATGTTCCACTCCTAACCTGTAAAGGCCGAGCAAACATAACCTTTTTTTTTTTTAACGAGGGGAAATGCCTATCGCATTTTCCGACGCTCAGGGGAGCGTCGGGGGTATGTGGGGCACGCACCCACTAAAACCCCCCGGCGGCCGTCTTGGCGCTTTTGGGAAGAACCCCGGGAACCACACATTATAGCGTCCGAAGTCTTCCCACGCTCAGCTACTATTAGCTTCATGCTCGGGGAGGGCATATTGTTCCCTCCCCGGCTCGCTGTTGGAGCTGCGGCGGCACAGTGCCACAAGCTGTGCCGCCGCCCATCTCAGGGCCGTTTGATGAGTGTGTCGGGCCCCCGCCCTTCACACCCACGACCCCAAAGACCCCTTTTAGTCGCCTCTTACGACAGGCAGGGCATACCGTGCGCCCTTGTACTTGTAGTTTTCCCTTCCCCCAAATGAATTACACTCTATGTCTGGGGAGACCTCACCTGTAAAGTCCGTGCCTCCAGCACCTGAGCCCTTGCACGCAGCGCAGTATCAGCTCGTCGTGCCGCCTGCGTCAGCTCGTGCCAGGCCAGCAGGGTGCTCGCACACGCCGAGCAGAGCTGCTGCGGCAGGCTGTCTGTCTGGTGCACCTGCATTATTTATACACTTCACGAATTTTTGACTCATTATATATATACCTATATATATTATTATAGACTGCTCCGTAGCTCAGTTGGCAGTGATGTGGACTGAGTAAGCGTGTGCACCTGCCTACGTAGCATGACGACCATTTGTTGAGTCGTTCTGTTACTTTTGATCGCTTTTGAGATTTAAATGCGGGAAAATGTATGGAGTAGCGTTTCCCTACCTCACTTGTTGCTAAAAGTGGCCACTTTTAGCAACACACAGTAAAACATAAACAGTCTAAACCTAGATATTATTTTAAATACTAAAAAAAAACTAGGGACCAACATTTTATGCACTAGGGAGCACTTTTTTTTGAAAAAAAAAATATTACTTTAGATTTTTTTTTTCTAGAGTGGCGCCACTTTTTTGCGTAAAAGGACTTAATTTAGGTCTTGATCGAAGGCTAAGTAAGTAGGCTACCTAAATAACTAACAAAAGAATTAAATATTGACTTTATTTTTTAATAAAAGTGGGTTAAACTGAAATCTTAAATTAAAAGGTAAAAGCGAAGGGTCTTTTTGGTAGTTTATAATTTCTGAACTAATAGACTTAGAGAAATAAATCTAATTCCATTTTGGCGAACAACTCAAAAGCTAACAATAAAACCCAAAAAATAAAAAAAGTATCTGCATTTTTTTGTTGATACACCCACTTTAAAAAAAAAGTAAAGGCAATACTTGGTTATTTTGTTACTTAGGTACCCTAACTAATTGTCCTTCGATCAAGACCTTATTGAAGGTTCTGTGAGCCTTAGATTTTAACTGTGAATTTAAAAGTAGGCGGGGTCGACTTTTGCAAAAAAAAAAAATAAAAACATCACAGTGAAGGGGGGGTGTGGCTGCGACCCCCCATATGGGGTGTTTTCGTCGATGAAATTGATCATAGAATACACCCTTAAAATTATGTTATAACTTCCCCGGACACACTTTATATGTAGATAAGACATTTATTTACCTGCTGGCTTCCTGCTGGATTACTAAAATTGCAGAATTCTTAAGTCAAAATATCTTTAAAACAGTCTATAAATTGAATGATTAAAATAAATTTTGTTACAGAATAAGGGAGCTTGTTTCTCTGCCGCAGACCATACCTGTATAGGTAGATGCTGGTCAATTTTTTCAGCAAGATTGTGCTCGCTGCCCTCTCCTTCGAAGATGGGAATGATGTGTTCTGTGACCGATGCGCAGAGACGGCACAAATTGCTGAAGCACTCCAAATCTGTAAATTTGAAACGCAGTAAAGATGTGAGGCAGATCAAACTTTAAATAATTCTTAACTCCAAATTGATGAAGTCCTGCCCATGTAGGCTTGAGCCATATTATACTCCATCGCGCTTATAATTCACTGCTTTGAAGTCAAAACTTGATTATCTATACCGTTAACTGCTGCAACTTTGCTAATACACTTCAAGTTTGCCTAATTTATAACAACTGAAATTACTAGACAAGTGCTCTCTATTTTTTACTTCTAATAATAGTAGAAATAGCACCATTTTATTGGCAATTCATTTCTTATTATTTGAAATGGCTCTTTCTGTCTATCAATTTAGAGCGGAGAACAAATTTTAAGTTTTTTTTTGACACTTTGGAGTGGGAGTTTGAGTTGCGACTTGGCTGTGAATGTCAGTCTAAGAGGGCTCAAGCCAGGATAATAAGCACTCGGGAATAACTTGTCTCAGTATCATACACTGACTGAGTAGCCTTCAAACACTAACTGCGAGTGTCAGCCTTAGTGTTGTTCTATCAGGTAAGTGTAGCCCCTGTACGATGTAGGAATCTATGTTAAGCAACCTCTGTATAATATAATAATACTAGTCGACTCGGCAAACTTCGTACCGCCTTACCTATTACTATATTGTGCATGTATTGTACATAATAATATAGACCTTCCTCTTTGAAAACTTTATATTTTGTAAGAAACTGCAGCGAAATCCGTTGCATAGTTTTAAAGATATAAGCATACATAGGGACAGACGCGGGAAGCGACTTTGTTTTATACTATGTATTGTTACTCTTTGTCAATTCGATCTGTAATGTAACCGAACACGTTAACCACTTATCAGTTGCTATTAAACCATAGTTGGTGGAGCAAGAGGCCCTTATACTTGGAGCACCATGGAATGAAATGGAGGCAGCACCCAGGATAGGAGCAAGTGGCGAGCTTTACTGAGAGCCCTATGTCCCTGATGAGGGATAAAAGGAGATCATCATCATTATTAAACCATAGTCAAAACAACACCTCTGTTTCACTGCCGATAGTTGGAAACCTTCACCCTTTTTAAATAAATAAATAATTAAATAGGAGTCAGATCAAAATAATATAAAGAAATTAATAAAGTTTGTTTACTTACCTCCAAAGTAGCAAACAAAATAAATAATTTCTAAATAAGTAAGGCAATTGCTGCGGGTACATACATACATTATGCATTTTTTAACTTTATTTAAAAAAAAAAACAAAAAACAGACGGCATTTTGGTAAAATGAATTATACATATAGACGTAAATTTTTTGTAAGTTTATGTACGTAGGTACTGGCTGTCTTAGAGAATATTATTTAACAAAAACAATTGAATTAGTATGTAGGTATCTGTTTTTTAAAACTTACTCTCTAAGTTGTCTGTATGCGGGTAGCATTTCCGATAGTTTAAGGTGCCAGCCGACTCTGGTGGATTCAGCAGGAATATCTTTTCAAGTTCGGCCGTCATATTGATAAAATTTTATTTTTTTAATAAAATACCTCCCAATTCTGAGTAAAATTCATTGCAACCACAGACAAACTATTGCAACGCGATTCTTCAGCACAAAACATTATTTATAATCAATCACAGACCAACTAGAGTGCAGTGTTGCCACCTTAGTGGATTTTCCACTAATTCTGGTGGTTTGGAACCCCCATTTAGTGGCCATTTTTTGCGTTTAGTGGCTAGTGGATTTTTTTAGCGGAAAAATCAGACCAAGAACTGTTACAGTTTTTGAATAAATTGGAATTGCGGTATGCTGTTACAAAGCGTATTAACTAAAGATGTTTTAGACAATTTAGTAGAATTACAACATTTTAATTTTTTTTTTATTGAATACAAAGTCCATGTAAATTTTTTTTCTTCATATTTTTGTCCATACTTCGAGGACCCTTAGTTTTCTTTGTAGCTGTCTTGAGCACTTAATTATAGTTTTTAAGGACGATAGTTTAAGATCTAGATGGCAATAAAATTTAAGGTTGCGAATTCGAAGGTCCCTCTCGGTATGGTGCAAAATAAAAAAAAATCGCGTTTTTTACAATGTGGGAGATGGTTTCTTATTTCTTACTTATGCAAATTCATTAAAACTTTATTAAACGATTGACTCGTAATTATCTTGTTATTTTTGGCGACTTCTTTAACCATTGTTGTTTTCTTTGGGCGTGTAACCAGATATCACATTTGTTAAAGCGACAATGGTTAACGAAGTCGCTAACAAGTCAATTACGAGTCGATCGTTTTTAGTTAAGAAATTGCACCCCTGGTCATATATTTGGGGTAGAACGCATCGAAAAGGGTCACCACTGTCTCCTATTTACGTATGTCCACTCATCTGTCATGCACTCACTGCTAGAGTGTTTTCAATAGTAAAGTAAGTATAGTCGGCAGTGTAGCCAACGGTTGAAATAGCAATCCACCAGATAAGGCTCCTCAAACCACGAGAAAACCACTAACAAAAAAATGTCCCCCTCTGAAAACCTCTAAAATTTCCACTAAGATATACAGGGTGCATGGCAGATAGCAGATGGACATACGTAAATTGGGGACAGGGGTGACCATTTGCTATGCGTTCTATCTACCCCAAATATAGAACCTGGGACGTTTAATTTTTTAAAGTTTTATTTTTTAATTAATTTTTAAGAATACCATTTTTAAGAGACCCTAACTTGAACCTTTAACATTTTTTTTTAATTTACTTATTTGCAACCTTTGTCTTTAAAAACTATAATGAGGTCCACTACAAAAAAAAAAAAAACGAAGGGTCCTCAAAGTATGTATATGTCGTAGTAAGATTTGATAATTAGGTTTTTTGCAAAAAAACTAGGGATTTTGCGAAAACCCGGATAATTTGATATAAGCATTACTTTTTTTTCAATCATCCTGACATAAAGCAGTTTTTTTTGCAAAAAAAACCTAGTATAATTGAAAATTTTTAAACCTGCCTTAACTCTGATTGGCTAAGATTATTGCTTGCTGTTTAACTCTTATTCTGATTGGTTCTTTGGAGCGTCAAATGATATGTTAACGAACCAACCAGAATAAGAGTTTCTTTATACAAAAAGATGAAAAAATAATAATTTTACATCGACTTAGTATTCAATGAGGGGTTTTTAAAGAGACATTAAAAAAATAGTTTCGTAAAGCGCCCGTAGATGTCGTTATATGGCGTAATAATAATAACACACTTAGAGCCCCTAACTAGAAAGAACCTGTATCTATGTGCCAGAAACACAACACACACAGAGACGAACATCACACCCAGACTGGAAACAAACAATCATCATATCAATATTCGCCCCGCGGAAATCAAACCCAGGTGCACACAGTTGTCAGTCAACATCACTGACTACTGAGCCACGGAAGAGTAAAATTTTTTTTTTTTCTAAGGTGTCAATTTAAAAAACAATAAAAAATCCATTAGCCACTAAGAGCAAAAATTTGCCACTAAATGGGGTTCCAAACCACCAGATTTAGTGGAAAATCCACTAAGGTGGCAACACTGCAACAGTTGTGAAACAAACATCGTCAGTTTTTGGTTGACCAAATAATTATTATTCAACGCTTTCTTTTGTTTATTGCAATTATGCCTTCGTGTATCGTGAATTGGTGTAAAAGCAATACAAAAATGAAAAACAGTGAAATTACCTTTCATCAGTGAGTATACAAACATTGAAAATTTTCATACTACCTATTGATTTTGGATCCTTTTTTGCAGTAGTAGGTAGTAGTTTTATAAACTGATCAAATAAAACATAAGTAGGTACATACTTTACAATCTATCTACTGCATCTGTTGGTACAGGACACATTGATATCAATGTTAAGCTCGATAGGTCGCGACTGGTAAAGTCTACACTCAGACCGGCAAAACCGGCAGACCAAAACCCAAAATCGGGACACTTTCAATTAGAACTCCAAAACCGTTCGATTGCCTAGGGTGCAGCGTGGAAGATGTAAATGATTGGTTCTTGAGAAGTTGTCAATGAGGTTGGAGATAATTACTTACTACTAAGCACATTTGATCTGATGGAGAAGAGGCGTGATACATCTCAGCAGACAACTGCACCGGATGCCTCTGCCTGCACGCAGTTGAAGAGGCACATCTTTATATCAATTACTAATGGTTGGAGCTAATTAGCTTCAACGCACTGCGCAAGAACCAGTTCGGGGTTGTCTTTCCATACGCTAGTAATAATAGTTCAATGATTACAAGAGTGATTGCTTCCGGTTCTAAACGCGTAGATCACAGGCGTCTTTCAATATACGGTTTTAAGTTGACATGATGGCTGAAGTCTATCTCGTTTTTGAGTGCACCGTTGGGACTTGTGCAGGTCTAATTCCAATGCTCTCGCTTCCTCAAGCTGTCTTGTGATATCATAAATAACCACTCTTCCCAGTGGCAAAAGCACAAAAATTTTCTTTGTTTCATCCATGCTTGTCAGCTAATTGGGTAGATAATGTATGAGAAATGTATATATTTTTTTGTATACAACCTATGTTTTAATACAGAAAGTTGTTACTTATCACAGGCTGCATGACCCTGTTCAGTATTAGGTAGTAATTTGAAATAACCAAGTTATTTTTAAACCAAAATTAGACAATAAATATTTTTATAACCCTCTTTCGCGGTGTGTTTACTATTTTTTTAATACAATTTTTTTTAAATATAAACAAAGTATATTGAACCCTATATTTTTTAAAACTGCATCAATGCAACTTTTCAAATAAGTATTTTTTTGATATTATACTCATTCAAAAAATATCGTCATTAGAAGATTTTTTTTGTGTCGACAATCATCTATTTTATGGTAAATTCCGTTTTTTTTTTATAAAAATGTAAAAAAATTGTTCCAGAAACAATTTTTAGAGATCCTTATCTAAACTCAAATAATAAAACCCAAGGTGCAATCTTTTTTCCGTTGTTTACATATTTTGACAGGTGGTTTGTTATTGTTGTTTGTTTTTTATTCGTCCATTCTGGGCAGTCAAAAGAACATAGTCTATAGAGCCAAGTCTTTTGTAGTATCTTTTATTCTATGGCGTAACGAAGTAAGCCGGGAAAGCTTGTTTTTAATAAAGTTGAAATGAATTCGCTTATGTAAGAAACCATCTCCCACATGGTTAATCCGTAATTGAATGATTAAAACACGCGAAAAATAAAAAATTTAGCGCCATACCGAGAGTTACCGCCTTATTAAAAAAAACATCATAAATCAATAGATTTATTAATCTAAACTAATATTGTTATGTGTAAAGATTTGTCTGTTTGCATCAATTAAGCTCCGAAACAACAACTGATTTAAAAAAAATATTTCAAAATGGCGACTAATAATCGACTTTTCAAAATAAAAAAAACGATGTTAATCAATTTTTATTATAGTTGATTATTTTTTCCTCATCCCTGCTGTTGAATGTTCCCGCGCGAGAGGAGTTGGTGATTTTTTGTTTTGGTGGTTTTGTTGTAGTAGGTTGGGTTGTGATGTGAGTTGCGTGCGTGCGTCAAGCAATACCTCTTTATACATACAAAACGTATGTATTGTTATTTAGAAATCTCATTAAAGTAATCCTACCTACTACATAAGTCTGTCAGATAATATTTAGCGCTTTTTAGTATTGCAAAATACAATAATAATATGCCATCGTGTGTCGTGAAATGGTGCAATACCTTTCATCAGTTAGTACAGTGGCGGACACTGTCGGCGTAACACTTCCGGTTTTTCTGTATTGCAAAATAGCTCTTGTTCTTTGGTAATACAATCTAGGGCTGACGAAACCATAGACAAATCTGTTACGGCCTCCGTTTTCGGCGGACTAGGAGGCCATAAAATACAAATAAAATATCTAATTCCAATACTAGTGGTCGCCCCGCGGCTTCGCCAGCGCATTTCCCCTTGAATCATCAAAATCCCAATTTTTCCGCAAGAATTTCTGAATAATAAGTAGCTTTGTACTTTCTCAGGCTTTAAGACTATCCATATAATATACCAAATTTCATTCAAATCAGTGCAGTAGTTTTCTCGTGAAAGCGAGACAGACAAACAGATAGACAGAGTTTCTTTCGCATTTATAGTAGTAGTAGATTAGTAGTACATTAGTATGGAAGTATGGATTAGATACTATTGACCTTCTATTGACTGTATTGATCATGGATAGATAGTGCTATGCAATATGTACGATTATATTTCCTATGCAGTACCCTAGTAGTTCTCTATGAGTCAAGGAACATACCTACTCCAACAAGCTATGAGTTCTTTCTCTAAACTACTCAGACAAAACAAATGAATTAAGTTCGTTCCGAAATTTTGACTATGTTGGACTATGGCGAAAGAACATAGTCCATACAGCCAAGTCTTCAGTAGTTAATAATCATGTAATGTTTTTTTAAGGCGATACGAAGTTTTTTTTTTTAGATGATATTATGTGGCAATAACAAATGAATTTAACACTGCAGATTTCCGAGACGAAATAAAACTCAATTTAAAAAATGGATAGCCGCAGTACGCTTGGAAAGAAATGATCCAAATTGGATGCCTACGAAATATAGCAAAATATGCAGCATACATTTTCAAAATGAGGTCATGTATATACCTGAAAATGGAAATCGTGTGCGATTAAAAAATTATGCATTGCCCATTTGCACTGTAAGTAAACTCATTTACTTAATTTTACCAGTTAATCGTTTTCCTACCCTCAAAACAATTTAAATTATGCACAGTTTATGTGCACACGACGCGGTGAGGTTTAATAATTTCCTTTATTAATTAATACATTATTTATTATATTTACAGATGGTTCCTCCGTTATGTTTGAATGCACATTTGAATGACTATTTGAGACCTTCATCTACCACGTGTACAACAAATGTTCAGGTTCTTTTAACTACAATACAATCTAATCTTAAAACATAATAATATTTGTTTCTAAGTTTCTATTATATTAAATCTAGAAGGTGCAAAAGCATTGTTACTTACTTTAAAATAAAATTGAATTTATTTGTGTATCTCCATGTTAATAACTGAATTTGCATCTTACAGAAAGAGTATTCAGTGCCACGAGAAGATGTAAAAGATGAAGCCAATTTAAAGGAAAATATAATAAAAAGGAAATTACATGCACCTCATTGTTGTAATATAGAACTAAAAAGAGGGAAATTGGTGAGTTGGTCTATTGAGAGAGCAAATTTCTAACTATAAAAGATGAAAGAGACAAAACATGACGAATTACAAAACAAAAAAAAATAACAAAAACCACATTTTGTGTGTGTCAAAAATGACACACACAAAACGAGGTAATATTACGATCCAAGTTAAGAGGCATATCACAGCTTAAGAGGCATAGCACAGCTTATGAAGCGCCACTAGCGAAAAAAATAATATCTTCTAAACTAAGACAAATATCAAAAATATGAAAGAGTATTCCACTAGATAATGTAATTTTTAGGACATTAGTTGTTGTAAAGCTTTCAGGTGATAGACCAAAAAAAGCTACAAAGTGTTGCTAAAAACGGCCGCTCTTGGCAACAATCTGCAGCTTTCTTTAACTTAAAAGCTATACAACAGTGCCCTAAAAATACTAGGCTACATTATCTACTGGAATACTTTTTCATATTTTTGATATTTGCCTTAGTTTATAAGATTTAAATTTTTTATCGCGAGTGCCGCTACTTTAGCTGTGCTATGCCTCTTAAATAAAAATAATATAAAAAACCTAATACTTATAATAAAATAAAAAAAAACAAAACCACTCCAACAAAAAAAAAAACAACAGCTCAACAGATCTTTAAAACATTTATGTGGTCACTCCACTGGATTTCTTTTATAAAAAACTAAAATTATTTTCTACAAATACCTACTATAAATATACTTTTTTTTTGTTTAACAGGAGGAAATAACTGAAGAACATGCATTTGAAGAGCATGGTTGCAGCAATAAGGAAGAAACAAAAATAAAAATGGTAACATAGTGGTTTTACGATGTGTCATTCCAGTTACAAAACTATTTGGTTAATTTGAAAACGAGTAACCTAACAAGTTTATTTTTAGTTAAAATAAAATTATAAACAACTGAAAATATTGTCTACTTACTGTAAATAGTAAATACTATAAATAAACTATATCATTTTTTTTTGTTTAAAAGGAGGAAATAACTGAAGAATATGCCTCTGAAGACCCTGATTGCAGCAATACGGAACAACCAAAGATTAAAATGGTGAGATAGTAGTTTTACGATGCGTCATTCCAGTTATACAAAACTATTTGGTTAATTTTAAACCGAGAACCTAGCAAGTTATTATTTTTTTTGTCAAATTAACTAGTTAAAATTATAAACAACTAAAAATATTGTCTACCTAAAGTAAAAAGTAAATGCTAGATTTTTTTTTTTTTAACAGGAGGAAATAACTGAAGAATATGCCTTTGAAGACCCTGATTGCAGCGATATGGAACAAACAAAGATTAAAATGGTAAGATAGTAGTTTAACGATGCGTCATTCCAGTTATAAAAAACTATTTGGTTAATTTTAATTTTAACCGAGAACCTAGCAAGTTGAGTTTTTTTTTGTCAAATTAACTAGTTAAAATTATAAACAACTAAAAATATTGTCTACCTAAAGTAAAAAGTAAATGCTTGATTTTTTTTTTAACAGGAGGATATAACTGAAGAATATGCCTTTGAAGACCCTGATTGCAGCAATACGGAACAAACAAAGATTAAAATGGTAAGATAGTAGTTAATTTTAAACCGAGAACCTAGCAAGTTGAGTTTTTTTTTTGTCAAATTAACTAATTAAAAAAGTTCAGGAAAAGCATTTTACATTTTAAAAGAAAAAAAAAGGTTGGTACTCAGTGCTAAATGTAATAAATTATTGCATCAAGTTTAGTATTTTTCTAAACAAAAATGAAAACTTTTGTTTTTTTTTCAGGTAGTATGTCCTAATTGTGAATATACATTTGACATCGAGAGTGAAATTTTGCAAAACAATGCAAGCTTGCCGGCCTCAGAAGAATTAAAACCAACGTGCACCACTCAATTTGCTTTTAATACACAAATATTAG
The DNA here is from genome assembly GCA_951802225.1 of Euspilapteryx auroguttella. Taxonomy (NCBI): domain Eukaryota; kingdom Metazoa; phylum Arthropoda; class Insecta; order Lepidoptera; family Gracillariidae; genus Euspilapteryx; species Euspilapteryx auroguttella. The sequence continues at coordinate 10,184,713 of OX637658.1, forward strand.
AAAAAAAACTACATTTAAAGACGAACCTTGCGAATAAAAGATTACATAGATTAAAAAATTTACATCGGCAAAATAAAAGAATGAAACAAAAGATTTTAACGATGAAAGACTTAATAAAGAATTTAAAAAAGAATGGTTTTGGGGATTCCAATTGACTATCAGCGCTCTGGGGTTCTCAGGAGATGAATAGTTAATAAGAAGAGATGTAATGCTACTTAAAGCTATAATTCAAAATTTTTCAGAATTTATAAAAAAATATCTTTAAGTAGGTACTTATTACTTCGTGCTAGTAGGCGTGACCTTTGCTGCGACCATGCCACATGCAGACATAATTTATAATATAACCTGCGTAAATATAGAAACGATTTGAAAATGTCGGCCGTTGTATGGGCTGTCTGTCTTTTCAACTCTTCCCTCATACTAATATACGCGAGATAGCATGCGTTCGGTTTCTTTATCTGCGTGGCTCATATTTAATGACTGATAAGATAGATATATATCACTCCTGCGATTGTTAAAATTAATAATTTACCTACTCTACCTACAATATGTAGATCTTCTTTTATGTTTTACCAATAAAGTTGTGTGTTGGCAAATTCTGTAAGACCTTATTGTGTTTTTAAAATAAATAAAAGGAAAGGCAAACTCGATCCGTCCTCAGTCCTAGTTACGCATCGCATACGATAGATTGTTGTTTTGTATGGTAAGCTGTGGTGTAGATAGTACTCACTGACTATTTAGGTGTATAAGTACAACTATTCTTTGCTTACTATACCTGCCCTTTTGATGCTTTGCACTTTAAAAAAAACACATGCAATGCAATGTTTAATTAATAATTTAACTTATGTCGCCGGTAAACTGGTAAATAATGTATTTTTCTTTCTTTCTTTCTTTTTTCTTTCTTTTTTCTTTTACATGATAAAACTTTTTATCAAAAAATTAAACCGCCGGAAAAAAAACTGAAAAGCATATAATAATAATCTAATTACTAACTTTAAGCGCGCCACACAAGCAAATTCTATTAAGCTATTTCTTTAAATTTGAGATACCTAATTTAATAATCTTTGTACAAGGAATCTGGCCCAGGCCCCAACTCAATATTACTTGGACCCTACATTGCCATTACATTACAACCTCACCGCGTCGTGCGCACATAAACTGTGCATAATTTAAATGCGTTTGAGGGTAGGTAATCTTTCTATGGGGAACTTAGTAATTAACTAGATTATTATTTTATGCTTTTCAGTTTATTTTTCGGCGGTTTAATTTTTTGATAAAAAGTTTTATTTTTTGCTTTTCAGTTCTTTCAGGGTTCTATTATTTTCTTCTCCCACAAGATGGTCAGTGGTCACACCGCTTAAGGTGATCAGACGACATGGTCGACAGGGAAGACAAGACCAGTCGGTATGGCGTGGGGGAGGCCTATATCCAGCAGTGGACGTCTTTCGGATGAAATGTTTATTAAGTATTTAATTTCATTTCAAAATATATTTAAGTAAGAAAGTATTAAAAGTTATAATTTAAATACAGAACACGGCAATGCAACCTGTGAGTTAATAAAAGACCCACTGACCAAAAAGTCACCCCTTTTTTCCTACCTTTAGGGTGGGAATTTTATTTTCAAATTTTTATGGGACCCACTTCAAGGTATGCCCTGTCAATTAAAAAAAGAATTACCAAAATCGGACTACTCTGTAAAAAGTTATGCGTGCGTGATCATACATTAAAAAAAGAAAAACGTGTCGAATTGAGTAAGTCCTTTTTTTTTCGTCGGTCAAAAAATAAAACGAATTTTATATTAAAAATTATATTAAAATTAATTATTTATGATCATCCCGGCCCCGCAGAGATGCGGCGGCGGCGGCAGCGGCGGCGGCCGCGCGGCTCACGGCAAACACGGCTGGGGGAACCATTATCTTGTTTTTGTACGTGCTGATTACTTGCTAGAACACAATGGAAAACCGTAATTTTAGCTATGAACAGTACTTCATCCGGTGCAGTAAATAGGGCGGTGCCACCCTGTGCGGTGGCGAATGGCCAGACCAGGAAGGCAGCCCTCTCCAACGAAGCTGATAGCAGCTGATGGGAAGAACTTCGGACGTTAATATTGTATGGTACCCGGGGTCCTTCCGATAGGCATTTCCCCCCGTTTAAAAAAAAGGTCTATTTATATTTTTGGTTTGCCCGAGTAAGGAAACCGCCGCTAGGTTTGCCCCTAAGTTTCCCGTTAAAATGCAAATTTTATCGTTCCTCTGTACTGTAAGTACTAATGCTAGTATATAATATACGAGCTTTCCCGGCTTACTTCGTTACGCCATAGATTATAAGATACTACAAAAGACTTGGCTCTATAGACTATGTTCTTTTGACTGCCTAGAATGGCCGAATAAAAAACAAACAACAACAACACAAACCACCTGTCAAAATATGTAAACAACGGAAAAAATATTGCACCTTGGGTTACATTATTTGAGTTTAAGTAAGGATCCCTAATTATTTTGAAAATCTTATATAGCCTATGACACTCGGGGTTAATGTAGCTTCCTACCAGTGAAAGAATTTTTCAAATCGGTTCAGTATTTCCGGAGCCTATCCGTTACAAACAAACAAACAAACAAACAAATCTTTCCTCTTTATAATATTGGTATAGATTAACCGTCTTATTCATAAAGATACAGTAGATTTTAAGTAGCGTAACTGGAGGTCTACTTCTCTGGTTTGCTGTATGGTAAATACGTGACATCCAGTCTAAATTGACATACTTACGTCAAATAACTTAAATGCTCTTTAACTTTTTATGAATAAGAGGGTTATACTATTGCTAGTTCTTAAGCTAAACATCGCTCGTGACGGCAGTGCGATGGCAGCGCAGCCGCGCTTGTGTGTGAATAGTGTGGCGCTGCGGCGCGGCGGCGGCGCGGTGGCGGCGTCGCCTGTTTGAGCTCTTAATGTAGGTATAAGGAAGTACAATACATTACAAACCAGTACAAGTTTAATAAGGAACACAGCGAAGGTTAGAAAGGAGATGGTCATCAGCGCGCTTTCAGAGGACGGGAACTCGATGTGCCCGCGCGCCGTCCGCGCCCTCCGCGCCCCCGGGACCTCGTCGTCCGGCCAAGCGGCGTCTATGCGATCTTCTGGAGGGAAGAAAGAAAGGTACCTAATGAAACGATTTAAATGACAGTATAGCAACGCCGAAATATTAAGAAAAACAAAAACTTATGCTGTCGCCCCCTTACTGCAACCATGCGACAGAGAGAGAAAGCTAATTTTTTGATGAAATTTGCGTTTCGGGGGAAAACTGTTTTACTACCTTAATCTTAACAAATCACAATGATTTTAATGTCCATCGCTTCAACGTTAAATAATCTAGGTTTATACAATTTTCTTTTTTTTTTCAAATATGCATTGATTTCGTAAAACAAACAACTTTATTCGACCAATGTTTTTGCGAATTTTTAAAAAAGGAAAAGGAAAACGTACGAACCTAGTTTTGTGAAGTGTTTGAGATTGTAGAATAATTAGTAATGGAAAAACGGTTCCTCTTTTTGTATGGACGCGTTCGGGGTATAAGTAAGTACGATACGGTCCTCTTATAGCTGCACATACTTACCTTATCAAACCGTTTTAGGCTCTACAATGACAATACTTACTAATATTTGACATAATATCATCGCGTAGTCTCTCCAAATAATTAATTTTGCTCTTGAAGCTCTTCCTCGTGTTCTGGTTTATGGTATCAGCTACAGCTTTCATCAGTTTTACCACATTTTCCATAGGATTAGGCTTTGTTTCATTAGAAAGCGAAGCATTAGATTCCGGAACTTTGACGTTTTCATTCGAATCCTTTATATCACTGCTAACAGTCTCTTCAGTAGTTGTTAATGATTCCTTTGTACTATCTTCATGAGCTTCACCAACAAACGGCTCTTGAGATTCATTCGGTTCCACATCCACAATGACATCTGCAAACTTGTCATCGTCTTCGATTTCAAATGTTTCGTCTTTAGTAACAAACTCTGGATCTTTAAAATTATTCAGACTGTTCACAACTAGTCTTTTAAAATTGTTCTTGCTCATTTCAACACTCGATTCTTCATTTTTCTGAGTGGTCGTTGGATCAGCGGTTATCGACACCTCGGAAGAATATTCTATTTTTCGTCTGTCTACAAATTGCACATGAACTATTTCAGGTTTTGCACTGGGTTCTTTTTCCATACTTGCAGAAGTTCCTTCTACTTTAATTTGGCCTGATTCAGCGTTTGAATCAAGTTTATCATAAATCTGAGATTCAGTACTGGTGCTTATATTGTCTTTCTCACCAACGCTATTTGAATGGCTAAGTGTGTTAACGTAAATTCTATTACGATGTATTTTATTGACCTGTGCTACGTGAGGAGCTTTCTTTTCTAAGGGTTTAGGTGTCTGGAACACTAGCTTCACGTCACCTATTCTATCGCCGTTTTGCTCGTCGCTATCTTTAGCTGGCGTTGCTTTAGTTGTGGTAGCTTTCTTATCAATTTCTTTCACATTTTTCTTTGGTTCAAGTAATATCTTCTCAGGTTTCGCAACCGGCTCAACCACTCCTTTAAATTTAACTCTGATTCTTTCCTCACTGGAAGTGGAACTGCTATAATCTTCACTTGAGGCTGGGACGTCTGCTTTACGATAATTGTCAATTTCTTTAGATGATGTAGTTGGTTTCCTTACAGGTTCTACCACACTGTGAGCTTTATGGTGATCTAAGTGAACAACTTTATTTGTTGTTTTATTTATTTTGCCTTTAACTTCTTTTTTCTCTTCTGAAAGGGCAGGAGGTTTATCACTGACGATGTTGTCTTTATTTACAGCATTGATCACCGGAGGTCTTCGTATTTCTACACGATTTGGTTTTTTATTGACACTTGGCCGTGTTAAAAACGGATTGACTCTTTTGCTTCCTGTGCTAAGATTTCTGTCTTCATACAGATTAGAATTACCCCTTGTTACTCCGTAGGGTTGGTTCTGACTCGTTGTTTCCTTAGTTGGTCGGATGAAGTGGACAGTTTTAAGGGGCTTTGTGAAATATGACTGAGAGATCTCGACCCAGTCGGCGTGCGCGGGCGCATGTGTGGCAACGATCAGCAAAGCCGCAGCGAGCGGCAGCGGGCGGGTCGCGGCGCGCATGCTAGCTCACCTTGTGAACTGGTGTGACAAATTGCGTGCGCACTGAAGATGATTTGTGGCAGGGGTCGCAAACCAGTGGGTCTGTTAACGATGTAAAGTGAGTTTGAATAAATTTAAGTGAGCAGAAAACATATCTCAATCTTTGTACAGAAGGGATAAATACTTACTAATGAGGGAGGCAACAGAAAACAATCTAATATAATTTTAAGAGTTTTGAGTTGAGTTGAAGAAATTGGTAGAAACCTCGAATACCGCATTTTGTTTTGTTTTTTTTAATTAATTTATGATTTACCTACCATGATTGATTAATAATCATGATCTCTGCCGAAAGAGGTCTACTGGACACAGACCCTCCGCACAAATCGCCAAACTTTGCGTCATTTGCGACCCTGAAAAAAAAACCAAGGCTTGAATCAAAGTAAGTGCTCGGCCCCTGTAATCTCAGTAAACGCATTGCGCCTCGTGTCACGCGGCGCGCGCGCAGCCAGCCGGCTGTGACAGCTCCCGCGGTTTACTCACCCTACTTAAACTGACACACATTTGTTTATGTTATAATAGTAGATTCGACACATCAAGAACTAACGTTTCGTACAGAAACTTATTTAATGGTTCTGATCGCCACGATGCCGCGTGTTTAGCCAGACCGGCTCCTATCATCACGTCATCCAGCCACTGATTGACTTAAACTAAAATCAACTGTCAACAGAAGTGTCCAGAGGGCCTATTATGGCCGCATTTGCAATATTGCTTTTCGTCCTCCAGGTGTCAGTCAATACAAAAAAAACGCAAAGAGGACGCAAAGCAATATTGCAAAAGCGGCCTTAATAAAGCCTCTGGGCGGTAATTTTCATAAGTAAAGTCGATCTACTTTTAATTGTTTTATTAACGACTTCGTTTACAAAGGCAATTACCTTTACACGCCCAAAGAAAAACAGCAATGGTTAACGAATGCGCTAACAATAGTAACAATAAAAAGTCTGTAAAATTTAGTTAAGGGACTAAGTACCATCCTGTATTGAATACATTTTTGATTTCGATATTACTATAAAACAGGTTTGAGACAACGATTGAAACACAAAATAAATATCCAAAAGGCATTTATTTATCCTCTAGTTCCAGTCCGTAACATAAAAAATAAATAAAAATAAAAATAAAATAAAAATGTTTTTATTAGGCAAAAAAGCAAAATATACACAAAAAACTGTGGAGACGATAGCGGTTGCTTTAGTTGCAACTGTGTTGCAACCGCTAACGCTCTCTGCCGGACCACGGAGACAGTATAATATCAAAAGATTTTAAAAAATAAGGTACACTTAATTCTAACATGCAAAACATGCAAGCCTACATTTCAGATGTTAACAGAACTTTATTTTATAAAGTAAAAAAGTTTTTAAATTTGAGTTTAAATTAAAGTTAATTGTATGTCTGTCAGTTCGTCATTGTCCAAAAAAATATAATTATATGTAAAACTAAGATAACTAAATTGAAATTTGAAATTTAAATTTTAATTTTTAAGAGAGTTTCGGTATCACTATATGAAAGTGTGAGAAGCCAATTGGTTAAAGTAATTTTTTGATTACGAAATGTCATAGGATATATATTTAGGGTTTTGTTGATTTTATTGTAGATTACGGGACTTAGATACTGGTAGTGGGACATAGCAAGAGCGGTTCTACACATTAAAGTGGGGCAAACAAGATCAGATCTTCTTTTATTAGAATTATCAACATAAAATAACTCACAATGCTTACGGGAAACAATAGACAAAATAAACAGCTGTCTCACCGTCAAAACACGCCAATAATCATAAATCTCTTTGGTGGGGAATCTAAAAGGTTTACATGCCATAACCTTCAGCACTGCCCTCTGGGCTCGTTCAAGTGGTAATACTGCTGTTTTACCAGCGCCGCCCCATGAAGAGATGCAGTAGGAAAGGATAGATTGTGCAAGAGAATAATAAACAGTCTTAAGTAGGGGTGGGTCAGCAACGTCCCTTAGCCTTTTAAAAACAAAAATTAGTTTACGAACTCTATTAGATAGGTTTTTTAAGTGATTTTGCCAGTTTAGTGTACTATCTATAAGAACACCCAAATATTTAATGGAGTGAGTTCTTAAGATTTCATCACAAGTACAATGGTTTATTGAGATATTGCATACATGAGTTTTAAGGGAAAATGAGGATGGAGGTTGAAAACATAATCTGGTAGAAAAGGTAAGATAATTGGTTTTTTTAACATTTAGAGTCAGTAGATTACTGGCGAGCCATTTAGTGACAATCCTTAAAACATATTCTGCATGTTTTTGAGTACTTTCCCAGTTCTCACCGTCAATTATTAAGGCTGTATCATCTGCGTAAGTAAAAATTTGACAATTTGGAAGATTAAGGTTGCAAAGGTCATTAATATAAATGAGAAACAGGGTGGGACCTAGCACGCTGCCCTGTGGAACTCCGTGAGTAAGGAATGCAGTGTCACTTCTAATCCCATCTATAGTGACCTGTTGCGAGCGATCAGAAAGATAATCTTTAAAAATATTTAGAGCAAGACCCCTTATACCAAGGTTTTCCATCTTCAATAGAAGGAGGGGGATAGAGACCGTGTCGAAGGCTTTAGACAAATCTAAAAAAAATCCCAAGGCATTTTTTCTTGTTATCGAGACTGTTAACAATAGAGGCTGTTAATTTTTGAACGGCGTCATCAGTCGACACACCAGATCTGAAACCAAATTGGTTATCTGCAATGATTTTATTCATATTAAGGTACTGAACCAATCTTTTATTAAGAATTTTTTCAAAAATTTTGGAAAAGGTGGAGAGAATTGAAATGGGTCTATAATTATCGACACTGTCACTATCCCCGCTTTTGTGGATTGGGTGAACAATTGCCCTTTTGAAGACAGTTGGGAAAACAGAGGATTTAATACAGAGATTAAATAAATGGCAGAGAGAAGGAATCAGTGAGTATTTGCATTCTTTAACAATTGAAGAAGAAATATTATCCCAACCTGCAGCACTATCACTTTTAAGGCCCATTATAATTTGTTCTACTTCTTCATAATTAACATCAAATAGAGCCATAGAGTTGAGGGGTGATTTTAAATGAGTATGTGGGAATGGTCTGTCTGGATCCGGTGCTAAATCCGCTGAGATCTTTGACGCAAGATTTTTTCCAACGTTAGCAAAGAATTTGTTAACAAAATTTACGGACTCAATTTTATCTGGCTTAGTCCCTAATAAGGAGTTGGATTTATTTTCTACACGGTTGATATTGGCTAGTTTTTTTAATATTCTCCAGGTAGACTTAGGATCACGACGAGCACCAATTAGAAGTGATTTTTCGTAAGCATTTTTAACTTTTTTAAGCAAATTATTAGTAAAATTTCTGTAACGAGTAAAAATTATTTTAGTGGTAATATTATTGGGATCTTTTTTATAATTACGACTTAATTGATCACGATGACGGATGCATCTGAGCAAGCCTGGAGTAATCCAGGGCTTGCTGATCCTCTTACTGGAAGGAGTAGGGCATGCTGTAGTATGTGAGTTAACTATGTCAGAGAGAGTGGTAACAAAGGCTTCAGCATAATTATTAGGATTAGTTATGTGGGATAGGATTGTGAAATCTGTACTGTTAATCTGTTTTATAATAGATGTTTTATCAATTTTGTTTCGATTTTGTTGCGAGATTTTTGATTTTTGAATATTTAAACTTAAACAAAGAATACATGGAGAATGGTCTGTTATAGCAGTGTCAAGAATAATAGTTTTAGAAGGTCTGCTTGATCTTATGTTGACATGATCAAGACATGCCTTTAGCCGCGTTGGTAGGACATGTCCAGGTAAAATTCCATGAAAGGCAAGCATATCAAGGTAAGATTCACCAAACACATATAACCACATAGTTTGTAAATCGATCTCGTACAAAGAAACGCTTAACATTATAACATCAACAGCGTGCTTTTCATGGGTTAACTTTTCATCCAGGCATTCCGTGGGTTAAGTTGCCACCGAGCACATTAGTAAATTTTAAACATATACACTAGCTATAATTTAATGACCAATTAAACATGAACTCGGCCGACTTTCAGTTCAGCTCCTCACGTCGCGTCGGTCGGATGTAGCTATAGGTATGTTAGCAAATATATATAAATGCGTTACCTACTGCAGCGCTGATGATTACTATACTTTTGATTATTATACTTTTGCTTGCTCAGATTTAGTACAGTGGCGGACTAGAGAGGCCGTAACAGATTTCTCTATGGTTTTGTCAGCCCTAGACTGCAATTGCCAAAGAAGAAGAGCTATTTTGCAATACAGAAAAACCGGAAGTGTTACGGCGACCTAGTCCGCCACTGTAAGTCCGACCGACGTTTTTCCTGACCATCATTCGAGCACTTTTTTTAGCCTTAATGTTTTAAAAATGAGGAAATATCGAGATAAGCAACACAGAATGTTTCCACATACATAGAATAGTCTAGGTCTAGGTAGCTATTTTATTCAAACTAACAATAAAATCAGGCAAAGGAACCAGAAAGTATTTATAATACATAGTCTCTAACAGATAATTAAATTATTTTAATTAACAATAACCAATTCGCAGTCTTGGTTCCTACTTAATTAAAATTAAAAATACCTACAGTACATAGGCAATGTGACTCGGTTGGTAAAATTCTGAATTGTTAATTTTTAGTTTTGAAGATTAGTCGAATTTTCATTAATCTACTAAATGGAAAAATAACAATAATAATATAGTATTTTTTATGTATGTACTTTCGAGACTGTCCACCATTATTTAGTACCTTATCATATTCAAATCAGTTCCGTGTTAGTTAGGCATCAAATTGAAAAGATACTAAATAATTTGTTTACATATTACAAAGATAAGACCAACTACACTTTACTGTAGTTTATAATGTAAAATAAATTAAAATGCATCCTTAAATTAGTAATAATAGAATTTGCGACTGACGAAATAAAAATAATAAATGTTAAAAAATTATGAAGTATAGGTAAAGTAATAAAAAATATAACTTTAGAGTGATAAAAAATATAACTTTAATATGGAGGATCACAGAAATGGAAGCTTTCATAAAAAAAAATGATTTTCTAAACTATTATTCAATAAAATATAAAAAAAACTATTATAAAAAAAGAACAAAATCACAGTTTTTAGAGAATATCGGTGGCAGCGATTTGGAGTCCATTTTTTATTTGTAAATATGTCTTTGTTTAGTTTTTTTTTTAAAGTAATATTTATAAGAAAAACTCAAAAAAAAACTATAAAAATTATTTTGTTCATGGAATGAAGTAATTTATGTTTTTCATTACCTTCTGCGTATATTCGTTTACAGAGGTCCCTTTGTCTAATGAAATCCAACACATTTGTATATACTATTTAAGCCCAGCGCACATCTAGCGAAGCGAATCACAATTTAAACTAGAGACCGACCGAAACATAATTTTCGCGCCGCGCCCGTATCGCCGAATTCTTCCGAGATGAGCCGAGCGACGCTCGAACAACGAGTTTCGGTTTCGGTAAAAGGTTCGGCTGTTTTTTGCCGAAACCGAAGCTGTGGCCGAAACTAAATATTTTCGCCGAATCTGGTCGGGCGGTCTATAATTTATAGTGATCGAGACTACTATATCCTCTCGTCATCTTCGCTGCCAAGTGAACTGAGCCTTAGAGATAGCTTGTTGTTTATAGTCTTGGCACAGGAGTATATTTTGTAAGTTTGGTAAAGTTGTAAAAATAGAATATGTAAAAAAATATGCAATTTAAACTTTTCTTCAAGTGTAACAATGGAAAACTGTTTTGGTTTGGCACTACTATTATGGAGTACGAAATCGGAGACGACGCATGGGTATTACACCATACAAGCCCCAATTGCAAATGAAAAAAAAAACTCCGAAACCAGCAAATATCAAAAATATAATCCTTAATGCCACTAGAAAATCTTGCTTTGTATTTTCGAGGCGCTTTCTGTAGAGCTTTTAAAAATACTAAGCAAGATTATCTAATGGCGTACAGGTTTTGTTTTTATATTTGCCGTGGTTCAAAAGAATTGTTTTGGCGATTGGCGCTAGTATTCAGTTTTAAATGCTAGCTAGCAGTCAATAAAACTTTAGAGGCGCTATATTTTGTGACAATTATTAAACCTAATTTACGTCTACTTAGTGCAAATAGATTGTAAAAATTTGTGATGTTTAAAAGCGTTGGCAGATTAAATATTTACTTAAAACACTTAAAGACTAGTATAAGATTTAAAAATGAGTCAAAAGTCAAAGAAAAAGTTACGTCACACAATACTAGTAGAAAATAGTCTATACCAATATCATAAAGAGGAAAGATTTGTTTGTTTGTAACGAATAGGCTCCGGAAATACTGAACCGATTTGAAAAATTATTTCACTGGTAGGAAGCTACATTAACCCCGAGTGACATAGGCTATATTAGATTTTCAAAAAAATTAGGGATCCTTACCTAAATTCAAATAATATAACCCAAGGTGCAATATTTTTTCCGTTGTTTACATATTTTGACAGGTGGTTTGTTGTTGTTGTTTGTTTTTTATTCGGGCAGTCAAAAGAACATAGTCTATAGAGCCAAGTCTATTGTAGTATCTTATATTCTATGGCGTAACGAAGTAAGCCGGGAAAGCTCGTACTTAATATTTTTAATGAAACAAAAATGTAGTCTTACATTAGCGGGGTTTACATATTTGTTCATTGGTTCTACATAAGTAGTTATGTATCTGGAAACTATACGGGACTTGCTCATATAACAAAAATGTTGGCTTATTACGAATTAGTGTAACAGTTTAGTAACTTGTAATAATAATATTCTCTCATATAATTTCACAAAAACGACACAAAACAACATATATATAATGTACTTTGTCAAAACAGTTGTAAGTTATTAAATCTAATTATTACATAAATTTAAATCTACCAATGTAAATGCTGCGCCCACGCAAATATAATTAAAATGGGGTTTCTTATTATTTAATCTTATTATAATAAATAAATAAAATCTATTCTTGCATTGAAAAAACGAATACTAATCCTAAAAAACAAAATGGGAATGAAAAAAAAAACGATATAAAAAATATATCCACCCACACCTATAATATATACCTACCTATTTTTACGATTGAGGTAACGAAAACTTATTATAACTGAGAAAAAATCTGTATATATAACATCAAAAGACCGGCTTTTAGAACAGTATCATGTTCTACTCTTCTCAGCCTCAAATACGTCCACTGCTGAAAATAGTCCTCCCCCACAGGTCGCCACAAGAATGAACATTGTGGGGGGGTTTTCCACTTCCATAACCGCCACGTTTGGCAGGCAGGTTGGCGATCGCACTATGGCTTTTCCTTCGGGATTTCCGTACGACCGCGTTTACGACCACCACAAAGTGTGGTGATTATAGTAAAACAACAAAATAATATTTGTCTTGTCTATGGCTGCCCTTCGTTTATGTTCAACAGTGAAAGTGGATCTCTTTTGGGTGAGATAAAGAGTTACCTATCTATCATTTTGGAAGCAAGTAGAAAACAAAATCACCTTCAGACTACTAAATACTTAATTATTATTTTGTGATGCTAAACGTCGCCGGTAGAAGCCCTGATTTTCAGCCGCCATCTTGTCTAATGCGAGATCAAAATGGCGGATCATTATTTTCTCTCTGACAACTTTTCTTCATAAGTCTTGAAGACTAAGCGTGTTTCTTCATGAAGCGATATCGATCGCGCGATAGGGGTTCGACAGCCAATCAGGCAGGCTTCGTGGATGTACGAGCGATTTCTATTGGCTATCGAAACCCCATCGCGCGAACGATATCGCTTCTTGAGGAAACGCGCTAAACCATAATTAAACTTAAAATTGTCAATATAAAATTTGGAATTGACAAAATGTTCTCTCTTGATTTCAAATTTGATCTCGCTGGTGCGGAGGCGCAATCTATTGATATATGAATTAGAGTCCGTGGCTCCGGACCCCGCGCTGCCCACTTCGCTCTGCTTTGCTGCTGAACTGTCGAACAGAACAATAAGTTGCGTTCATATTCAAATAATTATTAAAACTAGTGGGGCCCCGCGGCTTCGCCAGTGCATTTTCCCGTGAAACATCAAATTCCTAATTTTCCCGTGAGAATTTCGGGATACAAAGTAGCCTATGTCCTTTAAAAGTAAAAAAAAAAGTAAAAAAATGATTTATTAAATACAGGATACAAGATATCACTTATTGAAAGTCAATTAGACTAATCTAATTAATACTGATACCTTATTTCGTAAAGTATCCTATACTGATAGAAGCGATGTAGTTTAGGGTGCCCACCCTTATGCCACCTTTCTCAGGCTCTATACTATCCGTTTATGAAATTTCATTCAAATCAGTTCAGTAGTTTTCTCAGGAAAGCGAGACAGACAGACAGAGTTACTTTCGCACTTATAATATAAGTATGGATTTATATGACGGTCATGAATGACTTATTGGATGTCAAAAAAATCCTGCGGGCATTCAGTATTTAAATGTTATATCACAAACAGATTAAAAAAAATATTTTCAAATATTTTTATTGTTTCTCACAAGAACAGCAGAAGTCGGCCATAGACCTGGCACAGGTATTGTATTGTACAAGTCGTCGGAAATATCTGTGCACCTCGCTTCTACCCGCACCCCACCCCGTTCGCGCCTATCTAGTGCTGTTGCGGTTCGCATGACGTCATTAAGCCAGGTGCACAGATATTTCCGACGTATTGGCATCGTTGCGACGGGGTGAACCTGAACCTATTCTACTGTACCTGTCAGGGCCTCTCGGGCGGAGTGGCCCAGCGCGCGTCGTCCGCGCGGTGCGTGAGGTGGCGCACGCCGACGCGCGCCTCGAGCGCCCGCAGGTCGCGCCTCTACTGTACCTGTCAGGGCCTCTCGGGCGGAGTGGCCCAGCGCGCGTCGTCCGCGCGGTGCGTGAGGTGGCGCACGCCGACGCGCGCCTCGAGCGCCCGCAGGTCGCGCCTCTACTGTACCTGTCAGGGCCTCTCGGGCGGAGTGGCCCAGCGCGCGTCGTCCGCGCGGTGCGTGAGGTGGCGCACGCCGACGCGCGCCTCGAGCGCCCGCAGGTCGCGCCTCTACTGTACCTGTCAGGGCCTCTCGGGCGGAGTGGCCCAGCGCGCGTCGTCCGCGCGGTGCGTGAGGTGGCGCACGCCGACGCGCGCCTCGAGCGCCCGCAGGTCGCGCCAGGCCTGCGCCGTCTGCAGCCACGCGTGCGCCAGGGACTTGTCCACGCTGAGGCGCTTGCGCTGCTTCACTTGCAGCAGGTTGTTTATTAGGTCGATCGCTGAAAATATGAAAAAGATAATGGTTTTATTTATGACGCTATTCATTCATTCATAACAATCGTTAGACGTCCAAAGTAGGGCATGTAATATCGGAAGGTTTTCAATTCCGATACTGATATCGGACATTTTATCTCAATACCGGAATTCCGATATTAATATCGGAATCGTAAAAACTCAATAAAAATTACTCAAGAAACTATTATTTAAATCGTAACTGTATACAATTTTTTTTTATTTGAATAACATAATTTGTGGACTCAGCAATCAAGCTGAGATGATCTGTTTTTACGTTTTTTATACAACAAATGAGAACAAAAAAAACTAAAATTTTTGAATAAGTAAATGACTGAATTTTAAATAAAAAAATATTACTTTTTTGATATACCTATTATTTTTTTTACTAAGTGAGTACCATTCAAAGATTCATTGTACCAGTACAAAGTACCAAATACCTAAGTGAACTGCTTTGAAAGAATGTTTCTGATAAAAAAAGGTAAGAATTGACGAATTTACAGGGTACTTTTATATTGTAGCCATGCAGAACGCTTAAAACAATCCAAATAAAAATAAATGTCTTGTAACGAGATTCCGATATTGGCTTTCTCAATATCGGAATTGAAAATATCGGAAAATTCTTCCGAGATTCCGATATTGCGAGATTCCGAGATTCCGGTATTCATGCCCTAGTCCAAAGTCTCGCCCACGATTTGCCACAAAGACAAATATTGTGAAAAATATTTGCTGAAATTACCACACGATATTGCTAAGGACAACATTTTGGATTGTTTTCGATTGGTTAAAACTGTAAATAAGCAACATACCTCTATGTTGGTAATTAGCAGCGTATTTCGTACGACAAAACATTCCTAAAAAAAGAGTTTTGAAGGAGCATCAAGCGTTACCTTCAGCGGAGACCTCGCGCCAGGGCACGGGAGGGTACATGAAGGCGGCGTTCTGTATCTGGTGCCGGACAGCGACACGACACGACACGTACACTACACGAGGACGCGTTACCTTCAGCGGAGACCTCGCGCCAGGGCACGGGAGGGTACATGAAGGCGGCGTTCTGTATCTGGTGCCGGACAGCGACACGACACGACACGTACACTACACGAGGACGCGTTACCTTCAGCAGAGACCTCGCGCCAGGGCACGGGAGGGTACATGAAGGCGGCGTTCTGTATCTGGTGCCGGACAGCGACACGACACGACACGTACACTACACGAGGACGCGTTACCTTCAGCAGAGACCTCGCGCCAGGGCACGGGAGGGTACATGAAGGCGGCGTTCTGTATCTGGTGCCGGACAGCGACACGACACGACACGTACACTACACGAGGACGCGTTACCTTCAGCGGAGACCTCGCGCCAGGGCACGGGAGGGTACATGAAGGCGGCGTTCTGTATCTGGTGCCGGACAGCGACACGACACGACACGTACACTACACGAGGACGCGTTACCTTCAGCAGAGACCTCGCGCCAGGGCACGGGAGGGTACATGAAGGCGGCGTTCTGTATCTGGTGCCGGACAGCGACACGACACGACACGTACACTACACGAGGACGCGTTACCTTCAGCGGAGACCTCGCGCCAGGGCACGGGAGGGTACATGAAGGCGGCGTTCTGTATCTGGTGCCGGACAGCGACACGACACGACACGTACACTACACGAGGACGCGTTACCTTCAGCAGAGACCTCGCGCCAGGGCACGGGAGGGTACATGAAGGCGGCGTTCTGTATCTGGTGCCGGACAGCGACACGACACGACACGTACACTACACGAGGACGCGTTACCTTCAGCAGAGACCTCGCGCCAGGGCACGGGAGGGTACATGAAGGCGGCGTTCTGTATCTGGTGCCGGACAGCGACACGACACGACACGTACACTACACGAGGACGCGTTACCTTCAGCGGAGACCTCGCGCCAGGGCACGGGAGGGTACATGAAGGCGGCGTTCTGTATCTGGTGCCGGACAGCGACACGACACGACACGTACACTACACGAGGACGCGTTACCTTCAGCGGAGACCTCGCGCCAGGGCACGGGAGGGTACATGAAGGCGGCGTTCTGTATCTGGTGCCGGACAGCGACACGACACGACACGTACACTACACGAGGACGCGTTACCTTCAGCGGAGACCTCGCGCCAGGGCACGGGAGGGTACATGAAGGCGGCGTTCTGTATCTGGTGCCGGACAGCGACACGACACGACACGTACACTACACGAGGACGCGTTACCTTCAGCGGAGACCTCGCGCCAGGGCACGGGAGGGTACATGAAGGCGGCGTTCTGTATCTGGTGCCGGACAGCGACACGACACGACACGTACACTACACGAGGACGCGTTACCTTCAGCGGAGACCTCGCGCCAGGGCACGGGAGGGTACATGAAGGCGGCGTTCTGTATCTGGTGCCGGACAGCGACACGACACGACACGTACACTACACGAGGACGCGTTACCTTCAGCGGAGACCTCGCGCCAGGGCACGGGAGGGTACATGAAGGCGGCGTTCTGTATCTGGTGCCGGACAGCGACACGACACGACACGTACACTACACGAGGACGCGTTACCTTCAGCGGAGACCTCGCGCCAGGGCACGGGAGGGTACATGAAGGCGGCGTTCTGTATCTGGTGCCGGACAGCGACACGACACGACACGTACACTACACGAGGACGCGTTACCTTCAGCGGAGACCTCGCGCCAGGGCACGGGAGGGTACATGAAGGCGGCGTTCTGTATCTGGTGCCGGACAGCGACACGACACGACACGTACACTACACGAGGACGCGTTACCTTCAGCGGAGACCTCGCGCCAGGGCACGGGAGGGTACATGAAGGCGGCGTTCTGTATCTGGTGCCGGACAGCGACACGACACGACACGTACACTACACGAGGACGCGTTACCTTCAGCGGAGACCTCGCGCCAGGGCACGGGAGGGTACATGAAGGCGGCGTTCTGTATCTGGTGCCGGACAGCGACACGACACGACACGTACACTACACGAGGACGCGTTACCTTCAGCGGAGACCTCGCGCCAGGGCACGGGAGGGTACATGAAGGCGGCGTTCTGTATCTGGTCGGCGATGTCCTCGTCCTCGTTGAAGGGGAAGGTGCCCGAGAGCGACACGTACACGATGACGCCGACCGACCACATGTCTAGAGAACGGTTGTAGCCCTTGTTGCGCAGTACCTCGGGCGCTGCAGACAAAAACGCATCTTGATAAGGTGCCCTTTTACAGTGGCGGACTAGGAGGCCGTTACAGATTTGTCTATGGTTTCGTCAGCCCTAGACTGTATTACTCAAGGACAAGAGCTATTTTGCAATACAGAAACACTGGAAGTGTTACGCCGAACGTGTCCGCCACTGAACAGTGGCGGTCTAAGAAGATGTAACACTTACAGTTTTTCTGTATTGCAAAATAGCTTTTGTTCTTTGGTATTATAGTCTAGGGCGTACGAGACCATAGACAAAACTGTTACACCGTCCCAGTCTGCAACGGTACATTACGAGAAGCGAACATTGCTTTGATGGATAACGGTGTCATTTCCAAATACAGTTACCTATCTAGGTTCTGCCTATGTTCAAGGTAAAGGTTAGGAGTTATTATTATTATTTGCAGCCTGTATCGTCCCACTGCTGGGCAAAGGCCTCCATCTCAAAGTTACTATTATATCAATAATCTAGGAACATAATTTTTTAAGACTTGTCTAGTTATTGAAGAATCCGGCTCGAAGGACCATACTAAGAAAGTATTAAAAAACCAATATCTGGGTCCGACAAACCGTTGATTATATAGCGCTCTAGTGATGATATCTATAAAATAAGCTAAATAATCTAAAACAAATGTCAAACTCGTGAAAAATAACGTTAAGTAACTTCAAACTTGAGTAAGTCTGAAAATTTAACTTTTAATAATAATAATAATAAATCTTTATTCAGAAAACTAGGTTCCAATTGCTTACAAGCTAATCTTAATCTAAACATAACCTACTCTATCTAGAACTAAATTATAAATACCTAATAGTACATAATACTCTACGGCTTACTTAATTTACGTTGAAGATAAATTCTGCGGGCCTGGCATCCATATGAAGGCAGTTTCAATGCCGCACCACCGGACAGTCAAACCTATCAATGGTATTCAGAAGGCTATTGGCGCTACCACGCACGCGTAGCATCAGGGATAATGCTCGTTTTCAGATTAGCCTAATTAACCTAAACACGGTTAAACAAGTTTCCTCACCGAGATAAGCGGGCGTCCCGACGACGCTTCGCCTGAAGGACTTCTCGCCGATGATCCTGGCGAAGCCGAAGTCGCAGAGCTTGACCTGCGGGAACTCGCCGTCCTCGCTCAGCAGCACGTTCTCCGGCTTCAGGTCGCAGTGGACTATGTTCTTCTCGTGCAGGTGCTTCAGCGCCACCAGGATCTGGGGAGGGGTTAGGTGGCCTGTTGGTTCCTCGTTCGCTTGCCTGGAGGCGTTTGGGGTATCATCAACCCCCCTTGATGATAAATTACTGCCATTTTATGGCAACTTATTTTATTTTGTTTAAATTAAGGTGTCATCATCATATTGAGCGACCCTCTTACGACGGTGACTTTAGTTCTCCTGCATTGCATCATTTCTTTTTCTGCCTCTATTACAGAAACGAGTCTTAGTTGTTTGAAATAAATGTTTCTTACTTCCTATCAATTAATAGAACACTGTTTTTTGTATATTTAATTTAAATTTAACCATCAATAAGTGTTAATATAAAAATGACTCATACAGAAAAAAAAACTTTTAATAAGATTTGCAGATTAATGTGTGCTAATAAACATGGTTATGACAATGATATTGATTATGGTCATCATGATGCTCATAATGAATTCAACAACAACAACAATTCAGCAACTGAGAGGTAACTGAGCGCGGGGGCCGCACTTGCTGAGGGAGGCAGGGAGTGCCCGTATTGTAAGTAGTACCATTTATTATACTGTGTCTCACCTGAGCGACAAGGAACTTGGTGCATCTTTCAGACAAGCGTCCACGCTCGTGCGAAAGGATCATTTCGAGCATGTCTCCCTTCAGCTTCTCCATAACGACGAAGATGCGCTCCGGACTCTCGAACATGCGCTCCAGGTTGACAACCCCTGGGTGGGAAAGGTTCTGCAGGATGGCCACTTCGTTCTTCAGCTGGGCTTCCTGCTTGGTCGGGAAGCGCAGCTTGTCTATCACCTGCGGATTTATTTGCTAAGACTAGGGCTTTTTTTAGATGGTAGCATGAGCATGACCGCCCATTTGTCGATTTGTCAAATCTTTCTGTCACTTTTGACAATCATCTTCAAGCATTTTCCTGCATTTAGACGTCAAAAGCGACGAACTGACACAAACATAATCTGAGAACTTCCTCTCTTTCGAAGTCGGTTAAAATAGGTACTAAAACTTTCTCCTGAATGTTACAAATACATTACTGATAACCGCATCAAAATCAGTACAGCCAAACGCGAGATAATCGCGGACAAACATACAGCTTGGCACAGATAACTAGAAAATAATGGGGGCGCCTTTTTGTATGTGGACTAAATACTTTTTATTTAATTTCTCCCTGAATAAAACACAATTTAAGCCTTATTGTTTAGTCAAAATCAAAAATAAACAAATTCATGATCTGTTTCTTTACTAGAAGTTATAATTTTTTTGGGTTTTCCAACTTAAAATAAAAATGGTACGTTGCCAAGCTGTACATACAAACAAACAAACATACAGGTCAAACTGATGACCTCCTTTTTTGGAGTCGGATAAAAAATCCTAGAGACAAAGGTAAATAGAAGATAGGACTGTAAGACAAGTGTATTAAGATGCGTTATGCTGCGACCTTGATGGCGACGGGGCGGCCGGAGCGGCGGTGCAGGCCGCCGTACACCACGCCGAACTGCCCCGAGCCCAGCACCTCGTCCGGGTGGATCTGGTACACCTGGGGGGAAGGGAGAGGTTAACACGCTATATGAGTTTTTAAGGTTTTCTAGATCAAGTCATTCTCTTAATCTATAGAAGGTAAAGATCTGGAATTTTAATATAACCTTTTTGAGGATATAACAAAGTTTTTTATAACTGAGAATCACTAGTGGAATCAAAAAACCTCAATACATCATTTCGCCAAAGATAACCTTTCCAAAAAACGGGAATAGCTAATTCTTCGAAATTACTTACTAGTTTTTGTTAAAACTACCTAGGAATAACGATAATAAACAAAATTAAATTCTGGTAATTCAGATTTGATTTAAAAGTAATAATTAAAAAGATATTCAATATTTACTACTTTTTCCAATGAAATGTAGTAACCGGTGTGGGCGACTGATATATGACTGTCCCTTGCCCTCAGTAAATAATTGGAACGAGCTAATGAACAGAGTCTATCTCTTTGATATAGCATGCTGGGGGACATTCATATATCAGTCGCCCACATCAGTTACTACATTTTATTGGAAAAAGTAATAAATATTGAATATCTTTTTAATTATTACTTCTAAATCAAATGTGAATTACCAGAATTTGATTTTGTTTATCATCATTATTCCTAGGTAGTTTTGACAAAAACTACTTAGTAATTTCGAAAAACTAGCTATTCCCGTTTTTTGGAAAGGTTATCTTTGACGAAATAATGTATCGAGGTTTTTTGATTCCAGTAGAGTTTCTCAATTATAAAAAACTTTGTTATATCCTCAAAAAGGTTATATTAAAATTCCAGATCTTTACCTCCTATAGATTAAGAGAATTACTTGATTTAAAAAACCTCCAAAACTCATATAGCGTCTTAAGTTTCGACTGTGCGCGAAGCAACTCGTTTATTTCATACATTTTAGCGCGAGTGTCCGACGTGTGGCTATACAATACCTGTGCCATATCCGTGGCACGCGCCTCTCCCCCGCCCTCGGCCGCCGCGCCCTCCCCCTCCCCCGCGCCGCCCGCCGCACCCTCCGCCTCCGACTCCGCTGATCCCGGGCCTCCACTTCGCTCCGCTGGTGGAAAAAAGACTTATTATAATGTTGATGATTAACCTATTTAAAAACTTAAATAACACGTTAGAAATAAAGTGTTATATATCCCCGCGCTTTTCGCCTCTGAATCCACGGAACCCAGTCCTTCGCAGCGCAATTGCGATGAAGAATGAAAAGAAAGGTTTATAATAATGTTAATGATTGTAGACGTAGAACACCCAGGGGCACCACCCCGAGGCCCCCGGGGCCCTCTACTCCCACCATGCAGCACCGACCTGTCTGAGTGTGATGAGTGACGGGCATGAGTGCCTGCCGCAGCGCCGTCTCCCAGGAGCGCGCCACGTGCGCCCCCACGCCGGACTGCGGCGGGGGCACCACCCCGAGGCCCCCGGGGCCCTCTACTCCCACCATGCAGCACCGACCTGTCTGAGTGTGATGAGTGACGGGCATGAGTGCCTGCCGCAGCGCCGTCTCCCAGGAGCGCGCCACGTGCGCCCCCACGCCGGACTGCGGCGGGGGCACCACCCCGAGGCCCCCGGGGCCCTCTACTCCCACCATGCAGCACCGACCTGTCTGAGTATGATGAGTGACGGGCATGAGTGCCTGCCGCAGCGCCGTCTCCCAGGAGCGCGCCACGTGCGCCCCCACGCCGGACTGCGGCGGGGGCACCACCCCGAGGCCCCCGGGGCCCTCTACTCCCACCATGCAGCACCGACCTGTCTGAGTATGATGAGTGACGGGCATGAGTGCCTGCCGCAGCGCCGTCTCCCAGGAGCGCGCCACGTGCGCCCCCACGCCGGACTGCGGCGGGGGCACCACCCCGAGGCTCCCGGGGCCCTCTACTCCCACCATGTAGTCTACGTTCGCTGTTCGGATCTCGAAGCAGTGCATTACGTCTGGAAGGTAACATGGGGTCAGGGGGTCAAGTCTAAGTGGGTGTGAAGGGCGGGGGCCCGACACACTCATCAAACGGCCCTGAGATGGGCGGCGGCACAGCTTGTGGCACTGTGCCGCCGCAGCTCCAAAGGCGAGCCGGGGAGGGAACAATATGCCCTCCCCGAGCATGAAGCTAATAGTAGCTGAGCGTGGGAAGACTTCGGACGCTATAATGCGTGGTTCCCGGGGTTCTTCCCAAAAGCGCCAAGACGGCCGCCGAGGGGTTTTAGTGGGTGCGAGCCCCACATACCCCCGACGCTCCCCCGAGCGTCGGGAAATGCTCGTTAAAAAAAAAAAAGGGGGTCAAGTCTGGTATCTTTGAATATAAATAGACATTTCCACTTACTGCACCTGGCAATAGGGCTATTAAGTCGACTGTTCAGTAAAGTTAATGCACCTTGGTGATTTGCGTAGGGTCATAATGTGGACTGACCCGTAAGAAAAGCAGCAATCTTTTTGCGATTTATGTTTTGATATTTCAAAATTGGCAACGATTACCGAAAACACATATGTCACACACAACACAAGTAGATCAAATAAAAGAATACTTTACTATATAATTTCGTAAGCGTCTCAGGAAGCGCGTCATTTTCATTAGTTCACTCTATTAATATAAACCTGGCTGTAGAAGCTTTGATTCCTTTACCTACTTAGTAAGGATAGTAATGAACAAAACACATTAACATTTATATGAATAAGTTATATTTAAATACAAGAAGACAATCATTAAGACTTTTGAAAGAGCTATAATAAAAAAAAATCGTCCAGCTCATACCTCCATGTTGCGTGCGCGCAGTGTCGACCGTCAGTATCTCGTCCAGAGGTATTTCTCGGTAGTACTTGGCTCCGACATCGGACTGGAACAGTGTGATCGACTTGCTGTCCAGCTTCCAGTAATGCCGTCGCAACTAGGATAGATAAACAAAGCATCAATCATTCGTTCGTAGACTGCGTGCTCGCTAAGTCTGCGCGCGGTAAAAATATGAACCAATCAGCAATCAGGATTGCGCAGGTGAAAGAAAGAAACAGACTTAGCTTCATACAACGACCTAGAAACGCGACACTACCACACCTCGGACACTTTATAGAAAAAAGCGCGTTGCTTCGCGCACAGCCGAAACTCGTGTACGTGCACGCGTGTCATGTTTGTGTGAGTGAGATGAGAGGTGATTCTTCTACAGAGCGGTAACTGAGAGTCAGTGGCTCCATATTAATTTTGAGGAAAGTCGTATTTCTAGGGTAAAATTACTGTATATGTACTAGAAATTACCCTGTTAGGTTTACAAAAACATGTATTTTAGTGCAAAAAAAATGGGAATTGCAATTGTTTTGTCAATACATAGTATAAAATAAAGTCGCTTCCCGCGTCTGTCCCTATGTATGCTTATATCTTTCAAACTATCCAACGGATTTTGATGTGGTTTTTTGTAATTGATAGAGTGATCCAAGAGGAAGGTTTATAAGTATAAAACATGAGCAAAATAGTAACAGGTTAGGCGGTACGAAGTTCGCCGGGTCGACTAGTTATTAAATAAAAAACATATTAAAAGTTCTAAATGTATAAATATAAAAATAACAGTTTATTATGTAAATAACATAAAATTTAGTACAAAAAATTGTAAATTACCTTATTAAAAACGACTCCGACATGAAAATACATGTTTACCTCTTAGATTGAACCAGATTACCGTGTATCTACGGTAATTACCGTGTATCTACGGTAATTACCGTGTATCTACGGTAATTACCGTGTATATGGAGACACTGCTGAGAGGTGACTGAGCGCTTGCAGAGGGAGACAGGGAGTGCCCGACCTGTTCGTAGTACTCTTTATAACGCTACGAGCTATCCCGGCTCACTTTGTTACGCCATAGAATATAGATACTTTTAAAGACTTGGCTCTATATAACTTTTGACTGCCCAGAATAGGCGAATAAAAAAAAAACAACAACAACAAACCACCTGTCAAAATATGTAAACAACGGAAAAAAAATTCCACCTTGGGTTACATTATGAGAGTTTAAGTAAGGATCCCTAAATTTTTTTAAAATCTAACATAGCCTGTGACACTCGGGGTTAATGTAGCTTCCTACCAGTGAAAGAATTTTTCAAATCGGTTCAATATTTCCGGAGCCTATTCGTTACAAACAAACAAATCTTTCCTCTTTATAATATAGGTATAGATGACATACCAAAGAGTCCTTGTTAGTGAAGTGCACGAGCCAGCCCTCCTTGGTGTAGCCGCCGCGCGCGTCGCGCCGCGTGTGCCGCACGCTCTGCACCACGCGCATCAGCGGAATGTTCGCGCTCGGCGACGACGACGAGCTGTGCGACGAGCTGCAATGGCGCGGGCCGCGGTCATTTACTTACGGCTAATGCTACCCTAGCATGGTACACGCTACGTAATGATGCCCCTTTCTTCTCTACGCTGTGAAATCATTGCGTAAGGGAGTAGAATCATTTGACAGAGGAGGCGTCTCCAGGCGACCATTCTCGTAAGGTAAGGCAAACGTTTGTTTGTCTGAGCCAATTGATCGGCACCCTGAACTACCTCGCCTCTCGCAGTATAGGATACTTTATCAAATAAGGTATTATTAGAATAATCTAATTTTTATTGACAAATAAGATTAGTCTCATTGATATCTTGTAATCAGTGATAATCAGTGATATCTTGTATCGTATATTGAATAAATCATTTTTGACTTTTGACTTTGATGAATATCACAATATTTCTTTAAAAAAAAAAAAATAAGAAGGAATGTCGGTATATTTTACGTTACAATATTAAGGTAGGTACTCAAAATTAAAGCCTAAAAGCTATTTAATGAAATATTGATAAGTAATTTTGAAGTGAAAAAGTTTAACGAACTTTCTCAGCTTTCCCATTCATAATATTATATTACTCTGATAAAGTTTCATCGCTGTATACGATAAAAATTAAAAATGACAAAAAAAAATTACCGATAAACGACTAGTTCACATAAAAGGATAATGGGAGTTCTACAGGGTTCAACTTTAGGTCCACTTTGTTTTACAGTACTACCTGACAGCTATGGAGACGAGTTCTGACAGCCCCAGTCTACACAGAAGAGCAACGGAATTAGAGAGAGAGAATGGTATTTGGAGGCGGAATTTATCAGGGTTAAATTTTATGGCCAAATTGTTTTTTTGTAAATATTCAATTTAGTTTATAGTACACCTGACTGTCCCTGGCTCCACGGAGGAGCAACGGGATAACAAAGAAAGGAAGACACTTTGAAGTATAGCATAGAGATAGTTAAAGAAAGAGATAGAAATAAGGGGGGGAAGAGTGGACGAGATAAGATACCTTGAGGGCCTGGCTAGTGGCGCGGATCCAGCGTCGGGCTCGGCGTCGGGCTCGCCGTCCGACTCGTCGTCCGGCAGCCGGCACTCCGACACCGACTCGCTGCCTGTGCTGCTGTCCTGGTACTCGCCTAAAAACCATACATAAAAAACAAACTCTATTTTAATACTATTATGAAAAAATAATGATAAAATATGATTTTAGAAATCTTTTTTTTTATATTTTTGAGAAATCAGACTTTTTACGGAACGTCTTCAATAAAAAATTGTATCGAGAGAGAGATATGTTGTCAATTTATACAAAACCACATCAACAAACTAGGTACATATCGATCGATGGCACATGGCAAATTTTATCGTATGAAAGTGACATCTATATATCTCGATAGCATTGTTAAATCAGTGTTATTCAACTGTCTTTTTTACTGATTTAAATATTCTATCTATTCATGATCTATAAAATTTTAAAACAAATATAATGATAAGGACCAAGTGATTACATTTGACCACCATCAAGACATTTACATAAAGAAAACTTAGTATTACTATTTTACTCCCAACCCCAAATCTACATCGTCACAAGTTGCACATCAAACCAACCAACCATGAGTAAGCAGGTCAGCGCCGCAATCCTTCGGCACTCTCGGCAAGCACTTCCTGTGAGCATTGTAGTGGCAGTCCTTACACTGCAAGCCTTGTTTGAACAGTCCTCGTAGTAGCTTCTTACAAAGCCGGCAAACTGTGGGCCGTGTGTAGGAATGAACTTCGAACGTATGTGGAATGCCCCCCGCTGTTACACTTCCCGTCGCCCATTCTGACCCGGCAGCTGAAACGCGCGATGGGGAGCGACTGCTTCGTTTCCCAAATGACAGCTGTAAAGGGTTGATTTGCAGTTTAATTTAAATTTACGGTCTCTTTAGTTGTATTTTTGGAACAAAATTCCTTATCTCGGGTAGCGGTAGGGAGCTTGCCAAGAAAAGGGCAACGTTTCGGCTGAAGTGAGACACAAAAACGTTACAGCGTGAAAGAAACCAAGAACTCTCTCTCCCGCTCGCTCGCAGTACTCGCTCCCCTCCCTACAGGCAGTGCTCCTTCGTTTCTATCGAGTGTCCCACGACACGACACGTTCTCCTTTTTGGTGAATTCATCTTCTGTGATAGTAATCTGGTTAATGAAGCTAGGAAATAGAAACATTAGGTCTATTGCCATCTTGATGGCTATGCAAATGAAAAGCACTTTGACATTTTATGCTTATAAAGAATATGTTACAATGTGTTTGTCTTTTCAAGAGATCGATACACAAAATGAGTATCACATTACATTGCCTGTCATGTCATGATTTTTAGTCTTACTACAAAACTCTGTTTTTAGTACCTAGCTTCATAATCCAGATTATCTTAGTAAGCATAATCATACATTTTTAAAATGAAAGAAAGTTACTTACATGACTTCGTAACCCTAACTGTCACATAGCAGGTTCACTTCAATTATTGGGTGATGGGTTTTGGAAAAAAAACTCAAAAAATATTTAAATAAATATTTTTTATTCAAAGTTAAAATGTCGTACATAAAATTTAATTTGGTACCCACCACCCAATCATTAATGTTTTGTTAGTAACAAATTAATTAAATAATAAAGATGAACCAGACAACTGATACTGTCTTTTTTTTTTAATCTTTGCCTTGCTTCAATTTTTTTTTCCCATAGGCGCTAGTTTGCGTGTAACAGGGCTCTTAATAAAGCGCGGGCAATCTACAAGTTGTATGGTCAATCTATATACTCACAATCAATCAATCAATCAATCCATCTAAAAGTTCATAACTTAAAATTAAACATAAATAAAACATCAACAAGTTAGTATTTTATTACTTATGCTTATGTCGTAAAAGGCATAAAAACATAATATATTTAGTCTAGTGTAAAACAATGTAGAATACTGTAAGTATATTTGAGGAATGCATGAGATTCTTTGTAATCACAAACTTAACTTAAATAAAATTCAACTGGAAAAATTATAGAAAAAAAAAAAACAGATAGAGTAGTTAACATCTGTCAATATAACGTTGTTAAGTATAAAGCAATTCTACGAAATTTTATTTCAATACTGGGTAAATAAAAATAAAATAATTATATTTATTACATACTACGCCACTGGCTCAAAAAAAATAAAATGGGTTAAGTTTTTTTTTTTTCAGGATTCAAAGCTCGCGCAGCAGCAACAGCGAGCGATCAGAGTTCATAGAGCTCTTTTGAATAAACTAACAAGAACTATTGAATGGTCACCTGAATGCTGAACTCCTGGTCGCTAGCTGTCTGAACGCTCTCTAGGCTTTTTTCCCAGTAAGTAAAATGTATAGATTTAGTACGCCCTAGGGATGCTCGATGATCATCGATGTTAGGAGACAAAACATCGTTACATCTGTGTTGTTATATAAAAAATCGAAATATCGATGTTGCATCGCAACGTGATGTTACAAGCGCAAAATCGAAGTCGTGCCTCAGGAAGAAATCGATTTTTCAAAGTTACGATCAACAACCCTTAAAATAGTCTATAAAAAAATCTGAAGTCTAAATAAACGCATCCACAGATTATTTTTCAATGTCTGAACGCAACGAAACATGAAACAAAAACTCATTTGCTAACCTTTACCGATGTAGGTAAAAAAACATCGATGTTTTGGGTTAGATGATCATCGAAAATCGATGTCAATATCGATTTTTTCAATATAGAGCACGCCCTTCCATATATTTAAAATGCAGTATCCACAGTTTGCTAGTTTTGCTCTCACACTTCATTGCAAATATATGAAATGGCGTGCTAAGCGTTTACGCTTACTGAGTCGGCCACTAACAGTTTGCTTACTGGCAACCTCAGAATAAAAAACAACAGAATACAGTTTATTTTGTATCCTGAGCTGGCAACACAGTTCAAAAGTATCGTAAAACTAGTAAAGATAAAAAAAATAATAAAGATATCCAAAGCAGTTGATATCAGTCGAGGTTAACGAGGCTGGCCAGCTTCCTTACCAGCGACTCGTCGTGGCTCGAGTGGCTCCCCCGGGAGGGGCTCCGCGCCGGCGCCCCGGTACCCCCTGTCACCCCCGCCGCCGGGGGGGGAGCTGTGCAGTTTGAGGGGACCTTCACTGCGCAACGCTTGTGGTAGTTTAGACCGCAGCCTGGGAAGGTTAAGTGTGCTATAATACTATTCATTAATTACAGCTTGGCAAAGATATCTAGAAATTAATGGGGGCGCCACTTTGTATGTGTAAGTTAGTCAAATTCAAAAATCTACAAATATACATTAGATCTGTTTCTTTACGAGAAGTAATTTTTTTTAGGTTTTCCAACTTAAAATTAAAATGGTTCCGTTTCAAGACACCGTTGCCAAGCTGTACGAGCAAAAGTCATCCACGAATCACGTATTGTCACAAGGATATATTTTAATCTTTAATTTTTTATTTTTGTTTTTTAGAATCGCCACGCACAGTCGGGTTGGCGGTCGCAGTATCATTATTTATTCAACAAAGGACGCTGCTGACGTCTTTCTGGTATCTCTTAGTTTAAGACGACATTTACAACTTTTCGAACCAGATATTAGTTTTCTAATGAGAAAAGATTTACTATGGTCCTTCGAGCCGGATTCTTGAACTAACTGATAGGCTACTAAAAATTGATCTTACTAAATACTGTTTGTATTAAAAATATTTTGATATAATATAGTCAAGTCAAAAGTCAATATAGGATACAAGATATCGCTTATTGAATGTCAATAAGACTAACTATTTAATTGGTATTGATACCTTTATTTGGTAAAGTACCCTATACTGCGAGAGACGATATAGCTTAGGGTGCCCACCAATTGGCTCTGGCAAACAAATGTTTGCCTTGCCTTACGAAAATGGTCGTCTGGAGACGCCTCCAAACGAGTCTTACTCTGTTTAATGATTCAACTCCCTACTCTCAAAAATCTTTTGATATGTATGTGTAATCGATGAGCCGTACCTTCGCATTTGAGCCCTTGCCGCACCAGTCCGAACAGCATTTCGCCGCAGAAGTCGCAGAACGTGGGCGCCTTGTACGAATGCACGGCGAGCGAGTGCGGGCGCGCTACACCCATCACTACTTCACCCGCCGACGCGCCGTCACACAGCAGCGCTATCGGAGCAAACTCGTGTTACAAGTGCGCTATATGTTAACATAGAAGTTGAATCCTGTAAACTTTGAAAAATTGGTATTCTGAATTTTAATGTTTCTAAAAAAGGTGAGATGGAATGAAAAGTAGAGTATACAAGGTTGTAAAGCTATTCCGTTTCGGGTGCCTTTACAATCCTCATCATAATACATAAGTTAAAACTCTTTTTTAAATATAATCTACAATTTTTTATGTTCTTGTAACTTCATCAAATGGGCGTCAAAGTTTTTTTAAAATGTTTTATAATGGATTTCAATCTCAGAAAGATACCAAATATTTGTAGCTGGCTTCAAAATTCTCATCTTCAAGTCAGAGTTACAAGTGCAACAAATGTAGACACAAAAGCACAAACTAACGGTTAGCAGTAAGGACGATTTCGACCAGCGTCTCGTCCACAACGTCCGTGGCCGCGTTGATCAGCTGCAGCATGTTCGGCGAGCAGTAGTCGTGTCGGAACAGCAGGATCCGGTCGCCCAGGCGGTTCAGCCCGTTGTCTGGGATCTGTAATGGGAGCCTCACGTTAGAAGATGTGATAAACCGGGTAAAATTAATGAGTATTAATTAATTCATAATCATCATCCTCAGGACTTTTCAATAAATCGCCACATATTTATTAGACAGACGGCGCTATAGCTTTACCGCCACATAAGGTAAGCGCTCTAGCGCGACGCTATAGCGCCGTCTATTTGACAAAGCCTTTAGTACGGTTCTGTGATACACTATCTCTATTCTATCTCTCTCTCTAGTGCATGAGATCCTGTAGAAATATAGCCCTTAAAGCCGCCTCAAGAAGTCCGTGTTATTCACGGTCTTCGACTGCATAGTGAACACTTCTACCATGTAATATACATGAACCCCTGGATCTGTAGAACTGCTTCGAGCGGTCGGCAGCTTCACGCCCAGCTGGAACAGAAAGGTCACCGTCTCGTCTTCCATCCTGGAGCGTTTGTAGTGACGTCAACAACCAACCTTCTCATGCACGAACTTGATGGCGACCTCCTTAAGGTGTGCCAGCGTGAGCAGGTGCTGCACGCCCAGCTGGAACAGGAAGGTCACCTCGTCTTCCTTGCCGCAGCTGCCTCCACCTAGACTGTCTGTGTGTATGCTAGTGTTTGTGTGTGTGACGTCATCAACCAACCTTCTCGTGCACGAACTTGACGGCGAGCTCCTTGAGGTGTGCCAGCGTGAGCAGGTGCTGCGGCGCCGACACCGCGTCCCGCTGCACGCCCAGCTGGAACAGGAAGGTCACCTCGTCTTCCTTGCCGCAGCTGCCTCCACCTAGACTGTCTGTGTGTATGCTAGTGTTTGTGTGTGTGACGTCATCAACCAACCTTCTCGTGCACGAACTTGACGGCGAGCTCCTTGAGGTGTGCCAGCGTGAGCAGGTGCTGCGGCGCCGACACCGCGTCCCGCTGCACGCCCAGCTGGAACAGGAAGGTCACCTCGTCTTCCTTGCCGCAGCTGCCTCCACCTAGACTGTCTGTGTGTATGCTAGTGTTTGTGTGTGTGACGTCATCAACCAACCTTCTCGTGCACGAACTTGACGGCGAGCTCCTTGAGGTGTGCCAGCGTGAGCAGGTGCTGCGGCGCCGACACCGCGTCCCGCTGCACGCCCAGCTGGAACAGGAAGGTCACCTCGTCTTCCTTGCCGCAGCTGCCTCCACCTAGACTGTCTGTGTGTATGCTAGTGTGTGTGTGTGACGTCATCAACCAACCTTCTCGTGCACGAACTTGACGGCGAGCTCCTTGAGGTGTGCCAGCGTGAGCAGGTGCTGCGGCGCCGACACCGCGTCCCGCTGCACGCCCAGCTGGAACAGGAAGGTCACCTCGTCTTCCATGTCGGAGGTGTTGGCGACACCGCCGTGTGGATGCTGCTACCCCGTAAAGGGGTTATCTGAGGACAAAACGATAGGTTTATATCATTCTTTTTAATATTTTTAAACTATGATTTTTTTAAGAAGTTTAGTTAAAAAAAACCGTTAGTAAGTAGTACATAAGTGTGAGTTGCAATAAATAAATATCATCAGATTCGGATGACAAGAAACAAACTATAATTTAAGACCCCTATTACACCAAAAACTGGAGCCATAAGTCATATTTAAAGCATGGAGTTCTATTACGGTATTCTGTGACCATGGCAAATAACAAAAATGTGATCCTGAGCACTGAGTTTAAAAATTATATAAACTTTTTCCTTGATTTGCGCTAGTATCTGTGAAGTTAACAGGAATAGGTGACTTAAGGGCTGCCGGACTGACCTTAAAATCAGCGATCCTAATCTTGTTAAATCCCTAATTAACTGTGGCATCTAATTATAGTTTGTTTATTTGCGGAAGCTCGCACATTTCCCGCCACGGGGCGAGGCGAGACTCGTTGTAACTAACTACCTACCTCTACTTGCAACGATAGATAAGCGAGTAATCGCAGTGGCTATAGGTGCTCTTTATCTCGGGACCTGTAACCCGATAACTAAGCGATACCACCTCACCTACCTACTGCAGTTACTGCACTGCTGATTGGGAAAGTTCCGCGGGACTGTGCCCCTAGGTATTTAAGTGGAATGGGTGAATTTATTAGTACCTTCCGTTTTATCAATATATATAAAACTCTTCCGTTAATGACTGACTGACAGACAACGCAGAGCCGAAACTACTGGGCGTAGCAGGCTGAAATTTTGCATGTAGGTTCCTTAGGGAGTGTAGGTGAGCACTAAGAAAGGATTTCCCGAAATTCCCACGGGAACGGAAAAAAACGGGAATTTTGTGTTTATGAGAAATCTGCGCGGGAAAAACCGCGGGGCAGCCTCTAGTGTGGCATAGATTGAATATTTTATAAATAGGAATGTCAAAGAAACTGATGTAAAAGACGTACGGCGGATGAAAGATCATGAACTGGATGTATGAGGATTTTATAAAACTTTATGTTAATTATAATTATATTATAGAAATCAGAGACACCATTTGTAAAGTTCGGCCACTTTATCATAAAAAAGTAAGTTCTGTCTGGCCGGCCAGTGCGTAAGACGAATTAACAATATAGTGTATCATCAATAGAAGGTATAAAATAAAGTCGCTTTCCGCGTCTGTCCCTATGTATGCTTAAATTTTTAAAACTACCCAACGGATTTTGATGCGGTTTTTTTTAATAGATAGAGTGATTTAAGAGGAAGGTTTATAAGTATAACACATGGACAAAATAGTAAAAGGTTAGGCGGTACGAAGTTCGCCGGGCCGACTAGTTATGTATAATATACACATTTATTTTTAAATAAATTATAAAAATAATCGTAGATTTTTTAATTTTGCACCAACGGGATCTTCAAAATTTTTTTCTTTAGTAAAATGTAATTTTGAGAATGTTTTTAGTGTCTCCTGTAAAAATGACTGTCATGGAGTTGGCCGGTTTGCGGATTAAGGTATCGATATAGTAAACCTAGTATTATAGTGATTTAGACCTAGCCCTTTTTGTGGTAGAGCCGCAACTTTTTTGGTGTTATTTTGTACAGTAAAGAGATCATTCATTCGTTCAATATTATATACTAGTCGATCCGGCGAACTTCGTACCGCCTTATCTATTATTATGTTGTGCATGTATTATTCTTATAAACTTTCCTCTTGAATCACTCTATCTATTAAAGAAAACCGCATCAAAATCCGTTCAATAATTTTAAAGATATAAGCATACATAGGGACAGACGCGGGAAGCGAATTTGTTTTATACTTATTATATATATATATTATATACTAGAGGCTGCTCCGCGGTTTTTCCCGCGCAGATTTCTCATAAACACAAAAAAACTGTTTTTCCCCGTTCCCGTGGGAATTTCGAGATATCCCTTCTTAGTGCTCACCTACACTCTCCAAGGAACCCATGTGCCAATTTTCAGCTTTCTACGCCCAGTAGTTTCGGCTCTGCGTTGTCTGTCAGTCAGTCAGTCAGTCAGCCAGTCAGTCAGTAACGGAAGAGTTTTATATATATTGATTAAGTTGCTAACGCCGGGAATCGAACAAGAAACTGAACCACGGCGAAAGTCAGCAATAGATACTTATCGCAAACAAAAGTAAAACAAAGAATATAATGCAGCCGTGTTGACCAGCGCTCCGGTGACCCTGCACTTGACTTGGTGAAATGTTCGCTCCACGTGCCGACCGATATCATTATACTATGATATAATTATATAATTTTACTTATGAGTCTTATGTTATGTATGTACTAGTCGACCCGGCGAACTTCGTACCGCCTAACCTGTTACTATTTTGCTCATGTTTTATACTTATAAACCTTCCGCTTGGATCACTCTATCAATTACAAAAAACCACATCAAAATCCGTTGGATAGTTTGAAAGATATAAGCATGCATAGGGACAGACGCGGGAAGCGACTTTATTTTATACTATGTATTGATGACACAATGCTAGCTAGTTACCTACCTAGCTTATTTCTAACTAGAGGCTGCCCCGCGGTTTTTCCCGCGCAGATTTCTCATAAACACAAAAATCCCGTTTTTTCCCGTTCCCGTGGGAATTTCGGGAAATCCCTTCTTAGTGCTCACCTACACTCCCCAAGGAACCCACGTGCCAATTTTCAGCTTTCTACGCCCAGTAGTTTAGGATCTGCGTTGTCTGTCAATCAGGCAGTCAGTCAGTAACGGAAGAGTTTATATATATTGACTAGAGGCTGCCCCGCGGTTTTTCCCGCGCAGATTTCTCATAAACACAAAAATCCCGTTTGTTCCCGTTCCCGTGGGAATTTCGGGAAACCCCTTCTTAGTGTTCACTTACACTCCCTAAGGAACCTACATGCAAAATAACAGCCCGCTACGGCCAGTAGTTTCGGCTCTGCGTTGTCTGTCAGTCAGTCAGTCAGTCAGTAACGGAAGAGTTTTATATATATTGATATTAGTTAGTAAATAATTATATTTTTTATAATTCTTCTACGCGTTGACTTCCTAAAATCTCCGTATTATTCAAGTTCAGGTCTAAAAAAACTTGTGGCAGTATATTATTTTTTTTAAATTTAAAAAAAAAATTCTTGTTCGAACCATTAGGCGGACGTAGTATACTGTTTATCATAAAAATTC
This sequence comes from Euspilapteryx auroguttella, assembly GCA_951802225.1. Classification (NCBI taxonomy): domain Eukaryota; kingdom Metazoa; phylum Arthropoda; class Insecta; order Lepidoptera; family Gracillariidae; genus Euspilapteryx; species Euspilapteryx auroguttella. Next base: position 10,219,745 of record OX637658.1, read on the forward strand.
CACAGGAATGGTTAAATACGAATTTTGCGATTTAAAGGAAACAGGCACGGGCGAAGCCGCGGGGCGCGGTACTTTAATAAATGTACCAATTAATTTAGTAGAATATATAATATTAATTCGTATAGTTTTATTAGTTTATATAAGGGCAAGCTAGCAGTCTGTTTAATTTTTTAACAGCATATAGATTATGAGAACAGCTAACATAAGATAATAGAGGTAAGACTATTATGTCACCGCAACAAACAACACTCGATAGGAAAGTAGCAAAATAAAAGAAATTCACACTAAAAATAATTCTGACCGCAACTTTGCATTACATCGATTATTTAATCTACCTTTTAAACATGCTGCTTGCTGCATTTTTGGAATATCGCTGTGTTGTTTTGTGATTGAAATTTTTTTACTATAAAATTATAAATAAACTAGAGGCTGCCCCGCGGTATTTCCCGCGCACATTTCTCATAAACACAAAAATCCCGTTTGTTCCCGTTCCCGTGGGAATTTCGGAAAATCTTTTCTTAGTGCTCACCTACACTCCCTAAGGAACCTACATGCCAAATTTCAGCTTTGTACTCCCAGTAGTTTCGGCTCTGCGTTGTCTGTCAGTCAGTCAGTCAGTAACGGAAGAGTTTTATATATATTGATATTTTGTGCTACCAACCACTTTAAATATAAATCGATCGTCCCCTTTAGCTAGGGACTGAAGAGCTGACTCTTGCAGTTCCGAATAATATTTGATATTATATAATGAGGAGCAGCCGTGTGAAAATAAAATTTCAAGAGTATAGCAGCGCAAAAATGTAAAGAAAATTATCTTGCTGTCGCCCCCTAACTGCAAACATGCGACAAAGAAATTTGCGTTTCCGGGAAAAACGTTTTTCACTACCTAAATCTAAGCAAATCACAATGAATTTCAGCATTAAAAATAAAATTTATTGCACGCGACATTTACATATAAAGAAAGCGTATAAAACACTTTGGCGTAATTTGATATATGGCGTGAGGTCACCCCATGCGTCTGGGAATTCGTCATAGTGTCATGTAACGACACAGAAACCGACACCCGAGCCTCCGGTAGGCTCGGCGGGAACTATTTAGGATTATTGCATGTCATTAGCCTCTATCCATACCAATGTTATAAATGTGAAAGTAACTCTGTCTGTCTCGCATTCACGCTAAAACTACTAATAACACAACGCACTCAAAGTAAAGGCGGTACGAAGTTCGCCGGGTCGAATAAACATCGAAATTTTTAACTCAAGAACCGATCTTATGACTATGAAGATCAGGTTTAAATTTCCGGGAAAAACTAAAATTTAAATATTCAATTGATAAAAGGCATAAAGGCCAGCCTGAACTTGTGTGACTTCGTCTGGATTAGGACGTAATCGGGAATTGCAAAGAGTTCAGTATTTTATTTCAGGACAAATTAAAATTATAGATTCGTGGCTGCAACGCCGAAGGGCTGAGTTCTATTCCTGGCGAGGATTAAAATTTTAACTTATGCTGGTTTTTATAAAATTACGTCTTGCTTTCTTAAAAATAATAAAAAAATCTGTTTTGTTATATTACTATATAATTATTTTTTAATAAAACGTCATGATATCTAATTTTGTAGCCTAGACCGTACTTATCGAGAAGAAATCGAATGTTAAACCATGAAATAATGAGAGCAAGCATCTTGGCCTTATCTTTTATCCCCTCGAGCTGGTAGCACGTTTGTACTAGGCCCACGCTTCCGAGTTCCGAACTCCACATGACAGAATCGCACGCACTCCACAAAGCTAAAACACTAATTAGAATGTTTAATGTTTATATAACTCATACAATACAAACATTGTGAAGGTGAAAGAACCAATGTCTGTCTATGTGTAAAGCCTAAAAAACCGAACCGATATGGAAGAAAATTGGTAGCTTAGAACCACGAGAGGACATAGGATACTTTACCGAAATTTCGAAGGGACATTACTGGCGAAACATCGGGGTGTAAACTAGTAATGTTAATTGTTATAAATGATTTTGCTATTAGTTTCAGCAATTATTATATATTTTTTTAAATATATAAGTGACAACGGCTGGTGTAGGGCTCCACACAACAGCTGTCAGCTGATGACGCTTGCGCCCTAGCGCGTGCACGGGCCTCGTGGGACCCCAGATAACCTCGCGCCATGGCAACAACGAGCCGGTGATAGCGATCATCATTTCACAAAGAATCATAATTCAGACAGTTCAGTATTAATTCCGGGAGTTCATTAAACTTGTGCAGCTCCTGTTCTTTTAAGAATCGTTATCAATATCCATCCGATCCAGTGTCATTTACCTCGGTTAAATTTTTTTTTATTAAATTATTTTTTCTTGCAATAAAACACTACTTCGTGCCGCCCGAATGTCGATCGGCGCTATACTGAATTTTAAATAAATTTCTATTCAAATTCAAATAATTATTTATTCAATATAGGATACAAGATATCACTTATTGAAAGTCAATTAGACTACATCTAATCTTATTGCTATTGATACCTTATTTGGTAAAGTATCCTATACTGTGAGAGGCAAGGTAGTTCAGGGTGCCCACCAATTGGCTCAGGTAAACAAATGTTTGTCTTGCCTTACGACAATAGTCGCCTGGAGAGGCCCCCAAACGAGCCTTCCTCTGTCTATACTCCTCTATAGCCTCTGTTTATACGTAGGTTTCTAATGATAAAATTATTTTTGCGCCGCACCGGCTGCGTATTACGCGATACCAGCGCCACTTTCTATAAAAAGTTTGGACACGTGGATACAGAGACGCCTTAGCCCATCAGTGGGACAGTTCAAAAAAATATACACAGTGTATTCAATACATTAATTTGACCGCAATTGGCTCTCTCTTAAAAAAACAAATGAGTTACCTTTTGGCCCAAAAACCTACACGGGGCAAACCTCTATGTAGGTACATTTAAGCAGGGTAGGTAGATCCTATTGGATCGCAGGTTAGCGATCAGTCAGTTATCAATGACTCTGCCTCGTGGCGAGCGGCGCACGTGCCGGAGCCTCGCAGACGAACTTGACACATTTATAATTAAGGGCTTGTTCTCGTTACTAATGCTTCACATTTCTTCGATTTTTTTGAGTAAAGAAGATAAATAATAAGTTTATGTTGGACGAGCATTCCCGGCTTACTTCGTTACGCCATAGAATATAAGATAACACAAAAGACTTGGCTCTATTGACTATGTTCTTTTGACCGCCCAGAATGGCCGAATAAAAAACAAAAAACAACAACAAACCACCTGTCAAAATATGTAAACAACGGAAAAAATATTGCACCTTGGTTTACATTATTTGAGTTTAGGTAATAAGGATCCCTAATTTTTTTGAAAATATAATGTAGCCTATGACACTCGGGGTTAATGTAGCTTCCTACCAGTGAAAGAATTTTTTAAATCGGTTCAGTATTACCGGAGCCTGTTCGTTACAAACAAACAAATCTTTCCTCTTTATAATATTGGTATAGATATCATAATTTGAACCGTTAGACGTTGACTGCTGCTGGACATAGGCACACCTCGTACACTTCATAGAAAAAATTACGTTGCTTCGCGCAAAGCCGAAACTCGTGTACGTGCACGCACGCGTATCATGCTTGTGTGAGAAAGAAGAAAGAAGATAGAAAAAACGTTTATTATTGCCACATTGACACACGACATAAATGTAAAAGAAAAAAAAAAATATATATATATAAAATCATGTTTGCTTGCGTGAGTGAGATGAGACGTGCTGTTTCTACTGAGAGGTGACCGAAAGCGGGGGTCGCACTTGCTGAGGGAAGCAGGGAGGGTCCATACTGTATAACAATATTATAAAGAGGAAAAATTTGTTTGTTTGTTTGTTTGTAACGAATAGGCTCCGGAAATACTGAACCGATTCGAAAAATTCTTTCACTGGTGGGAAGCTACATTAACCCCGAGTGTCATAGGCTATATTAGTTTTTCAAACAAATTAGGGATCCTTACCTAAACTCAATGTAACCCAAGGTGCAATATTTTTTCCGTTGTTTACATATTTTGACAGGTGGTTTGTTGTTGTTGTTTGTTTTTTATTCGGGCATTCTGGGCAGTCAAAAGAACAAACTCTATAGAGCCCAGTCTTTTGTAGTATCTTCAATACATAGTATAAAATAAAGTCGCTTTCCGCGTCTGTCCTTATGTATGCTTAAATCTTTAAAACTACGCAACGGATTTTGATGCGGTTTTTTTAAATAGATAGTGTGATTCAAGAGGAAGGTTTATAAGTATAAAACGTGCACAAAATACGTAAAGGTTAGGCGTTACGAAGTACGCCGGGTCGACTAGTACTGTATAAAGTACTATTTATTATACTGTGACCATAGGTCCTCACCTCACCCACTGATTGTAGATGACACAAGGACAGACCTTGTAGAGGGAGATTGCCGTAATCCGCACGATTGGCAGCCGAGTTGGTGATCGCAGTGTGGCTCTTCAAGTATTTTAACAAAGGCCGCCGCTGCCCGTCCTCTGGCTTTTCCCTAAGTCGACTTTTACGATACCCAGTATTATATACTCTGTGCCCATGGGAAGAGATGGGGAGATGGTATTCTTCGCCACCTCCACACGGCCAATGTTGGGATATGAACACTTCAGATCCCAAAACACGTGCTTATCATGCACTACAACCTTTTAATTATTTTCGTTAGTATCTTCAATGTACAGGAATAGCTCTATAACAGCCCTATAATAGAGATAAGATAACTTCGGCTAGAGCTTTCCGCTATAACTGGTTCATGACGTCATCAGAGTCAGTTATCGTCTCGTTCCACACTGCACGTGGAGTGAAGTCCTCGCGCATAATAACTGCATATAGTAATAGATATGTATATCAATCTTCATAACGTGTACCTAATATAATAACAAAAACAATTAAATTATCTTGATAGTTAAACAAATATTACAGCTAAAATAAGATATTATGTAAAGGATTCCGGATGCGGATCATCGATGATTCTAACAAATGATGGTTCATACATATTGTATTTGTTTTTAAATAAACTTTTATTTTTCAATATGTTTGTCGAACGAAACACACCTTCGTGCCTAATATACCTACTTATCCATGTCTATAAATTAACTTTTTTATTACTGAAATTTGAAAATATGATCTATTCGTTTTTCCTAACTACAAGTATGTAAATATTGGGCATTGTTTAATATTCAGTGTTTTTTTTTTCTTGTTTATCCACCATACCAATGCCACTGTTTTTTTTTGCTTGTCCAAGGTCGCTCAAGACCGGTCACTGTAAAGTAGGCGAGGTTTATGAGAATAATGATGATGAATGAATTCTTTAAAAAACTTAGAAGATAATTTCTTTTTTTTACAAAAAAGGAACCCACCTTCAATATACTGACAGACACATACATTAACTGAGCACTTTCTCTTTTTCGAAGTCGGTTGAAATAGGTACTAAAACCTTCTCCTGAATGTAGCAAATAGATTACTGAAAACCGTACCAAAATCGGTTCAGCCAAACGCGCGATAATCGCGGACAAACATACATACATACATTCAGGCTTTTTTGAAGTCGGTAAAAAAAAAATAGTTGCACATCACATACACACACATTTACTGCATTTTACTTTCTTAGCCATGTAACCAATGACCGACTTTGGTCCCTACATATTGTTCTTCGCAGATTAAGATGGACATAATGTTGAACATCATCCCAAGGGGAAAGCTAATAATACAAACATCGCTTTTGAGTGGCAAACTCCTGAAGGTCAACGACCGTGTCGCCTCGTGTACAATAAACTCGCAAATTAGCAGCCACAGCCACTGGCATCCAAATATTAAAAAAAAAACAAAATCAAAAAAATATTTATTCAACATAGGATACAAGATATCACTTATTGAAAGTAAATTAGACTACAACTAATCTAATTGCTATTGATACCTTATTCGGTAAAGTATCCTATACTGTGAGAGGCGAGGTAGTCCAGGGTGCCCACCACTTGGCTCAGGCAAACAAATGTTTGCCTTGCCTTACGACAAATGGTCGCCTGGAGAGGCCCCCAAACGAGCCCTCCTCTGTCAAATGATACAACTCCCTTTCGCAATGATTTTACAGCGTAGAGAAGAAAGGGGTAACAAACTCTACTTTACGATTTATCTCACTCTTTTTTTTTAAATAACAATAACCTTGTGATGGGTTTACTCGATGAACTGAAATACAGCACTACACTAGGCTAACCGCGACACGTGGTACTAACGACCTTGCCAAGGGCCTTTGCACCGAGTACTAGGACCAGTAGGTCAGCAACAAAGCTCAAGCTTGGAATGATAACGCTGAGATTCATACTGTTTTGGAGTTTGAGATTGCTATCAAAATTTAAAATTAACTAGTCCTCCGCTCCAAATTTGAGTTGAGCTGCGACTTCAACACAGTGAATACGCTCGACGATGTATGAGACAATTTGATCCAGGAAAATCTGTACTCAAGAACAGCTTTTTCGATTTCAATCTTGAGTGATTAAACTCAAAACACTGAATGTCAGCCTAATTGGCCTAAGTGTACATACGACCTTGTTAAGAGCCAGTTTACAGCGATGCTAGCGCCATTAATAACTTCTAAACTAAGGCAAATATCAAAAATGCGAAACAGTATGACACTAGATAATGTAGCCTAGTATTTTTAGGACACTGTTGTATAGCTTTTAAGTTAAAGACCATAGAAAGCTACAAAGTGTTGCTAAAAGTGGCCAGTATAGGCAATAATGAATGGATAATTTTGTTCTTTTCAGTTAGGACTACTTTACTGTGCTCAAAAAATACAAAGCAAGATTATCTAGTGTCATACTGTGTCACATTTTTGTTATTTAGTTTAGAAAATCTTTTTTTTTTCGAGAATGCCGCAAACATCGCTGTAAACTGGCTCTTAAGGGCCCCTGCACCGGGCACTAGGACCACTAGGTCGGCAACAGAAGCTCAAGCTAGGAGTGATAAACTTGCTCCCAAAGTGGTTTGTTGTTGTTTTTTAAATTCGCCCATTCTGGGCAGGCAAAGGAACTTAGTCCATACAGCCAAGTCTTCAGTAGTTTATTTCTTAATAATCAAGTCTTCTGTAGTTTATTCTTTGTTTTCCGATCCTCGCCCATTGCCGTAATCATCTTACACGCGTTCCTAGTGACGTTGTTTATTTTGTCTCGTTTAACATAACAACATTATAATAATAGGAACGTTTATTTCAATGTCTCTCCGTTGTCTCTTTACACGCGAAGGTCCTTTGTTGATATGAAATCAAAATTTAATTCAGAATATTTTTCTTCATCTGAAGGATTGGAGAAGACACGGGCTGGACAAGATAAGATTTCTAGATTAAAATTAAATAATGTTATATTTTGAATTGTAAGCCCATCATAACCTTTTAAAACACTGTGATATTTATTCAAAACTAGTCGACCCGGCAAACTTCGTACCGCCTAAGCTATTACTATGTTGTTTATGTATTATACTTATAAATCTTTTTTGGAAACACTTTATCTATTAAAAAAAACCGCATCAAAATCCGTTGCATAGTTTTAAAGATTTAAGCATACATAGGGACAGACGCGGAAAGCGACTTTGTTTGATTGATAATTATTGAAGACACTGTTTTATTCTGATGTATGTTTTACCAATCTACTATCTATCTACTATATCTAATTCTACTATATATATAAAAATGAATCATGGTTCGTTAGTCTCGCTAAAACTCGAGAATGGCCGGTCCGATTTTGCTGATTTTGGTCTTAAAATGTTTGTAGTAAGTCCAGGGAAGGTTTAAAATGTGAGAAAATATGGATAAATGGGTGAGACGTTTTTTAAGAATTTTAAGGCGCGATACAAAGTTCACCGGGACAGCTAGTAATAAAATAAAAACAATTAGCTAGGCGGTCTGTGAAGGAATAGGATAAAATATTCAAGTTAGTTCTTAACACAGAGAAATGGATGTGTTCTCAAGAATCAGCAACATCACCGAATTACAAATACACAAGTAAAGAGTTGGCATGATGTCATGTGTCCGACTCCACGTGTCGAAGAAGTTATCCAGTTTGGATCCCTGACCTAGACACAGCACGACGGACGCCGCCGCCGCGCCGCCGCCGCCGCCGCCGCCGGTGCCAGACTTACATCACCTATTCACTGCCCATCATAATAAAGTACGAGATAGACACAACTAATGATTGCATCTAGACTTTGATTTCATTAATTATAGAGCTACCAGATCTTGCTCTAATTAAACGTGCCGATAATCCTTACTTAAATAATTATAAAATATGAAAGTCGCTCTGTCTGTCTATGTGTTAGGCTTTCATGCCTTAAACTACTGAATCGATATGGTTGAAAATAAGCTAAGACATTTTTTTCCTCAAAATTCCGAAAAAAAAAAGAAAAGACGTTTCAAGGGAAATTTCTTGCGTTGCGATGCCGCGTGAGGCAAAAACAAATTTATCTGTTTTAAAAGGTTTCATATTGAAACTAGAGGCTGCCCCGCGGTTATTCCCGCGCAGATTTCTCATAAACACAAAAATCCCAAATTTCCTCATTCCCGTGGGAATTTCGAGAAATCCCTTCTTAGTGCTCACCTTCACTCCCTAAGGAACCCATGTGCCAATTTTCAGCTTTCTACGCCCAGTAGTTTCGGCTCTGCGTTGTCTGTCAGTCAGTCAGTCAGTGACGGAAGAGTTTTATATATATTGATGGTAAACAGAACAAACAGAAATTACTAAACAGATTTTAAGTTTTTAAATTAACGCGTTTTTAGAGATTTACTCAAGGTCTTTATTATTCGGTTTAGGTATACCTTTAGTTTAGAGTTTCCGGGTGGCGACCGAGAGATGTCCGCCTCTACCTACATTCCCGCAGAAAACAACAACATAGTGCGCAGGCGACGAGCAGTATGCACCGCTATCGGTGCCGATAATGCAAAAATAATAACCGATGCAAAAAATTAGGTTATCATTATAAAATATTACCAGCGCAGTTAATCAGCAGTTCAATAAAAAACCAGGACATTGGAGTCGCCTAATTAACATTATTAAGAGCCAGTTTACAGTGATGCTAGCGCCATTCGCGAAAAAAAAAAACTTGTAAACTAAGGCAAATATTAAAAATGTGGCACTGTATATGACACTAGATAATGTAGCCTAGTATTTTTAGGGCACTTCTGTACAGCTTTTAGGTTGAAGACCAAAGAAAGCTACAAAGTGTTGCTAAAAGTGGCCGCTTTTGGCAACAATCTATGTTTTTTTTTGTTCTTTTTACTTAGGACTACTTTGCTGTGCTCGAAAAATACTAGGCTACATTATCTAGTGTCATACAGTGCCACATTTTTAATATTTGCCTTAGTTTAGAAGATATTATTTTTTTCGCGAATGGCGCTAGCATCGCTGTAAACTGGCTCTTAAAGACCATAACGATTCTACATTGGCTAAAGAGCTCTTGTAGGCTTTCTTGTCTTACAGTGGAATAAGATTTAAAGGATAATCAGTATCCAAAACAAAAGTATCTTTTTGGTCACCGGAGATTTTAGTTGGTGTCACTCCGACATAACCTCGGCCCGCCCCCGAGCGGTGGGGTAGTCGTAACGGGTTAACCACCAACACCAAACCCACCGCACCTTTGTTAACCTACTTCAAAAAATCAGTTTGACCTGTATGTAAGTATGTATGTTTGTCCGCGATTATCTCGCGTTTGGCTGAACCGATTTTGATGCGGTTTTCAGAAATGTATTCGTTACATTCAGGAGAAGGTTTTAGTACCTATTTTAACCGACTTCGAAAAAGAGGAAGTTCTCAGTTTATGTATGTGTCAGTTTGTTGAAGGCGGGTCTCTTTTTGTAAAAAAGATGTTATTGTTTTAAAGTTTATTTAAGCATAACAATCCGTTGCCTGTAAGAAATCGGTCTAAGCGATGAGGCCGCCCATTGCAATCAATTATCTATCTATTTAGCCCTCGAAAGAAAAGAAAAAGGTTAGTTTAGGGAGAGTAGGCAAACCCTTCGCGACCCTAAACAAAAAAAAGAGGCATTGACACATTGGGCAAGGAGTCACAGAATCTGGCGCGAGGCGAGGTTGGGCAACTAGTGACCGATAGCGGAGATCTATACGACACACGTGCCGGCGCCGCGTCCGGCGGACGGTTCAGTTCGGACGCGACCTTCGATCACAATTATACACATGTCTCTCATATATAATTAGTTTTATTATATTTCAACAATCAGCTGGTACTGCTTTATAACTATAGTTGACTAACTATAGCTTCACCTGTAATATGCATTTTTATTTAAATCAAATCAAATCAAACAATTCTTTATTCAATATAGGATACAGATATCACTTATAATTGAAAGTCAATTGGACTACAACTAATCTAATTGCTATTGATACCTTATTTGGTAAAGTATCCTATACTGCGAGAGGCGAGGTAGTACAGGGTGCCCACCACCTGGCTCAGGCAAACAAATGTTTGCCTTGCCTTACGACAATGTTCGCCTGGAGAGGCCCCGAAACGAGCCCTCCTCTGTAAAATGATTGTACTCCCTTTCCCAATGATTTTACAGCGTAGAGAAGAAAGGGGTAACAAACTCAAATCAATGCTTCATGATTAACACTATGGTAGATTTACGGAAGTAGTCAAAGAAGAGCGGACGCTGATAATCTATGGTTTCCGAGGTCATTCCCAAAAACACCAAGAAGGCCACTCGGGAGGTTTAAATAGGTGCGTGCTCAACATACCCAGTCCCTCCCCCGAGCATTTTCCCGCCGTAAACAAAAATAAAAGTATCTCCAATTGTTATTCTTAAAGTAGTAACTTTGTATATAGCGCGAAATTAAAATTTCCTTCACGTTCTTTTTATTTATTTTGGAGAAATTTTTCATTTTCAATAAAGTTGAAATGTTTAAGCGTATGTAAAGACCATCTCCCACATTGTGATATATCGTTTTTGAAAGACAGAGATTTCGTGCAATTTCAGCGAACATAACTTTTGGCCTTATACACAAAATCAGCAACTCTTCCAAAACAGTTGTATTAAATGTTGGAACGGTTTTTTTACATACGCGAATAGTCATTTCAAATCAATTTAAACCGAATCCTTTCGTAAGAATAAATAAAAAAGCGCTATATACCCAGATTTACCACCCTCAGTCATGAGTGCACTCAGCTAAATTCATTTAAGTATTTAGGTTTTTCGATAGCGGTTGCTTAATGCAGTTCCGAAGATAAACTAGTGGAACTTGCGAATTTGCAGCTCTGATGAACCGGACCTAGTGCTGAGGCTTTTGCAATATTGATTTGCGTCCTTTTTGCGTTTGTTTGTATTGAGTTTGACACTCTAGAGGAGGAAAAGCAATATTCTAAAGCGGCCGTAATGGGGCCTCTGAAGGCTTCTGCGCTTTCTACCATCTCTCTTCATCCAGTGTGACGACAGTGCAAGAGCTACAATCTTATTTTCATTTTTTTTTTATTTAACTAGCGCCACTTCGATAAATAATTAATTTCTGCTAAACCATGGCCGAAATCAAAAATATGCGCCTTTGACTCACTAGATAATCTTGTTTAGAATTTTTATGGCTCAGTTGTGAAGCTGTTGATTGAGGTGATTTCGGCCATGGTTTTGAAGATATTAATTATTTGTCGGGAGTGACGCTAGTTTCGCGCCGTCTAAGTCCTGAAGTCTTAAACTGTAAAATATAAGTTCGGCAGTATAAGTGATCAAGCAACGACGGGTGTATCTCCGTGCTCCGTATAAATAGCGTCGGTGAGCCGGCGGCAGCAGCAGTGAGTGATCCGCGGCCGTCATGCTGAGAGTGCTGTGTTCGTTCCTTATCGCCGTCGCCGCGCTGCGACCGGCCGGTAAGTGCTGCATCGATAGATAAGTCGCTTTATTGCAATCAGTAAAATTTTCTCCATAATCGTCATCTCGGCCGAATTATGTTCGCTCCTGGACATAAACCTCCCTTTAAATCGCCTTATTGACCGGTCTAAAGTAACCTTTTAGCAGTGTTCAAAAATTTTTGTTCTTAAATAGTAAGATTGCAATGGACAGCCTTTTATTGTTAGGATAAAATAAACTTTTCAACAAAATTGTGAAAAAGACATGTCTCTACATTAAAATTGTATTTTTGTCGTAGATCCTCTCGTATAAATGAATTTAAATTGTGTAAACAAAAATAAAAAAGTTTTAATCATTTGCCCAAATACACAAAAAATATAACATTGTGAATTTAAGTAAAATCAGACATATTTTCGAATCGAATGTGTAAACTTTATATTAAAAACATAAACAATAAATTAGGTACCGAATACTGCGTGAACTATTGAAGTCGTAGCAGGCTCGCGTAGCAAACGTGATTGCTACGTGCTACGAGAGCGCGTAGCATAGTTCACTTTCCTACGAAAAACAAACGAGAAGAACGATCGAACCAAATCAAGATGTTTATGTTTTAAAAGATCGCTATTTTATGTATTAAAAGATCACTTTAACCAAATTAATACAAATTTCAAAAATTAAGATGAAATTATATTGTGCAGAGAGCACTTCAATTTAACTGCATTAAAGTCTCGACTCCGCATCATGTTATTTGCTTTAAATTAAAAATAATTAAAATATCCTGTTGAAATATTTGATCCAAAATATTTCGTGTTACTTACCTATATTTAAAAATAAAGTGTTTAATTTTATCGGTGAGAAAGTATGGAAAAGTCCCCTTTCTACGCGGACGAAGTCATGGGCACAGCTCTGCTAGTGTGCTAGTGTCTAATAAACGTTCGCATCTTGAATTTTTGATGATGATTTGTACAAACTATAATTAGAGAAGCAAAAAAAAGTTTGTCATTGAATTTAATGCGGGTTAAATTATAAACTGACCAAATTAGAATTTAAAATACATAATATTAGGTTGATAACATCAAATTAAGAACCACTTTTTAATAGAGGTCGTATTTGGCAGTCTATAATTTGCATATCATCATATAAGTACATAATCATCAATACATAGTAAAAAACAAAGTCGCTTCCCGCGTCTGTCCCTATGTAAGCTTATATCTTTAAAACTATGCATCGGATTGTGATGCGTTTTTTTAAATAGAGGTATTCAAGGGGAAGGTTTATATGTAAAATACATGCACAAAATAGCAAAACGTAAGGCGGTGAGAAGTTCGCCGGGTCGACTAGTAATTAATAAAGATTAAACTTTTCTCTAATAAAATGGCAAAAGTAATCAAACTTTCTTATTCGAATAACAAAACAGATTATTAATCGAATTGTTGCATAAAAAGAGACGTTTTATCAGCTCTTTTTACTGATTGTATGCCGAGGTGGCATGAACCTAGGTAAAAGATATTTTAATAACAAGTATTACTTTTTAAAACGAATTCAATTTCTACAAATTTCCTCATTTATATAAAACGACACATCTTTCCTCTTTATAATATTAGTGTAGAAAAACGGGTATTTAAATCTTGAAAATGGGTAATCTTTCAATCATGTCAAAAAGATATTTTTTTACACTAAATATATAACAGCTAAACAGGGCTTATGAACAGGCTCCGAGTACCTCAACGAGCCATGGAGCGGGCTATGCTCGGGATTTCTCTGCGGGATCGAATTAGAAATGAGGACATACGCAGAGAAACCAGGGTCACCGACATAGCCAAGCGGATAAGCTCGTTGAAGTTGCAATGGGCAGGTCATATAGCCCGCAGAACAGATGGCCGCTGGGGCCGAAAAGTTCTCGAGTGGAGACCACGGATCGGCAAGCGCAGCGTAGGACGTCCACCGACCAGATGGACGGATGATCTGCGCAAGGCTGCGGGTCCACGCTGGATGCAGGCCACCTGCGATCGGTACAGATGGAGAGCCTTGAGGGAGGCCTATGTCCAGCAGTGGACGTCCTACGGCTGAAATGATGATGATGATGATGATGATAACAGCTAAAAGACTATATTATTGTAAAAACTTGTATTATGTGGCGGTCCGAACTTAGCAGTGTCACCAAGTATTTTATATGGCTGATGATTATTTGTCTTTATCTAAAGCTGAAGTTATTCTCCTAATTTTCAGAATGCAGACAGCAGATCGGTCGCGCCGGGTGCCAGGTGTCAGCGCAGACGGAGGCGGGTCGCGTGTGCGGCCTGCGTCGTGTGCACGCGCCGACCGACGGGCCCCGCGTCGAGTACGCTAGCTTTCGCGGCGTGCCTTATGCAAAGCAGCCTTTGGGGGAACTTCGATTTAAGGTAACCTATTTTACCTCTCATTTCCTCTCTAAGGAACGCACATGCAGGTGACTTGCCGCGAGCATAGTGGCTGTGCGTACGTAACTCTAGAAAACAGCTAGCTAGGCGCCGTTCGTTTCACGTTTCGCTAAAATGTCCACGACAGCTTTAGGCCTGTTCGTTAGTAGCGAGTTTTTCGATGCGAAATGCGTTAGAGACTAGCAAGAAATGTGTATGTAAGATCCGATGGTAACAATATTCACTCATCGCTAGGTAAAAAAAGTGACAGTAAAATCTATTGGTTGTTAAAAACACATTTCTCGCAAGAGTCGCAGCCCAGCTCAAGGCCCCACCAAAATAAATTCTTGAGACTGGCTGATAAATTACATGTTTAACTACATCAATTAGATGAACAAACATTGTTTGATTTGCGAGTAATTTTAGGGGACAATGTAATTTTACGAGTACTATCAATCAAAATCGCATTTGAATATTAAAGCAAGCGTGACGATTTGCAATGAGACGATATGAGATGTTGGTAAAAAATTATCTAGAATGTCGACATCAAGTCTTGACCATTTTTTTGTAAATTGAACGCTCATTGCGTCACGCTCAAGCTAAAATGACTTGAATGAAACTGACTTTCGATACTAAAAATTCCAGGAGCTCCAACCAGTTGAGAAGTGGAGCGGCGACCTGGACGCCTCAGAGGAGGGTCCCGTGTGCCCACAGCACGACGTTCTCTACGGTCCTCTGATGAGGCCACACTCAATGGGCGAGGACTGCATCCGAGCCAACATCCATGTTCCTCTACGCGCGCTGCCAACCAACCAGCCTTTTGGAGAGTTGAAACCCCCACGTGCGTTCGCCTCAGACCTCAGTTGGTCGGATGAGGTGTCTTCAAGCGAGGCCAATGCCACCCTCCTCCCAGTCCTCGTCTTCATCCACGGCGGAGGCTTCGCGCTCGGCTCCGGTGACTCAGACTTCTACGGGCCCGAGTACGTCGTCTCGCAAGATGTACTCGTCATCACTTTTAACTACCGGTGAGTAGCTCTAATGTTATGGTCTGTAGTCCTCACTACCGTGGACCACATTTAATAATCAGTGAGTGGGAGTGGTAATGTTATGTTCGCGCTACGGTGGGAGGTTACCAGTTTAACTAAATAAGCCTTAATGACAAAATTTGACGGCTGAATTAATTTATGCAAATTTGCTCGAAAATATAGGTAGGTAAAGACGTGAGAATCCTTGAAAGTAACCAAATGTCATCAAGTCAAGTAACTAACGTTTTTTTTTAAACGTATTTACATTTAAAACGACCGGTAACTTTGAGGAATTCCTTAGCGAGGACGGCACGTGTAAGCCAACAAAGCAAGTATCGTGGTATGGATTATGTCTTTAGTTGAATTATTTTGACTAAGCTGCTTCTCAATTGCAAATAAATAAATTTATTAATTTAAAAATAATCTTAAGTGATACACGTCATGATAGAAGAGACTTGCGGAAGTTAGCGTCGGCACTAATCGGCGCGCGTGCCGGCCGATAGAATTTCCTCATCACATCAAGCAAGGTAAACATTACGCGATCAAATCAGCAAAAAAATCTAGCTGGAATCAAAGTAGACAATGACAAAGAGCGTCTAATAGTATTACGTCCACGAGGATCTGTGGCCACGAGGCAGCTACCCAACACACGTGTAGTAATTGCCTGGCGACGGGACGCGTGCAGCGCACCTTGCGTAACCTTACACCGCTTTAGCGCCTTTTTCTAGTTTACTAAGCCGAAGACACATGCCGTCGTTACTATTTTTTGCACGGCTTATGTGTTGTCTTACACTGAAGGGCTTTCTTCAACACTTTTAATCGCACTTATAATTTTTAATCTTTCTTAATTACAACCGATAAACGTTCAGTGTTGAAAAAATATAATAATAATAGATCCTTATAGATTACCACAAGGTCGTAGAGAGTTTGCCGGAGCCGCCACGTTTGGCAGGCTGGTTAGTGATCGCAGTATAGCTTTTCAAGTATAACAAAAAAAAGCTGCTGCCCGTTCTTCGGTTGTTCCCTTAGTCGCATTTACGAGGACGACATGGGTTGTATTCTATTCCAGCAACACACAGCGAGTTAACATCTTTAATGATGAGTTTATTTCCGCTTTTCCAGTCTTGGTCCACTCGGATTCCTGTCTCTGAACTCGAGTTCAGTACCCGGCAACGCTGGGCTGCGCGACATGGTGTACCTGCTTCGCTGGGTGCACCGCAACGTGAGGGCCTTCGGAGGTGACCCTGATGACATCACGCTGGGAGGACAGAGCGCGGGCGCCGTCGCCACGCAACTGCTTACGCTTTCCGAAGCTGCAGAGGGACTCTTTAAAAGGTACATCCATTTTTATGACGTCGGGTCATAATTATCTGCCAGATTTCCTCAAGGGCATACATTATGAGCAGGGTTTGTCGTAATCCACACTTGGCGGGTTGGGGATGGAGGTCACAGTGTGTCTCTTCAAGTTTTAGAATGAAGGACGCTGCTGCCCGTCCTCGTCTTATACGACACCCATGAGAGTAGATGAAATGATGGTATTTTATAACGCAACCACACGGTGTAGGTACTTCTTTATCAAACCAACCTAAGAATAGTTATTGAAAATGTTTTAATTATTATTATTTTCTTTCAGAGCAATATTGATGAGTGGCGCCGCAGCCCGTACCTTCATCACCCCGTCGCCATTGTACGCCGCCTACGTGAGCTCAATCTACTTGAAACTCTTAGGAGTGAACGCCACAGACCCCGAGCAGATCCACGCAGAGCTAGTCAGGATGCCAATAAAGCAACTCATGGACGCTAACAAGATAATCCAGGATCAGTTTGGCATTGGCGCATTCTACCCCACTATCGAGTCAAGGTTCCCTGGCGTTACTGACATCATCACCGAAGATCCGGAAACACTTCTGGCGGCTGGCCGCGGCAAGGACATTCCGCTTATGATCGGCTTCACCAGTGATGAGGGACTGGTCTTCAAGACGCGCTTTGAGACAATTGACATAGAAGATCGCCTAAAAAAGAACCCATTGCTGATGATACCTCCTTATTTGCTGTTCACTGCCACGCCAGAGCAGCAAAAGCGAATGTTAAAGAAGGTGGTTCAGCGTTACGTCCACGGTACTGCCACTACTGACGACTTCACGAAGTACGCTGGCGAGAGCCTGTTCGAGTACCCGGCTTTGAACGCGGCAAGGCAGCGCGCGAGCACGCCAGACAGCGCACCGGCATATCTCTATCAGTTTTCGTACAGTGGCCAGTTCCGCGCAGTAGAGAACGCGGCGCGGCGAAGCTTCGGATCAAGCGGTGCCACACATACCGAGGACTTGACCTACGTCATGAAGGTCAACTCGGTGCCTGAGCCGGCGCCCCGTGCCGGCGTCCCCGCCCCGCGCGGCACTGACCACGATATGCAGCACTGGATGACAACCCTGGTCTCCAACTTTATCAAGTGCAGGTAAATAAGTGATGGAAACATTTCCTAAAGACAAAGGAAAACTAAGTAAATATTCTAAATCAGTACGTTTTCTAATATCTTGGACGAATAGTCATAAGTAAAGTTACAATAAGTTTTCATTTCAGTAGTCATAAGTCTAATTTGTCACGTTGCCTGTGATAACTTACAAAACCGAGACATGTTCGCAAACTATGGGCTTTTTAGAGAGCAACTCAATGTAATGTAATGTAACTCAAAGGAAAATGGAAAAAACTATGCTCGGAGACTCCCTGCGTGATCGAATCAGAAATAATGAGATCAGAAGAAGAAAAAAAATCATAGACATAGCCATTTTGGAAGCCATTCGATTAAGTCGATGATCCATTAAAATTCTCAAGGAACTTTAAAGCTTCAGCCTTGGAACCTAAGCATAAGCAACTGTACATGATAGTTACAACTATTTTTACTTTTTTCAGCAATCCCTCAGGAGGCATGTTCAACCACTGGCCCCCAGTGTCAGCCTCGCAGTTGGAGTACCAGGACATCAGGCGTCCCTACGTGCTGGACATGTCGGAGCCATCGGACGACCAGACTCACATGATACAGCTCTACGACAGCCTCTATGAGAGCGTTGTCAAAGCTGTTTAAAGACTGGATGTGACTAAAAGGTGTTGGTGCTTTTAAGTGTGTACTTATGTATGACAGATTTCTGAGAAAATTTCACGTTTTTTATTGTTTTAGTATAGGTTAGCCTATAGTGTTTTTGTAATTCGTTCCCATCGAACTAGTGTTTCAACTAGAGAGAGAGATTTTTATGTTGTTAATTCAATGATCTGAATATGTCCGTCATCTTATTATTGTTATTAATGTTTTATGTCAAATCAGAAATAAAGAAGTAAAAAATATAGTGTGATTATACTACGTAATACTTAGTTATAAGATATTTTTAATTAATGTTTCCTGTACTAAAATGATCGTGTGAAAGTGGTCCAAAGACATTCAGGAGACAAGACTGACTTTCGTGGTAGTGATAAGTAAGACTAAGTTATAGAATTAAAGTTTTCAATATAACATGTTGGTTTTATTACTGTCCCCTCCAGAATGATTGATGCAGATTTGCTGACATACTATGAAATTATGCAATTTAGTTCGCCACGCACTTCCTGTGCAGTTTTATTTAAGCCGTTGCATCGGTCCGATGAACCCTTTGTGGCCGCAACAATGTTGATATTATTAAAACATTTTTATAACAATTAGTATTAACGCAATGACATTTTAGACCCTGTAACACCAGCCGACAGGAACCGCGAATTATTGCACTTTTAGTCGACTCAATTGAATATTAATAGTAGCGCAGTCACGGGCCGTGGTTCAACACAGATGGTTTAACGAGCGCAATGGGAATAACTATATTTTTGCTGATATTAGCAATAAGTCCCTGCCTGCCTGAGACGCTGGAGACAGTGCAGGGACCGCTAGAGGGCGTGGCAAACGACGGCTACACTTCCTACATCGGGATACCTTATGCCAACGTCACCGACCAAAGCGGCAGGTTTAAGGTAGGTTTTGGGGCCGGAAACACTGAGTTGGAGGCTAGAGCCCATTCAGTAGTTTGTTTTACAATAGAATTGAGTAATAATAGTCGAAAAAACATTCTAGTATGACAGGACTTCGAGTTTAGTAAGTAGAAAGCGTGCCAGCTAAGTCTGCGCGCAGTCAAAAAAAGATCCAAAATGAAGACATGCCTTAGGGATTTCTCCGGTTTAAGAAAAAGAATGTTGGTACTCGGTTCCCACCGCATTCAAATGCTTAGTGCTTACTCAAGGACAGCGTCCACCAGGAACAGGAAGCCGCATCGCAACGCATGAATCCGCCTGACCATGTTATGTTTGCGGACCGCCCCGCCCCGATCCGTCGCTAGTGGACGATTTTTGATGCGACGCGGCCAAATCCGCCTGGTGGATGTTGTTCTTAAGTCGCTAAAAGCATTCAATTTCAAAGACAAACAAAAATTCGAGTATCTTCCTAGAGCGCAGGGCTAGCCCCCTCGTGGTCAGGCGTGCGGCGTGGCGCGAAGTGCTCAGGCGCGCGTTGCACGCAGCTCGACGTGCACGTGCCTTCAGGCCGCGGCCCGCGCGCCGTGCTCGTCTGGCTGAGCGGTGGATCGCCAGGGCGCTTGACGAGGAAGGGCATAATTGTCGTGCAAGTCTTCTACAGGTACCATCTTACCTTCGATCAGATTTGTAGCCATTAAGGCGCAAACACAGATACCTTGAGCGGAGCGATTCAGCTTAGTTGAGTTAGAGCACCAAGATACCAAAGCGGCAATCACGAAAGAAAAAAAATAGGTACACCTTCTAACCCATGGCCTATATCTAAAATATGAGCCAATGATGCAATAGATATATAGTCTTGCTAATATGTTTTAAGGCACTGTACTTTTTAAAATCATCTTTAGCCTGAAAGCTACTATACAGTGCAAAAAAAATCCTTCATACAGTATCCAATCCAAGTGACAAATTCAAATATTTTCATAAAATTTCAGAACCGGTCCATTTGGCTTTCTATGCCTTGGCAACGAAGAGATCCCAGGTAACTCTGGAGTCAGAGACGTGATACAAGCGCTACGCTGGGTGCGAGACAACATCGTGGCTTTTCACGGCGCACCGGCCAAAGTGGTTGTGGCAGGGCAAGGCTTTGGAGCCGCCGTGGTGGAGGCTTTACTGCTGTGTCCCAGTGCGGCAGGACTCTTCCACGGAGCCATCATGCAGAGCGGCTCTGTACTTAGCCCGTTGGCTTTCAACTACGATGCCGAAGGCAGAGCACTGGCTCTGAGTAGTTACTTCACAGAAGAAACCGATTTGGACGTGGTTACTGAAGCACTTGTAAACGCTAATGAAGCGGACATAATTGCTAGAACAAAGCAAATAGAAGTACCCTACTTTCCTTTTGGTATGTGTATTGAGAAGCCTGGTAACCAAGAGACGATACTTTCAGAAGCGCCCATAGATTTGTTAAAGAACAAAAAGATTAACAGCGTGCCCTTGATCATTGGCTACAATAACAATGAGGGCTACATCTTCGCATCAAACCTGTTGAGGGCTCAAGCGTTGAAGAGGATGGCTAGTGACATAACGTTTCTATTGCCAGAAGGTCTGGTATTTTATGATGAATACGAAATGTCTGAAGTAGCGAAGCAGATTAAAGACATGTACTTCAAGGCTAATATGACTATGGGTGCTTTATTAGGATATCACAGGTGAATTAAAAGTTTAATTAAGCAAAAATATTCGAATTTGTGTCAAAGTTTATAAAACAGCTTTTATGGTTTCTTGACACCAGAGTTTCTCAGGCTTTTTAACGAAAACATCAAAATGTGTCTGGTTTTAGTGACCTCTTGCTGCTACATTTCTTCCATATTTCCAAAACATACATAGATATAACTTTTCTTTGCACCAACTGAGGCCTCCATTGATTGAGACTCCTGTGGAGCCCTTAAGACATGGACTACTTTAAGAACTACCGCTCTACGCGTAGGATAAGACTTTAAATCTGCTAATGCATAATCACCAAGTGCCCTTGCAGTTAACTTTTCATTGACGGTCGAGAAATTTAGCACTGATCTTATATCTTCCTTCCTAGGGACGCCTACTTCATGAGTCACGTATACCGTAGCGCGCGTCTGCACGCACAGGCTGCTTCTACAGTCTACATGTACCAGTTCTCCCACAGCGGGCAAGCAGGTGTGCTTGTCCCGGGCCGGCCAAAGGCTGGGGCAGCACACTCGGACGAACTGGCTTATTTATTCCCTGATGAAGGCAGGGTGTATGAAGGTGACGACTTGAAAGTCAAGGATACAATTGAAAAGCTGTGGAGTAACTTCGTCAAGTTCTTGTAAGTTTCAATTTATATAATCGTGAAGAATTTTGTCAAAATCCTAAATGCTAACATAGGGAATTTCCTTCCTTAAACTTAACTAGGTATTCAAGAGCTGATAATCTTTAAAAGGTTATAGTTACTATATATATGTATGTACTTTAAATATAATTGAATTAACACGGTACCAAATTATGAATCGATAGGACATATGGAAGATAGTCAGATCCTCTCACCTACTTTTCAAGAGCTCATGATCTACGAACTGCTGATCAGGACAATTTAAACTTACTTTATTCTTTCAATATAATTGGAGTAACACGGTCAATTTCAATATCATTCAAGACACACGGTGCAAAATTTCAAATCTATCGGACCTAAGGAAGTTAGTAAGATCCCCTCATCAAAGATCTTCAAACGGCTGACAGATTTTCATGAAACATGGCTAAGAACACTCGATATAAAATGATCCAGAACTAACTAAACGAAAATCGGTTCACTAAACAAAAATCGGTTCATCCGTTTGGGCCCCACAATGCCACAGATAGATAAACAAACACGTTAACCTTATAACACCCCTCTTTTTCGCGGTGGTAAAACAGACTAGATTGATTTATATTCTATTCTAGGGACCCTGTACACTCAAGCGAGTGGTCCTGGGAGCCCCTTGTCCCTTACAGCCCCAGAGTACTGGACATCAGCGGAGGCGGCGCCAGCATGCAGGACTTTCCTTTCATCCGAGCAGCGAGGCTCTGGGACGACATCCTGGATCACTACTACTACGGGCGGCAGGGTGACGTGACCGTGGAATGACGGGACTTAGGTTCTTCATCATTATCACCTCGTCACCAAGACGTCTACCGCCGAGCAAAGACCTCCTCTACAAATCGCCACACCAAACGGTCTTTAGTGACCCTTACCCTGTGTACTCTCGTAACCTGAACCAGGTCGCCTGGAGGATCCTGTGCTCATCCTGCACTAGCGAAAGGAATTTGGTTTAGTAATTTGTAAAAATCATAACTGATTTACGACTGAGAATATTTAAGCGCAAAGAAAAATAAACGTATAGCAATAGGTATTAAAAAACGGGCTTTTCTTTTATTTATAATCTTGTCCAGTAGTTCCAAAAGTGGTCCAGGTGGAAATCCAGGGGTCTACGGGAGACTGGACCTCCGTCCAGAGTCTAATTTTGCATCAGAAAAAAATATCTATGTATATTCGTTTCGGGAATATGGTAGAAAAACGTAATGGTTAGCTGCAAGGGATCCACCGGATGAAACCAGGTTAATTTTGAAATTAGTCTAAGAGAAACGAAGTCTGGAGCCTCTAATCTAGTCTAAGGCGTCATTTAAACGCACGCAGAGCGTTGCGCGGGAAGCGTTTTGCGATTAAATTAACGTATAGCAATGTATGAGACCGTTTACGGAGACGCGTTGGAAAACAATTTTCAAATTCAGTGTTTAGAGGTAAGGCTTTAAAGTTTTATGAAAAAGTTTTGGGGTCATGCAGTATCGACGTATTTATCTAAACACAATTTCATGGACCATTTACTACCACCCGATACACTAAATAAAAAATACAAAATAAATTCCACAAGTCACTAGCGTCATTCATAACAAGGTCGTTTAGCTTGATTGAGGAGAGAGTTCGATATTTTGTGTCAACTTAGTTCGGTCCGGCTTTGGGCGGAGCAGCGGGTTTTCCAATGACGTCATTGAGTGTTTATTATGCCAGATGTTTAGCAAAATGATTTCTAATTACATATTATTGTCTAATTTTAATTTATACAAATATTAGGTAAACGGGGCGTACTTCGTCAATGTCGTTTTTGCATTGATTTAAAAATAATACTTACATAGCAATAATACCCGAATAGCATGTTCATCATTGATACCCAATTCTAATGTAAAATATTTTTTTAAATCGATCCCAGTAGTTTCGGAGCTTTTTCGATTAAAACAGTCAAATCTTGCGTTTTTTACATAATAATGATGTAGGAGAGTAGACGAACTTACCGAATTTGTGTTGTTTGTCGATATTCTAAAATAAAAAAAAAACTCGTACATACCTGAAAAATACAAAAATAATAGTGGTAAGTACTAAATATATTTACAAAAGAATAACTAAATATATTAATGAAGATTTCAAATGTACTTATCATCCACTACAAATAGAAAGGCCTTGTTGTGTTAATAATATAAAAGGTACAATAAAAAGCTTGTAAAGTGCTTAATTCATGCGTGTTAAAACAAACATCGGCCACCGCCTGATAAAGTGCGCGCGGTTCGAATGCTTTGCTAGCAAAAAGTTTATATAAACCCTTTATCAAGGGAAAAGCTTTGTGAAACGCACGCTCTAAAATGTTCGATGGTTGTAGGTGTAGGGCGATAATGGCTGATACCAAAATTTCGCTGATAACTTAGTACAGTGTGGCAAACTTTGTTTTATTCAGTAAATTTATATTTTATTAAAAATTTTTAGTTAACTTTATTTTTTACTTCATTTAATTTTAAAACATATCTTAGAATGTATTGCAATCAGCATATGCTTCGTCAGATGAAATCAATCCTAAAGAAAATGGCCTTTATTCAAAGATCCCTTCTCGAAGGGTTTCATGGTAAATTTAAATGAAATAACACGAACGAAAGTAGCCAAAACGATGCTTATAAATCTCTTGCGATAATAATAAAGTAGTATTTACCAATAATGTTATCCACTGTACACGGCTTTTATTGTATGAAAAAGTTATTTTTATCATTTCACACATTCGATTTTGTACATTTAGTTCATGTCTAAACATGGTCTGTGCTGCGCCTGTGCTGCGTACACCATGATGACATAATTTGGTAAGTATAACATAAGTTTCGTTTTGATATAGAAAAGTTTATTAAAAATAATCTTATTCTCTAACTAAAAGTTTCAGGCGGCAAATATGCGTCGGCAATGTAGTATCGTCACATTACTTATGCTCACAGCTGCTCTCGTATCATCAATCGCAGCCCAATCCTATGAAAACACTGTCCAAGTCGTATCCAGTGAAAACCAGGCGGATGCAGCCGAAACAGAGCTGACAGATAGCCAAATAGAATCATCCGAGCAAGAGACTACAAGTGAGGTTCAACCAAGTTCTACCGTTGTTGAATCCGAAAGCCGGCCAGAAACCGTGGAAGAGATCCAACCAAACAGCCAAGATGCCTCCGAAGATGGCGCGACAGTCAGCGTCGAAGCTGACGTGAGTGTCGAAGGGGAAGTAGTCGGAGTAGTGGAGACTAAACATGGAAGAGTTCAAGGACACTTGTTGAACGGTGTTTGGAGATATATTGACATACCGTATGGAAAAATCTCGGGTGTTTTTCAGGTTGGTGTTGCTCTATAAGACCATATTTGCTTACGGATCTTAACAAATAACATAGTTATATATCCATTTCAGGCTCCAGAAGACGCAGAACCGTGGGAAGGCATTTTAGATGTAACCGATCATGAGAAGCGCTGCCCGCAGATGCTAGAGGATGGCACAGTGGCAGGAGACCTGAACTGCCTCACCATTAGCGTGTTCACGCCGCCAGCCACGGTCGCTGCCAGCGTGCTCTTCCACATTCACGACGGCTCCTTCAAGACAGGTAGTGGAGATCCGGCCCTCTACGGCCCAGATAACTTCGTCAACAACGGATTGATCGTCGTCTTACCAAACTACAGATTGGGACCTCTTGGCTTCCTCTGCCTTGACGATGAAAATATACCAGGAAATGCAGCATTAAAGGATCTTAGTTTAGCCTTGAAATGGACATCAGAGAATATTGCATTATTTGGAGGGGATCCAAACAATATCGTAGTTAGCGGCATTGGGATGGCAGGAGCGTTAGCTGGATATTTAGCGCTGTCGTCTGTCTCTTCGGGTTACATTAGCAAAGTCATTGCTAGTAGCGGGTTTGTTCTCTCCCATTGGGCTATAGACAGGACACCCAAAGAGGCCGCATTTCAACTGTCTAAAATAGTAGCAGGCACTGAGAACACTAGTGCGCTTCACAATGCTGACTGGCACGAACTGATAGTAGGCAGTCAAAACTTGACATTTAGACCTTGTGTCGAAACAGGAATAGATGGTTTCATAGTTGACTCACCCTGGAAAATTATGCGTAACGAAACAACTAATACAACTTACATGCTGGGCTCTGCAAACTATGCTGGTCTCCATGATGCTTTAGAGAATTCGTATTCCCCAAATAATGACGATTTCCAGACGCTTTTACCTAACGACTTACATTTCAAGAAAGGAGAAAAAGAGAAGAGTAAAATAGCACTTAAAATGAAGACTCAGTACTTTAAAGACGACGACGACGAAGAGGACTTAGAATCTTTGACCTTGTACCACACGGACGCTTCTTACCTCAGTCCCGGGATCAGAACAGCAAGGTGTTTAGTTGCAGCAGGAGCTGACGTTTACTTTTACGAATTCTCTTATAGTGGACAGTTGAATATAGAATCATTGGCTTTGCCAGAACAAGACTTCTCCGGAGCTGCGCGCGGAGATATAGTTGGATACATATTTACTCAAGAACGTACTTCAGAAATAGCTGAAGACCAGAGCATGGCAGAGTTGATTACGGCTCTCTGGGTAAATTTTATCAAGAATGGGTAAGTTGATGATTAAGACGTCTTATGAAATCTAAATTATAAAATGTCAAAGTTTTAAAATGTTAAATTCTTCGTTTACAGAGACCCTTCATCAGAAGACTTTGTTTGGCATAAACTGGAAGCTTCGGAGGAAGCCAACGAGACGTGGCTATCCATCGGCGCCACAGTACAGACACGAGCCGGCCTGCACGTGGATCGCCTGGCGATCTGGACGTGGCTTTACAACGAACACTTTGTCGAAAACAACGATGCAACAAAGATTTACCTCAACACTAACGTTTACTCGATTTCCATCCTACCTTTTCTGACTTTGGCAACCAAAATGTATTCCGCACCGTAATTTTTCACCTTAGTTTAGCCATGAAATGTTATTTCAGACAAAATTGAACTGTAGGAGGCATTAACATAATAAACTAATCGTAAAGCATAAACTAATTGGTTTGTTGACTCATCCCAATCACCAACTAGGACAAAATTGTTTACCTTCGTAAGTTCAATGTTTTGGAGCAAATCCCAAATGTTTTAACAATACCGAGAGGCGGGAGACACTAGTTTTAGTTCTGAATTCCGAGGGTTCACTGCTCGATGTGACGGCGTCGCTCGAGACACTTGTCAGGCAAATATTTGCGGACGTGATTGGCGATGCTTTCGTTGTGTTTGCTCCTGGGGCTTGCGCAGACGGGGGCGCGGCGCGTGGCTCGCGACGTGCTGACTACGCAAGGCTTCGTCCGAGGCTACAGAGCTACCCCTCCACCTCACTTCGCTTATTTCGGTATCCCCTACGCAGAGCCGCCCACACGCGGACACAGATTTGAGGTCAGCATAACCGTTATTAGCAACAAAAGTAATTAGCTAATTGGAATTTCATTACTAACGTCGTTAGGGACGGTCCCGGTTGTGGTATTTGCAAACAGTTAATGGTGTCGAATAAACAAAGTATGAATTGAATTGCGCAAGCCTTGGATCGATATTAAATGAAGCGTTTTTTTGGTAGTCTCCTCAGCCACCTCCCCGCTGGGACGGACTTTTCGAGGCGACGCACCGAGTGCGGTGCCCTCAGCAAGGGACTGGAGGCGACGAGAACTGTCTTGTGCTGAATATCTTCGCACCAGAGGGAGCCTCGTCTTTGCCAGTCTTGGTTCTATTTCATGATGGTGGCTTTCAAAAAGGGTAACTCTATAGACTTAAAGTTTTAAATCACAGTCATCAAGTTACCTAGACTTTTAGTACTTACTCTATTTTATCAACTTTCAGTTGGGGATCATTCGAACCACCTAAAAGGTTACTCGAAAATGGGATTCTGGTCGTAACGTTCAACTACCGGCTCGGCGCCCTGGGCTTCCTCTGTCTCCCCGAGTCCGGCGTGACCGGGAACTACGGTTTAAAGGACCAAGTGGCAGCCCTGTACTGGCTGCAGAAGAACATAGCTGGATTTGGCGGTAACCCTGCCGAAGTCACTGTGTACGGGACGGAAGCCGGTGCGGCCTCTATAGAAATCCTAGCTCTGTCCGGATTAACTGAAGGTCTCTTCCATAAAGCTATACTAGAATCAGGATCCGCGATATCCCCCAATACTATTAGATTTGAACCGGAGAAGACGGCACATGATGCCGCACCCGTGTTAGAATTACCCAGTAAAGAGAAATTCAAAGACATAGGAGCATTGTACCGAAGAGCTCCGACCGCGAAACTAATGAATATAACATTAGACTTTCTACCTTGCATAGAACGAGACTCCTACTCCAGACATGCCCTGATGTACGAAGATCCATTAGAAATCATGAAAAAAGGTAATTTTCAACAGATCCCTGTAATTTACGCCTTTACCAACCATAAGGCAAACAAATTACAGGCCAGAATCAAGGACACGAATGTGACTGATGATTTAATTAGTAATCTTATCCCAAACAATCTTGAATTTGGATCAGAGGCAACTAGGATGAATATTGAAGAAATTATTAGGAAGCTTTACGTTGATGACGAGGAGAATGTTAGTTGGGGCGAGGTTCACGAAAGCATCATACACGATGTCACCACCGTTTACCCCATGGTCAAGTCTGCGTCACTGAGATCTCATCACTCATCAGCACCAGTATACCTCATGGATTTCTCATACAACAGAAACAATGAAAACCTCAAAGATATAAACAGCTTTATTTTCTCAAAAACTTTGAGGCATCCCGATGAGATAGCAGCAGAGAGGCTGAGCACACTGTGGAGCAATTTTATTAAGTATGGGTTAGTAGTTTTTTATGTATTCTCTTGGTGTCCTATTAATTTCTGCTGTGATATAGGTCATAAGGGCTGTGGGGTTGATTAAAAGCCTTCCACTCTGCATGGTTATGTTCAGTCTTACAAGCTTTCTGACAAATGTCCAGTTAAAATGCATATAAAAAATTTCAATATAATTTTTAACTGTTAAGTTAAAAATTATATTGAAATTATACTAAAAATGTTGATTTGTTTTTTTTTTTTTCATCTTTAATGAAAGTGTTTAGATGTTTTAGTTAGTATACTTTAAATAAATAATCCATTAACTTTAACATTATAACAAACAATGTTGCAAGCTTTATGCCCAATCTTAGAGATAATTTTTAAATTTGACATTGGCCAAATACTTTACTGAAGGGAGTCAACTCTATAAAATAAAAAATAAATGTATACCATGTAACTACTCTAAATATAAATAAAACCATTTTGTGCAGGGACCCAACACCTCTGACCAGCTCTCACGTGCCTGTGATCTGGCCGCCGCTGCAGAGCCTCAACCCTGGAGGCTCCAGACTGACTTCTCTTCAATGTCTTAGCTTCAGCCAGAAGCTTGCCATTCGAACATTGAAAGCACATAGCCACTTGGCTTTTTGGGATACTGTTTATGAAAGATTTTATAGATATGGCGCACCATAGTCTATAAAAATAATCATACAGGGTATCAGCAACTTGATACAAAAATACAGTGGTTAATTTGGTTTTGAGTATTTTTTATTTGACTTAAGATATCACTTACACAAGTTGCACATACTAAACATCAACCAACCTGCGTCCAGTTTTAGCAACACTGGCTCAGTTGGCAGTGATGTGGACTGAGAAAGCGTGTGCACCCGGGTTCGATTCCCGGGCGGGGCGAATATTGATATGATGATTATTCATATTTGTTTCTGGTCTGGGTGTGATGTTCGTGTCTGTGTGTGTTTCGGGCACCCCAGATACAGGTTCTTCCTATTTAGGGGCTCTGAGTGTGATGTGTTATTATTATTACTTACTGCTAGTGGTTACTGTCTAGATCATGAACATTGAACAATGTATACTACTGTTATCAGATAGATAAACAAAACAACAAAGTATTTTTATTTAACAGATTCCAATACGATTTTGTTAAGTAGAATAATATCTGCAAAGGTATGCGAACGTGTGTGATGAATTATTATTATTGTTTGGCGACTTTATATCCCCCTCTTGCCTGACCGAAGCGGACATCCGCATTGCAAAGGTTCATTCACAAACAGATTATGAATCAAGTAGGTACTCTCAATTTTATGGTTGTTTCAATTAAAAGTCTCAATGTTTATTTCATTTATATTTTAGGTGGTCCTCAAAGCCCTAAAATACATAAAACTTGTCCATGTGAGACCGAAATACCAAAAAATCAACGTAGTCAAAAACGATACCGTTACCTTATTAAATCACGCCCGGGGAAGGCTCCACAAGTTCCAGCACACTTTCACTGACACAGAAATATCATACTAATATGAAAATAGTAAAAATTCTAAATTACACAGTATAACTTATAGTTTTAGCTATAAAATCAACAAGTTTTTATGGAAAAGTCCTGAAGAAAACATGGATTTATCAACTTGTTTCACTCACACACACATTTTCAGAGGCCTACTCTACTCACATTCTATATAATCTGTGCGCTGCATTGCGTTCAGAAACATTTTTACAATCGTTATCGTTAAAAAAAATCAAGAACGCAAAGATGTCTAAGGCTACGAACGCACAGGCGGTTTTTTGCCGCGCGGATTTTATGTAACATACTGAATCCTATGGAAGTGTGCGCACCAGCGGATAAAAAACCGTAAAAACACGCTTGTGCGTTCGGGTCCTATAAATAAGGTTGAAAATTAAATAACAAACTTTGACACCGCGCGGAAATAAAACCGCCTGTGCGTTCGTAGCCTAAGCTTATAAACCATCAATAAACATCATTATTTGCTTTCCTTGAAAGTCAAAACATTTACACTATTATCTAGTAGTAGTAGTAGTATTTGTTACAGAAATAGGTATGTTAGAGACAATAACATTTCTGAACTGTTTAAATACTACGTTCTGCTACTCCTTCATAGATGGCGCTTTGCTGAAAGTAAATTAAGCGCCAGCTAAGTTATGTAATGTATTTCTAGATTTCACATTTCACCCTTTTTCACCCGAGTCGACTAATTTCTTTTTTTTTAAATCAAGGGCCGCATTTAGGGACACGCGGGGAGTTGCGCGGGGCGTGCTAAATCAAACGTATAGCAATGTATGAGACCGTTTTCAGAGACGCGTTGGCATGAGTTAATGCGGGCGCCGTCATGTACTGTACACTGCCCGCAGCGGCGAGCGCCCGCGGCGGCGCCCTCACGACGCCCCCTGCAACGCGCCGCGTCTCCCTAAATAAGGCCTAAGGTTTAGATGTAAGTACATACATACCTCTGAAAGTCCTATAAGCCTCCATTTGCCCTGCAGCGGGAAATGAAAGGGGTAAATAGAATTGGCAAATAAATCATATTTATTTTTGATTTTCATAAATATAAAGTTTGAATACAAATTCAAAAGTTTTTCAAACATTTTTATGACATAGGTAATTTTTTTTGGAATGTACGTACATTTTTTTTCTACCTATTCTTAAACACTAGTTAAATATAGAGCTAATATCACATAAATATAAATTGACGAAATTTGAAGCTTATTATTTTTATATGAAACGTTACAAGTTAAAAACTTGTATTTTTTTTGCACTATAAAAATTAAAAATGGAATGTAATAGACATTATTATATTTGAAATTATGCTTAAAAACAATAAAATTTTAATAAACTATCTATAAAATTTAATTCGTTTAAATAAAAAAAAAAACATTTTGGCAAGTGTTGAATTGGAAGATAACTTTTACCTAACTACTTACCTAGTTTTTACAAAACTTAAAAAGTTCTAATAATATAAAAAACTTAATATAGGAGTTCCCGACGTAATCAAAGGCATGATTCCGCTCACCAAACCAAAAAACTTTCTCTAAAGCAATAATATGGGTCAAAATCTCAAAACAAAAATCAGCTGTCCCATAAATGAAGAAGAAATGTACGGAACAGCTGTTTTTTTTTAAACCATATTACATTGGGAAAGTCTTTAAGTATGGTAAGATAAACCTCTCCTTTAATTTACTACCGACTGTAAGGAGAACACCTTGTTTCTAATCCCTAAAAACGTACGTCTATAACCTAGATAAAAATATTCTAGGGTTGTCAAAAGTGTTTGCATCTACGAACAGTGCTCGTTCGTGTCTATGACTTGACTCTTCCTCCATCCGAAGACGAAGTAGCCGAGGCCCATGCCCAGCACTAGGCCCATGCAGAGCCAAACGTTGTAGGTCATGAAGATCAGCATGAGAAGGTAGGAGCAGGTGGTCTGGAAAATGTGCAGGACGGTCTGAAGCGCGTGACCGCTGGACCACATCGAGTATCTGGAATGGAGGATGATTGAAGTATTTAATGGTCAATGTCTACCAAATTACATGGTACTAACATGGACATAGATATAAAATTTTGTTCGCCGGCAGGCAAAGGAAAACAGTGAAATCTATACCAATATTATAAAGAAGAAAGATTTGTTTGTTTGTAACGAATAGGCTCCGGAAATACTGAACCGATTTCAAAA
The DNA here is from genome assembly GCA_951802225.1 of Euspilapteryx auroguttella. NCBI lineage: Eukaryota > Metazoa > Arthropoda > Insecta > Lepidoptera > Gracillariidae > Euspilapteryx > Euspilapteryx auroguttella. Next base: position 10,251,898 of record OX637658.1, read on the forward strand.
ATTCTTTCACTGGTAGGAAGCTACATTAACCCCGAGTGTCATAGGCTATATTAGATTTTCCAAAAAATTAGAGATCCTTACCTAAACTCAAATAATGTAACCCAAGGTGCAATATTTTTTCCGTTGTTTACATATTTTGACAGGTGGTTTGTTAATGTTGTTTGTTTTTAATTCGGCCATTCTAAGCAGTCAAAAGAACATAGTCTATAAAGCCAAGTCTTTTGTAGTATGTTATATTCTATGGCGTAACGAAGTAAGCCGGGAAAGCTCGTGCATAATAAAAACACAGAACGTAAAAGCCAGAGTGGTCTATCAACTCGGGAGTTTTTCCGGGACATCGTTATGTAATTTTATTATTCATATTTAGATACTACACGGTTTTCTAGAAAGTGTTGATTAGTGTTAAGAGACAGTTCACCGCGATGCTAGCGCCATTCTCGAAAAAAAATTATATCTTCTAAACTATGGCAAATATCAAAAATGTGGCACAGTATGACACTAGATAATCTTGATTCGTATTTTTTGAGCAAGGTAAAGTAGACCTAACTTAAAAGAACAAAAATACACAAATTGTTGCTTAAAGTGGCCACTTTTAGCAACACTTTGTAGATTTATTTGGTCTTAGACCTAAAAGCTATTACAACAGTGCCCTCAAAATACTAGGCTACATTATCTAGTGTCATACTGTGCCACATTTTTGATATTTGCCTTAATTTAGAAGATTTTTTTTTTTCGCAAATCTCGCTAGCATCACTGTAAACTGGCTCTAAATAGGGTTCATTTCATAATTTTAAGTTAGGATTTTTTTTTTGTCCCAAAAATCCTAGAAACGGGAACAAAAAATTATAATTTTGCTTTTCAATTGAAATTTCACCGGCGGCGGCGGCCGGATATTTGAACTAATTTTATTAATTATTCTATTATACTCACTTAACAACAGCCTGACTAGCACAAGGACCATTCCCGCACTCGCTCTTAGCAATATTAACATTGGACTCCTTGGCTGTGGTCCCGAAGCCGCGGTGGAGCGCCTCCCTGTAGTACTTGAGACCCTCGTAGAGGAATCCCGCCACGAACAGAGCCACGGCCGAGCCGAAAACCTCGAGTCCGTTGCGCGTCACCCAGCCAGGGAACAGGATCTCCTGGCACACGCCTGCGTGGAACTGGAAGCAGAATTTTCATGTTAGGACTAAATAAATAAAATAAATAACACATCACACTCAGAGCCCCTAACTAGGAAGAACCTGTATCTAGGGTACCCGAAACACACACAGAGACGAAAATCACACCCAGACCGGAAACAAACATTGATATTCATCATATCAATATTCGCCCCGCCCCGGAATCGAACCCGGGTGCACACGCTTACTCAGTTCACATCACTGCCAACTGAGCCACGGGGCAGTCAAGCTGAAGCTATCGATTAATTTTCTTGTCAGAATCAGAATATTTATTTGTCAGTCAGTTAAATACTAAGGTAACTTTTTTTTTTAATAGTTTATTTGCATAAAACTTACATACATCGTGTAACCTACTAAAACCCAGTCGGCTCATCACAAAAAGAGTTAAACCGGGTCTAAATCACAAGACTAGGTTTAAATCACTATTTCGTCATACAAATTGGTGATTTTAGACCGGTCTAAATTTTTTGAGGTAAGGGGGAGATCCAACACAATAGGAAATAGTACAGTGGCGGTCTAGATCGGCGTAACACTTCCGGTTTTCTGTATTGCAAAATAGCTCTTGTTCCATGGTGCTACAGTTTAAGGTGCACGAGACCATAGACAAATCTGATACGCCCTCCTAGACCGCCAGCGTACTAACAAATTAAAAGTAACAAAGATAGTATAGTAACGTCGGCTGAATATTATATTTTGTCTTTATACAGGGTTCCTTGTTTCTTCCTATATTAACGGTTGGGCTCTCAGTGACACACTTGGCAATCAGCCATTCAACAGTAAGTAACCTATATAGCTAACATTGAATGCTGCGTGCTTTACGTGAAATTGAGAGCAGCACTACACAAAATGTATGTGCATAAGTCTTACAAAATAAGTACTAGAGATACACTATATCCTCAATACCAATTGGGTAACAAAGTTCAGCTCCTTTGCAAAACAAATTCAGTCCCATTTAATACCATAATATTTATATCGTATTTTTATAGTAAGTAAAACACACATCATCAGAATAGTTGTTGACAGTATTTTTTTTTAGTTGCGTTGCAAAACATAAGTTTTTTTTTTTTTTAAGGCGGGGAAACTCCTAACGAGTACCCTGCAGCCCCGGGGGGAGCCGCAGGGTTATGTGGGGTTCGCACCCACTAAAACCCCGCCGGTGTCCTTCTCGGCTGATAGCAGGAGGGTCGCAGGTAAGCCTGTGGAATTCTCCGCGACCCCCCCCAGCATTGGCTGTGTAGCCTCTTCACGGGGGGACAGGTGAAGGTAGTCCCCCTGAGCGCGGATGGCTCTTCCTAAGCTCGACGGCGGAAACGGGACACCGCGTTCCGCCGTCCTTCTCGGGGCCGTTATATGACTACACGAGGCCCCAGCCTCATGCACCCAACGACCCCGGGGTCCCCTCTTAGTCGCCTCTTACGACAGGCAGGGGATACCTCAGTCCTATTCTTCGGCCCGGTACTACAGGGCGTGAGCCCCCTAACCCAAGTTAACCATTAATTGCAAAACAAAATCAGTCCCATTTGATACCGTATTATTTAATTTTTATAGTAAGTAGTAAGTACCTAAAACATAGAATAGAATAGAATAGAATAAACATTTATTCACCAAAACCGACATAATTACAAAGATAAAATAAAGACAAAATAAAACACAACTTGCAAAGAGACGTTTCATAAACAAAATAAAATAGCTAAACATTGATAGCAAGATGCCTACAATAACACATAATTCAGAATAGTTTATGTTGTGAATGAAACTTATTTCAGTGGCAAAACGTATGATTTTAAATTTCAATAGCTAGAAATCTTATCGCGACAACCTAGAGCTCCAGGTATATTGTATCAAAAATAATATTTGACATAAAATAAGTGAAGCCAAGGTCGTATTGGCTGCAATGTTTATATCGACACGGGTCGCCGCTATCGGCGTTTTCCGTGGGAAAGTGGGGAACTGCGGCGGCTGCGGTAGATTACAGCAGCTGCCGCTCAGTGGAGCTGATAAGACGCAACTACGTTAAATAGAAATTGGGGTAAGGTCACTTTTGTGGAAAAAAGTACCTTTAGGTTTCAACCATTCATTATCATTACTTATCAAAGCACTGAACTATAGGTTTTCTAGTATCTTACATATAGACTTTACAAAGATAAATATATATGTAATGTATAAGTATAAGCTATATGTAAAGTTTAATTAAATCCATTCAGTTGCTAGTTTTTACGTGAACGAGTAATAAACAAACATTCATATTTACAAACTTTAGCGTTTTTAATATACCTACTAGTCGACCAGGCGAACTTCGTACCGCCTAACCTACTACTATCTTCTGCATGTATTATACTCATAAACCATCCTCTTGAATCATTCTATCTATTTAAAAAAACCGCATCAAATTCCGCTGCGTTGTTTTGAAGATTTAAGCATACATAGGGACAGACGCGGGAAGCGACTTTATTTTATACTTTGATGATGATTGATGATGATGAAGTAGTCGGAAAAAGGTAATTCGGAAGTGTCCTTCCGATTGAGGAAAGCCTTTCATACCACAACATTGGTGTAATGAGTTATATTGGAGAAGGAATTGAGCTGAAAATGGCAAGTGACAGAGTTACTCACAACAAGTGCGTGGTAGAAGACGCACTCGCCGTCCTCCGAGGATCCGTGGTCATGATGGTGCTCCATATTTAATAGGGTTCTGAAACAAATAAACATAAACATAATCTCAGGCCTTTTATTCCCTGAAGATTTAGGCAGAGGCACCAGCTCAAGAGCCGGACCCACGTTTAGCCGATTTTATGCTTTACTAGAGGCAGCCCCGCGGTTTTACTCGCGCAGAATTCTCATAAACACAAAAATCTAAGTTTTTTCCCGTTCCCATGGGAATTTCGGGAAATCCTTTCTTAGTGGTCACCTACACTCCCTATGGAACCTACATTCAAAATTACAGCCCGCTACGCCCAGTAATTTCGGCTCTGCGTTGTCTGTCAGTCAGTCAGTAACGGAAGAATTTTATATATAATAATATATGTCGTAGTAAGATTTGATAATTAGGTTTTTTGCAAAAAAAAAACTAGGGATTTTGCGAAAACCCGGATAATTTGAAATAGGCATTACTTTTTTTTTTTCAATCATCCTGACATAAAGCAGTTATTTTTGCAAAAAACCTAGTATAATTGAAAACTTTGAAACCATAGGAATTGGTTTGCCTCTGATTGACTACATTATTGCTTGCTGGTAAACTCTTATTCTGATTGGTTCTCGGTAGCGTCAAAGTATATTTTAACATATACGTTAAAATAAACTCGTTAAAATATACTTTGACGCTACCGAGAACCAATCATAATAAGAGTTTACCAGCAAGCAATAATCTAGCCAATCAGAGTTAAGGCAGGTTTCAAATTTTTCAATTATACACTAGTTTTTTTGCATAAAACCTAATTATCAAATCTTACTACGACATATTATATTGATTGATATCCCGCTAAAACACGGCGAGATATCCACTACCTGTTCTACAGTGTTTTGTTAAATTTCAATTTCACAGCCCATGTATTACGTCTTACGTTATCAAGGAGTGAGTTTACAAACAGGTGTAGGCAGCTCACTACTTGACGTTGAACTATATTTTCAGGTTTCTGCATAACGCATTGTGCGAGCTGTGTGCATGTTAACATCACTTGCGCAATCGCATTTGTGGTTCGATAACAATTGGGGCAAAAAGTAGCTAGAACCACAAATAAATTGTTTTAGATTGTAATTTTTTATTATTTGTTAAGTTGTAGGTATTTTAATTAAATCAGAAAAAGATCCATTTTGGTATTTTCTTTTTGTCATAAAAGATTTTGTCAGGGTTCATTGACCAAAACATAATAACGTGCTACACGAACTTGTAAAGTTTCTAGGGTGCCCGAACAGCATAAAAAACAAGTAAATACACCTACGCCGGGAAACATCGATATTACTCAGAATAGCAAAAATTTTCGCCCCTGCCAGAAATCGAACTCGGTGCTCCCGCGTCACAGTCCACATCACTGCCAACTGTACCTCGACGGAGGCAGTAAAAAATAAAACTGTCACATTGTGACAGACAGTACCTATACTTATGGGCTTTGCAGCGAGTAGAGTCGCCTGCCCTATAACCCGACCATTTATTAACGACGTTGTATAACTCTACTATGTAAAATAGTTTAAGGTGAAGGTTATTATTAGGTTTTTACTGGTCTCCAAAACTCCATATCTATTTCGCATCAGTACGCCTAACAAAAACATTAAAAATCAATCAATATATATAAAACTCTTCCGTTACTGACTGACTGACTGACTGACTGGCTGACTGACTGACTGACTGACTGACTGACTGACTGACTGACTGACTGACTGACTGACAGACAACGCAGAGCCGAAACTACTGGGCGTTCAAAGCTGAAATTTGGCATGTAGGTTCTTTAGGGAGTGTAGGTGAGCACTAAGAAAGGATTTCCCGAAATTCCCACGGGAACGGGAAAAAACTGGAATTTTGTGTTTATGAGAAATCTGCGCGGGAAAAACCGCGGGGCAGCCTCTAGTATATGTTTAAAACTCTTCCGTTACTGACTGACTGACTGACTGACTGACTGACTGACTGACTGACTGACAGACAACGCAGAGCCGAAACTACTGGGCGTAGCGGGCTGAAATTTTGCATGTAGGTTCCTTAGGGAGTGTAGGTGAGCACTAAGAAGGGATTTCCCGAAATTCCCACGGGAACGGGAAAACAAACAAAAAAAACGGGATTTTTGTGTTTATGAGAAATCTGTTCGGGAAAAACCGCGGGGCAGCTTCTAGTAACGATATAAAACTCGACATTTAGCATTTAGCAGGAGCTCGGCAACAAGTGGAATGCCGAAAGCAAATAACTTTAATAACCAGAAACAGTATGCTCAGTATACTCGCTCACCTTGGCGTGACAATGCCGACCAGCGCTGGAGGTTGTGGCCAATCTACAGCTGTTCAAATATATAACTAAGTACTTTTTTCTTTCAACATTTTTGTTCTTGATATCACCTCTTTTTTACTTTTTTTACTTTTATGTTTGTTGTGAGTCGGTAATACAATTTTGATAAAAATAAAGTAAATGGGTGCCTTAGCTCACCATACCTAGCCTGTCTATCATACTAGCAATATCTAAGCTAATGGAATGCACAATGCAAAGTACAGTAGCAGTCTAGGAGGGCGTAACAGTTTTGTCTACGTTCTCGTGCGCCCTAAACTGTATTACCAAAGAACAAGAGCTATATTGCAATAGAGAAAACCCCGAACTGTTACGCCGTCCTAGACCGCCATTTTGTACTACGAATATTTCTACGAATTTAGTTAATATCTGCAGGTAAACAACGACCGGATTCCACGCGCAGATCGTATGCATGCAGCCGGTCACGACACCCAGTACACCACGTGTCACGATCAGTGTCAAGGATGTGATGAGACTTGTGCGTCTGCGCCGTGATATGTCTGTCGCTCGATTACCATAGAAACTAAACCACAGTTCGTGTAATTTCCACAAAAAAATAAAGATTAAATCGCTAGAAATTTTATCGAGAGTCTACAAGATAAAATAAGTAGAGCTCAACAGTAGAGCTAAACAAGGTAAAGTTATCAATAGAAATATAATAATAATTCTCCAACAGAAACTTTTACTATAACTTTATTTCAAATTACACTAAGTATAAGGTGTACACTTTTTAAATACCGATATACAGTTGGGCATAGATTCGCCCCTTAACGTGGTTCAGTCTGGAATGATCGTGCGACCGAGTGTTGCCCGCTTAAATAGGTAACGTCGGCGCTGCCAACGCAACAGTGCTACCAATACAACAGTGTTGCCAACACGTCAGCGCTGCCAACACAGTGTTGCTGTTGTACAAAAACTTATATAATCAGAATAACAATTTCGGAAATCATGACATTCGGCCATACGACAAACGTGCAGACTCCCGGCGCACGTTATTTACACATTTAACTTATACAATACAATAGGATAAAACAACCAAACAAAACCTGCATTACACAGGTATTTTATAATTTTAAATCATTAGCGAATACACAAAATCATTAATTCTATGAATTAAAACTAATCTTAAGACACTAATTATAGTAAAATTCAGATTCTTAAATACTGACAACTTGTCCGCTCTACAATACAAATCATGACATTCTGTATTTGTTTCATTACCTACGTTTACCGAATATAGAAATTATTGTTTATTTACGTTTACCAATTGGCAAACAATTTATGTAAATACTTATGTAAATACACACACATACCTTCTATTATGTAAAAAGAAGATAAAAACAAAATGTATTATAACATTTGAGTATTCATTTAAAAATTAAAAATAAATTTTATAACATAAATTGGAATAAGTACAAGAGGACAACAATCATAAATATATACATAATACCTTGATAAACCACTTACTTTTCATTATTGTTATCCATATTTCTATGATTATTCTTAACAATTATCTAATCAATTTTTATTTTATTTTTTTAAACTACATTAAACAAATAAATTTTACTTTAACAATGTGGTCGTAAAATCTAAAAAATGTACACGTGATGAGTTACAACAAGAATATTTAATATACTTAATTATTGTCACCAACATACATTATCTATACATATATTTACTATTTTATTTTATACATTGATTTTTATGATATACATAGATTATTATGATATACATAAATTATTATTTATATTTTAATATATACAATTATTTAGATTACTTTGATTTTGGACTACCTATACAATATTTTAGATACTAAGTCTTAATCACTCTCGTTATCGTCACTAGAACTACTTGTATCAGATTTATGCAGTTCTAGGGTTTTTATGTGTATCCAGGGTCTTATCCTACCAGGAGAGATAATTGTAGTATAGGGCTTCCCTCTTTTATTGAACCCCGGTATATCGGCTATCCTATAACTGTCATTTTGCAATACCTCTGTAACCTTGTAAGGGCCGACAAACTTAGCCAGTAGTTTCGTGCTTTTCCCCTGATTATCAAAAGTATTGCCAGAGATTTTAACCAGATCTCCTACACTGTATTTTGCTGCAGGAGCTCTGTTACGATCATGTCTATCTTTTTATTTTCTCTGGTCCCTTAAAATATTTTGTTCAACATCTGTCCTTACAATGTGTTAAGGCTCCCAAGAGAGGAGATTAAACATCGTTTAGATTGGATATTCCCGTCGGTAAAATCAAAGTAGTCAAAGATTTAAAGTTGTGGCCTACCGACGTCGAGATCAGAAAGTATAAAATCGTTGTTCCAAAAAAACTCAACAAAACCACGCACAAAATAACACATTTCATTTCATTTCATGTACAACAAATCCATAACATTATTGCACCAAAATGTACGTTCTATAATAGGAAAAACGGCACTTCTAGAGATGGTTTTAGCAGAACGAGTAGTTCATGTACTGGTAGTCACGGAAAATTAGTGCAAAAAGAATGAAATCCAACGTGTTGGGATCGAAGGGTATTGCCTAGCGAATTACTACTGTCGCACGCGCATCGCTTACGGCGGAACTGCACTTTATGTGAAGGACGGTGTTTTGTTTAGAGAACGGGCTGACCTTCAACGCTTATCAGTCGAGTATCACTGCGAAATGTGTGCAAACATGGAGACTTATGACATTTCTATCTGTTATAGAACTATTACTAAATCGACTTTTTAACGAAAATAAAAGATATATTATAGTAGGTGATATAAATGTAGATTTTCTCACAGCTAGCACTAATAAAGGATTAATTTCAGATCTATTATGCAGCTTTAACTCAAAAATATTGTCGGATTTCCGACCCGAGTGGCCGACGGCTCCAGCACCACCTTGGAGTGGGGTGGTAAGCCGTGAGGTAAGCCGCGAGGATCCCTGCGTGACGGGTATGCCGCTCGATACACCGATAAGTGATCACAGTGCTCAGGTATTTACATTGGAATGCTCACAACCGCGAAGCAACAACAAAGACTTGAAAATAAATCAAAACTTTATTGAACGGCGTTATTTTTCAGCTGATTCAATTTATTATTTTTATTCTGACTTTGCAAATTATAATTGGAATCCGATTTTATACGATAATTATGACATTGATATAAAATTTGTTAAATTGTTTTCTATATTGACATATTATTTAAATTTACATTTTCCTATAAAATAGACATTAGTTAAAAAATTTACTAGTGCGCCATGGATGAGTGATGAACTGGGCCCTTAGTCGCATTGCGCAAAACGTAACTATCGAATAAAAGTAGAGTAGAAACAGTACGTTAATCGCAAGAAAATACACATTTGGTAGTCTCGTAATCAATTTTGCTATAACTATAGCAGTAGTATCGCAACAGATTGGAATTGACCAAAAAAGGGTAGTCTGCTCCATAATAAGATAATGTTATGATTACGTTCGACTGAGATTATATATGTCAATAATGATTGATATTAAGTGACAGTTGCACTACGCCCGTTCCAATTTCGTCTAATAAAACAGGATTTACTATTTAGGTAAAAAAAAACACAGATTATTCTATAGCTTGCTATTCATATTCTATTTCTATACCATAATGATCGATCAAAGTTACGAGACTCGCAATTTTTGACACAATCGTAATAGAGCAATAGTAGAATAATAAAAGAATAGAAGTATAATCGTAAGTTTAAGAGACTAGAGTCCCTGGTGACCTTTCAACAAAAATTTGATGATTTTTGCCAACTTAAACATCAGTTTTGCACAAAACGACATGATTGCGAGCTGTGTTCGGCAGTATTCTGAACTTATTAAGACACTCAGTAGGCGCGCTAGAAAAACCTTTATAGACGAAAAGAATAGCTAGTGCTAAATATCCGTCTAAAGAGATCTGGGGTAATTAATGATGAGATCTCGCAAAAGACTAGATCAAACACAATTCATCTCGTTGATAAAGGCCAAGATGTTCCTAGTAATAAGATTGCGCAGCGGTTTAATGAATATTTCCTAAATTGCACATCCACTCTTAATATCCAAGTAAACAAGGAAGGTGCATTTAGGTTCTTAAAAAGGAATGCACATGAAGAATTTATATTACCCACAATTACCCGTGACAGTCTTGATAAGGTATTAAAGAAAGAAAAAAAGTTGCTTCGATCACCAAACGCATTAGATTTGTATGACATCTCAATTAATGTATTATTATCGATATGTCCAGTAATAGCTCATATCCTTGTTATTTTGATAAATGAAATGTTTTGTACTGGGAAATACCCGGATGTTCTTAAAAGTACGCGTGTGTGCCCTATAGGAAAAGGCGAAAAAACTGAAACCGGTAGCCACAGACCTATTACAACTGTACCAAACATTTCTAACTAATAGAGTCAATAGTGTCAGCCTCTCTTATGCAACAAGGAACTCTCTGAAAGGAACGAATTACTACCACGGCATCAGTATGCGTATAGGAAAGATAGATCAACAACCACTGCCGCACACCATGTGGTGGACTCTATAATATCTAACATAGATAGTAAATATAAAACGGCAGGTTTATTTTGCGACCTCACAAAAGCTTTTGATATTGTCCAGCACGATCTTCTACTTGAAAAGCTACGGGCATATGGCGTGAAAAGTAAGGCCTCCCAATTTAAAGAATCATTCCTTTGCAATCGCAACCAAACAGTAGAAGTCGTCACTCACGGGCGAAGATTAAGGTCAAATACGGGAAATATTACAATAGAAATTCCACAAGGGCTCTCTCTTGGAAATACCCTATTTCTGGTCTTTGTAAATTATATAGAACAGGCCGTTACTGATGGAACAGTTGCTTTGTTTGCAGATGACACAACGGTTATAATGAGTGCTCCTTCGTACGAAGAATTAAATGATAAGATCAATAAAACATTTACACAACTGGATAAATGGTATTCAACAAATGGTTTAATCCTTAATCCTTCAAAATCTAATCTTATCATCCTTAGCACTAGAGTTACAAGACCACCGCCACCATGCCTGATTAGCCCTATCCCTCTAGCCCAAACGTGCAAGTTCCTAGGTCTCATACTAGACTCTAATTTAAATTGGAAACAACATATTGATATACTGTGCGATAAATTAGGAAGTGCCGCATATGCGCTACGAAAATTAAAACCGCTCGTTTCCAGTTCAGTGCTTAGGCAAGCTTACTTTGCGCACTTTCATTCCATATTGTCCTATGGTGTCATATTAAGGGGTAATTCGACAAACTCAAATCGTGCATTTATAATGCAAAAACGCGCCATTAGAACATTAGAGGGTAGTCGCAAATCATGTAGATCGTTTTTTAAAAAGTATCGAGTAATGACCCTGTACTCAGTATATCTTTACGAGATCATTACTTATGTCAGAAAAATATAGGTACATTCCGACGACGTGAGTGTGGCGGGCGGGCGCTGCGTGGAACTGGGAGCCTGGCCGCAGTTCCTCGTCGCACGGTGTTCGCTACACACAACCCGAGCGCCATCGGGCCACACTATTATGAGCATTTATTTGCCTACTGAGCTGAAGGCGGAATTCAATGAAGAAGCGTTTTGTCGCCGACTGAAAAATATTTTGTTGGAACATGAATATTATTGTATAGATGGCTTTTTAAACTATAAATTTGTTTGACATTTGACATTATTTGTGTAATGTAAGTACTCGACGGTTACAATATGTAATTTAAGTATATTGAAATTATTTTTAGTATTTGACATTTTATATACAATTATACATTTAAAAATTTGACATTGTTTACACAGTACTTAAATCATTAACTAACTAGTTATTTATTTAATAAAATTCCGGCCGAAATAAAAAACCAAACAAAAGAAAACATATTTTCCAAATACCTAAAAACTCACCTTATCTCAAATTGCTATTATTCTGTTGAAGATTTCCTATCAAGGTAATTTTTGGTTTGTATACTCAGTTCTAAAAAAAAAAAAAAAGTTCCTATTATATGTTAATTAAGAGATTTTGTTTTAAAAAAAGTTATTATTTTAATTTTATTAAACAGTTTATTTAAGTAAATAAGTACTATGTTGAAGGAGTAATTCTCTGTTTAGTATTTAATGTTAAGTTGCAGTGTCAAATTTTGATAAAAAAAAATCTGCTGTGTTACTATTTGCTGCGCCCTTTAAGGGCAACTAAGTTCTTAAGCTCTGTTTTTTATTTTAAAACTATCTGTAAAAACACTTAGTTCGCAATAAAATTTATGATTTTATGATTTATTTATTTTTTTTAATTTTTGTTCAATATTTTGACGATCTCATTATACTTTGACATTTTATAATACAACTTTGTATTTAATATGAATATGATAGTGTGAAATAAATGGATCTAATCTAATTTAACCTACTCTGCCAGTTAAAAGAACCTAAACAGAGTAAATATAAACCACTTACATAGCGAGTAAACACATAAAAGTAAACATAATAATCTAGGGGGTAAACATAACTCATAATATAAAGACTCCTACTAACGGATGAACACTACCCGCTTTCGCCTATGAGTAAACATAACTCACATAGCAGTAAACATAACTCACATAGCAGTAAACATAACCTACTATCTGTCCAACCCACTATATATATTTAAGCTTAACTTACTAAGGCGTAAACTTAACCAATTAATCTTGTAAATAAACATAACTCGTAAAGGGCAAACATAACCCACTATCTATAGGTAAACAACTAATATAGGGCTAAACATAACCCACCATCTAGAGAGTAAACTCAGGTAGGGGTAAACTCAACCCATTATTCAAGTGAGTAAACATAACTCATGTAGGGGTAAACATAACCCACTATCTAGAGATAAAACTCATAAAAGGGGTAAACATAACCCTCCATCTAGGTAGTAAACATAACTCACGTAGGGGTAAACATAACCCCTTTAATCTAGTGAGTAAACATAACTTACGTAGGGGTAAACATAACCCATTAATCTAGTGAGTAAACATAACTCACGTAGGGGTAAACATAACCCATTAATCTAGTGAGTAAACATAACTCACGTAGGGGTAAACATAACCCCTTTAATCTAGTGAGTAAACATAACTCACGTAGGGGTAAACATAACCCATTAATCTAGTGAGTAAACATAACTCACGTAGGGGTAAACATAACCCCTTAATCTAGTGAGTAAACATAACTCACGTAGGGGTAAACATAACCCCTTTAATCTAGTGAGTAAACATAACTCACGTAGGGGTAAACATAACCCATTAATCTAGTGAGTAAACATAACTCACGTAGGGGTAAACATAACCCATTAATCTAGTGAGTAAACATAACTCACGTAGGGGTAAACATAACCCCTTTAATCTAGTGAGTAAACATAACTCACGTAGGGGTAAACATAACCCATTAATCTAGTGAGTAAACATAACTCACGTAGGGGAAAACATATATCAAAAATAAGTAAATTTAACCCACTTTCTAGGGAGTGGGTAATCATAACTCAGAAATGGGTAAACATGACTCACTTATCCTAGCAAGTGAACATAAACCGTATTGCATTTTTATTTTAACTTACCTTTCAAATTTAAAATAATTGGCAAAATAATATAAGTAAGAATTTAAATTGTTAAATAAAAACAAGACAAACGTCAAAAAGTTTAATTGGAGACAAAGAGTACAATGGGCACCCTTATCACACCAAGCAATTTCTTCTAGACAACCCACAGTGTAAGTATAGATATAAATAGGGTAGGTTTATCTAAATTATGTGTGTGATATTCATGAATTGCCAAATTCATTAGAAAATAACTTTTAAAATTAAATAATAAGAAAACACAAATGGGGGTAATCTGTAAAATCTTAGTTACCAGTGCGAGAAATTAATTCAAAAATCACTGCCGAAGGGTAGCCTCGACCAAGAGATAATGTAAACAATGTCTCACACTTTGCTAACGAGAATATGTCACATTATCAGAGAGTTGCTCTGACCAAACGTAAAATAATTCTCGCCGCTGGTAATGAATTAAGTCTGCGAAATTAATGTGCACATCACTACCGGAGAGTAGCCCCGATCAAGTGACTGTACGCAAAAATTCACAAACTCCACTGACAAAAAAAAATCTCACACTATCAGAGAGTTGCCCTGATCAAATGCAAAAAATATTTCTTGGTTGTGGTTAAACTTTGGTGGATAGGAAAGCGAGGAAATGTGTTCTCGAGTGTGACAAAGTCCATACTATCGCTACCAGAGAGTAGCCCCGGTCAAGCGAATGCACAATACCTGACACACATGATTTAAATACATTGCACTATCAAAGAGTAGCCCTGATCAAATGCAATTACTTTTTCACATTAGGGAGGAAAAGAGAAAAAAAAAAATTAAGTGCTCACAATGATCGACAACTTTTGGAGCATAGCCCCGACCTTTCAGGATGCATGTACCTTACTAACTTTACATAACATCTGTATTAAATAAAATATTATGTACATGTTTGCAATGAATAAATGAATTGAATTGAATTGACCTACATAATGCTTCAATTAAAACACACGGAAATATCCTCGATCAATTAAATTCACTAAATATCACACACAAAAATATAAAATTGATAAATTGAGCAAATAAGAAAGCGGATTTTTTTTTTTTATAATATTACATACCTTCATAGGTTCTCCCTCTTCTGAAGTATAATAATAATTCTCCAACAGAAACTTTTACTATAACTTTATTTCAAATTACACTAAGTATAAGGTGTACACTTTTTAAATACCGATATACAGTTGGGCATAGATTCGCCCCTTAACGTGGTTCAGTCTGGAATGATCGTGCGACCGAGTGTTGCCCGCTTAAATAGGTAACGTCGGCGCTGCCAACGCAACAGTGCTACCAATACAACAGTGTTGCCAACACGTCAGCGCTGCCAACACAGTGTTGCTGTTGTACAAAAACTTATATAATCAGAATAACAATTTCGGAAATCATGACAGAAATAACAATATCGAAATTTTATAAGGACAAAAAGCAAAGTTATAATCTACGAGCTTTCCCGGCTTACTTCGTTACGCCATAGAATATAAGATACTGCAAAAGACTTTGCTCTATAGACTATGTTCTTTTGACTGCCCAGAATGGCCAAATAAAAAACCAACAACAACAACAAACCACCTGTCAAAATATGTAAACAACGGAAAAAAATATTGCACCTTGAATTATATTATTTGAGTTTAGGTAAGGATCCCTAATTTTTTTGAAAATCTAATATAGCCTATGACACTCGGGGTTAATGTAGCTTCCTACCAGTGAAAGAATTTTTCAAATCGGTTCAGTATTTCCGGAGCCTATTCGTTACAAACAAACAAACAAACAAACAAACAAATCTTTCCTCTTTATAATATTGTTATAGATTACATACCTTCATAGGTTCTCCCTCTTCTGAAGTATAATAATAATTCTCCAACAGAAACTTTTACTATAACTTTATTTCAAATTACACTAAGTATAAGGTGTACACTTTTTAAATACCGATATACAGTTGGGCATAGATTCGCCCCTTAACGTGGTTCAGTCTGGAATGATCGTGCGACCGAGTGTTGCCCGCTTAAATAGGTAACGTCGGCGCTGCCAACGCAACAGTGCTACCAATACAACAGTGTTGCCAACACGTCAGCGCTGCCAACACAGTGTTGCTGTTGTACAAAAACTTATATAATCAGAATAACAATTTCGGAAATCATGACAGAAATAACAATATCGAAATTTTATAAGGACAAAAAGCAAAGTTATAATCTACGAGCTTTCCCGGCTTACTTCGTTACGCCATAGAATATAAGATACTGCAAAAGACTTGGCTCTATAGACTATGTTCTTTTGACTGCCCAGAATGGCCAAATAAAAAACCAACAACAACAACAAACCACCTGTCAAAATATGTAAACAACGGAAAAAAATATTGCACCTTGAATTATATTATTTGAGTTTAGGTAAGGATCCCTAATTTTTTTGAAAATCTAATATAGCCTATGACACTCGGGGTTAATGTAGCTTCCTACCAGTGAAAGAATTTTTCAAATCGGTTCAGTATTTCCGGAGCCTATTCGTTACAAACAAACAAACAAACAAACAAATCTTTCCTCTTTATAATATTGTTATAGATGTTATAGATAAGCTGTCCCGGGTTACTTCGTTACGCCATAGAATATAACATACTACAAAAGACTTGGCTCTATGTTCTTTTGACTGCCCAGAATGGCCGAATAAAAAACAAACAACAACAACAAACCACCTGTCAAAATATGTAAACAACGGAAAAAATATTGCACCTTGGGTTATATTATTTGAGTTTAGGTAAGGATCCCAATTTTTTTTGAAAATCTAATAAAGCCTATGACACTCGGGGTTTATGTAGCTTCCTACCAGTGAAATAATTTTTCAAATCGGTTCAGTATTTCCGGAGCCTATTCGTTACAAACAAACAAACAAATCTTTCCTCTTTATAATATTGGTATAGATAAGCTAATAACTGACCGTGTGGTGGCGGCATAGAATACTACCTCCCTATCTCTTCCTGTGCGTTAAAAGGCGACGAAAGGGCGGGCAGGGGTACTATTATGGCCGCATTTGCAATATTGCTTTTCGTCCACTGGAGTGTCAAAGTCAATACAAAAAAAAACGGAATGAGGACGCAAAGCAATATTGCAAAAACGGCGGTAATGTGGGAGCTGCAGCGGGCTTCGTTGAAGAATTAAAATCCGCTTGGCGGATACGGAAAATTCCCTCTAACAATGTTTGTCCTTGTGACAATCTGTGTCTGTGGGGGAGACCTATGTCCAGCAGTGGACGTCTACTGGTTGAAATGATGATGAATGATCTATAAGTAATGTTGTCAAAACATCCGTTAAACAGAACGTGACTAAAATAACGAAGCGCGTTGTTGACAAAGCGCTAACTTCGCGACCGGACGCCGAAACAGCAACTACCTACTTACTTGCAAACTCTGGACGAAAACAATGTGTTTAGGGTTTTGCTAGGTTTGTTATGATGGGGCGACATGTCCTCCGGATGTCCATTAAATACTTTCACCTTCGAAAACAAAATGAACGTGACTATTTAGAATATTAGAAAAAAAAAGTTTTTTAAGCCAGCCTTAGTAAGCTTTAAAAACAGATTATAAAGATAGTCGTGGGTTGTCTGGAAGTAATCACTGTTTGCTGTAAGGCAGTCCATTGCCCTCGTTCTCTCCTATTAATTTTTTTTTACTGTATTTTAATTATTTTGTATTTTCGTAATCGTCCCCTCGAATACGTCTCCCAAAGGACTGGGCTCCGCTCCGTCCCGAGATAACCAAAAGATAAAATAAACTTTTTGTACTAAGGTGCGGGG
The DNA here is from genome assembly GCA_951802225.1 of Euspilapteryx auroguttella. Classification (NCBI taxonomy): domain Eukaryota; kingdom Metazoa; phylum Arthropoda; class Insecta; order Lepidoptera; family Gracillariidae; genus Euspilapteryx; species Euspilapteryx auroguttella. The sequence goes on from OX637658.1 coordinate 10,269,441, forward strand.
CGACCGATCCAAAGTTAAAAAGTGCATCGATTTGTTTGTTTCCATGTTTGCTATCGTAATATTTGGCCGGAAAGGACCAGCCCTGCGCAAGCGTCTATATCCTAAGTTTATTCGATAACAAACGGATAAAACTAACTGCTGATAAGAATTTTATATCTGTATTTATCTGGAATACTTATACTGACGGAATTTGTAAAGTATGTTGTAACTATTTAAAGAGTAGACTTATGGAACCTAGTTAGAATCTAGGTACAAACAACATCTATACCAATATTATAAAGAGGAAAGATTTGTTTGTTTGTAACGAATAGGCTGCGGAAATACTGAAACGATTTGAAAAATTATTTCACTGGCAGGAAGCTACACTATCCCCGAGTGTCATAGGCTATATTAGATTTTCAAAATAATTAGGGATCCTTACTTAAACTCGAAAAATGTAGCCTAAGGTGCATTTTTTACCCGTTGTTTACTTATTTTGACAGTTGGTGGTTGTTGTTGTTGTTTTTAAATTCGCCCATTCTGGGCAGGCAAAGGAACTTAGTCCATACAGCCAAGACAGTTGGTGTATTGTTGTTGTTGTTTGTTATTTTTACTAAGCCCATTCTGAGCAGTCAAAAGAACACAGTCTATAGTGCCAAGTGTTATGTAGTATCTTAAATTCTGTGCCGTATCAGCTAGTATACAATACAATATAGAAGAACATCAGAAACAACCATTTATGCTAATCACAAGGATGATTATTATGTTTAGGTATTCATAATATAACAAGTAGGTAGTTTGGCAAAATTAATTGTTTTTGACCGACGAAAAAAAAAGGAGGAGGTACTCAATTCGACACGTATATTTTTTTTTTTTTTTTTTTTTAATGTATGACGCGTATAACGATCACGCATAACTTTTTACAGAGTAGTCCAATTTTGATAATTCTTTTTTTAATCGACAGGGCATACCTTGAAGTGGGTCCCATAAAAATTTGGAAATAAAATTCCCACCCTAAGGGTGGGAAAATAGGGGTGACTTTTTAGTTGTTCAGAGTTGTTCGCTGCGCTTGCGATAAGCGGACGTGTTTTTTGTTACGTTGTGTTTGAGTACATTACGCGATATTCGTTTATTTACTTAACTAACAAAGTAACACTAATTGTAGTAGTTACTTTGAATAAGTTTAAAACTGTGAAAAATGGTTAATTGCAAAGAGTGTAAAAAATACCTGTCCACTAAAAATGATGAAAGTGCTAAATGCAAAATCTGCGACGCGCATTTTCATAAAAAATGCTTGCGAAACATCAAGAACTTTGCACTAAGCGAAATCTGTGAGGATTGCCAAAAGGACAAAAAAGTCCTGAGCCCTATGCAATCGCCTGCTGAATCAGAGATTAACACCAATCAACTAACGGTTGAGAAACTGCTTGTTGATATGAACAGAAAACTTGAAGTGATTTTTAAGATGGAAAAGCAACTTCAAGAACTCCGTGACTCGGTGGAATTTTACGCTGAAAAGTATCAGGAGCTCTTTGAATTCAAAAATGAGGCTGAAAAGAAAATAAAATCACTAGAACAAAGAAATGTGTATTTGGATAAATGTAACCAGGCCCTAGAGGAGAGAGTATTGAGTCTGGAACAAAGGGAAAAGGAGAAAAACATTGAAATAGTTGGTCTGGAAGTGCAGAAAAATGAAAATCTCATTAACATCGTAAGCAATTTGGCCCAAAAATTGGAAATAGACCCTGCCAACATTCAAGAAGCCTCGAGGGTAGGAGTGGAAAAGCCGGACAACAAACGGCCGCGACCGATTGTTGTTACTATGCGAACGAAGACGGCGCGTAATGAGTGGCTATCCAAACGCAAAAACAAAATTACAAACAAAGATGTTTATAACGGCGGTAATGATCAACGAATTTATTTTAATGAGGACCTCCCCACGCAGAAACGGCAGCTACTCTGGATGACAAAAAATAAACTTAGACCGACATACAAATACATATGGATCCAAAATTCTAGAATCTTGGTAAAAAAGGACGATTCCGAGAAAAAAATTCATAACATTCGCAATGAGCAAGATATTAACCGCCTCGCCAAAGAAACAACATAATTTACTTACCTATCATTCTCATTTTATGGGGATGTTATCTGTTTTATAACATAGTTATTACAACTTAGAACCATAATTCGACTCTATTAAGGAAGATATAGAATATAATGTTTTCAATGATATGCATACTTGGAAAACACATACAAATTCCTACAACCATCACCTCCAGCTGGTTCATATGAACGTTAGATCACTGAGATTATATTTCGATCAATTATTAGTTATCCTAAATGATTGCATAAATAGCATAGACATAATAGTTTTAACAGAAATCAACATAAAAAAGGAGGAGACCTGTTTATTCACAATAAATGGATTTGATACATATTACAAAACAAGAAGTAAACAAAAAGGTGGAGGAATACTGATATATATAAAAACAAACATCACCTTTTCCGAACAAATCACTGATACTAAAAGTGCTGAAACAATCCTGGGACAAATCACACATAACGGATACACTACCTACTTACTAGCTATTTATAGACCCCCCCGATTATGTAAAAAACTTTTTATACAGGAATTAGAGCAAACTCTGAAAACTATACCTACCGGCCAGAATGTCATAATGGTTGGAGATTGCAACATTAATATACTTTCCGAAAATACAAGACATGATGCTATAGCTTGTTCATACTTGGAGTTATTGTCGGAGCTGGGCTTGCAGTGCGGGGAGCGCGTCATCACGAGAGATGTTATCACGGACGGACAGCCAGTGCAGTCGTGCCTAGACCATGTATTTGTGCGAAGTACGATAGCGAGTGACGTTGGTGCTTACCTGCTCAGAATCGGTGTCGCGGACCATTACTTAATCGGCCTGTCGGTAAACACTGATGCTTTGAAAAATAGTAAAAGAAAACTAAGCCAATTAAGTGATCAGTTTGTTTTAAGTAATAAACAAGTGAGTGATAAATTAAAGTGTATTGATTGGAGTGTTTTTGAAAATACGGATTGTCCTTTGCTATTGTATTCAAGGTTAGTAGAAATATTTAGCCAAATTTATGAATCTTCAAAAATAAAAATTTCACAAAATAGACGATTAAATCAGCCATGGGTGACTAAGGACTTACAACTAATGATTGATAAGCGTGATGCATTATTTCGTCAGTGGAAAACAGCTCCTAATAACATGGGTCTAAGATTGCAATATACTAGATACAGAAACAAAACAAACAAGCACATAATTATGGCTAAAAATAAATATAGAAAGGGTATTTTAGAGGGCTGTAAAGGAGATATCCGAAAGATATGGGGTAATATTAATTCTTGGTTAGGTAAAAACAATTTAAGTCTTGATAAAGTTATTGTTAAACATTTGTGCAAATCGAAATCAGTTTTACAAGTATGTGATGACTTTTGTGAAACGTTCACAAACGAAATAACTAATATTAAACATAAATGTAATGTAAAAATGTTAGATCGAACTACATATGTTAAGGAAAGTAATGTTTCATTTCGATTTAAAGAGGTTTCTGCCTATTCTGTGGCAAAGACAATTGAATCCATGGAATGCAGCAAGTCACCAGGGGTGGATGGGATCAGAGTGCGAGATCTTAAGGAAGTTAAAGATAAAATTAGTACTGTTATATCGAATTTTATAAACCTTTGTATAAAAAAAGGTGTTTACCCAGACACTTTAAAAATATCTACAATAAGGCCAATATTTAAACAAGGATCACACCTTGACTATAGTAATTATAGACCTATAGCTATATTATGTACAATAAATAAAATTTCAGAAAAATTATTAACAAAACAAATTAGTAACTTTTTAGAAAAAAATCAGATTTTGACTGAAATCCAGCATGGTTTTCGACAAAATAAGAGTACCACTACTATTTTAAATAAGTTCACAAACGATGTTAACAATAATTTAAACGATAGAAAATTAACAATAGCCATTTTCATAGACTTTAAAAAAGCATTTGATACCCTCGACCATGGTGGATTGCTGCAGGCCATGGATGAATGTGGTATACGAGGGCCCACTAACGCTTGGTTTCGAAAATACTTAGAAAATAGACTTATTCGGGTTCGTGTGGACCAAACTCTAAGTAAAGAAGGCAATGTTAAATATGGTGTACCAACTGGCTCCGTTTGCGGTCCAGTGGGCTACATCATCCATGTTAATAGCATGCCTAACGTCGTGCGCCACAGCAACATATACATGTATGCGGATGACACGTGCCTACTTTACAGCAGTAGGGATCCCGTGGCGATTCATAAAGCCTTACAAGAGGACTTTGATAATATTGTGCGGTGGGCTCACGACAACGGCATAATATTAAATGTTTCTAAAACAAAATGCATGAAGATTTATTCACCATATAGTACATACAAAAACTGTACAGTAAATATTAAGGGACACTCGTACGATTGTCTACACAAGGATAATATCGACTCATGTCAATGTGAAAAAATTAAAGAAGTAACTTCATATAAGTACTTAGGTTTAACTATTGACAGCAATTTTTCATGGTCAATGCATATAGACAGCGTTTGCAGTAAATTAAGATGTATATTAGGTAAATTTTACGTTTTGAACCATGTTGTTACTAAAAATATAATGTTTATGTTGTACTATGCACTTGCGGACGCTATAATGTGTTACGGGTTGGGTAGCTACGGTCTGACATTTCCTACCTACTTAAATAAAGTACAATGTCTTCAAATACGAATCATGAAGTTATTAATAATAATAATAATAATAATAATAAAAGTTTTTTATTCAAGCTACAAAGGCTCATTCCTTACAATAAGAGATAATGATATGTACAACATTATATCAATAAAATAAAATAAGAAAAAAATAAAAATAAAATAAATAGAACAATGAAAGTATTAAGAATTAAAATTAAATAAATAAATCAATTAATAATATAATTAAATTAAAATGAAATAAAATTAAATAAAACCAAAACATAAACATGCAGCTTATAAACTAATTAGGCATAAATTTTGACACATTCTTATCTTTATATATACATGTATGTAGGTCTGCACAGTGCCCGAGACAATAGCTGTCTAGCCGATTCGACAGCATGTTTAGGAGTTTGTGTCGGCTGCACCGAACTCTGCTGAGCAACGATCCGCACCGCTTGCGCATTGTCGCGTAGAAACAATCCACTCTTGCCTCGGCGAACATTCCAGAAGCACTGCAGGATCGGGGCAGCCGCATCAGCGTCCTGAACGCATCGTTATACTGTACGCGGAGAGCGTTGTACTGTTGTTGGGTATAATTCACCCACAAGCTGCCCGTGTATAGAGATGTACAGTACGCTCTGAACAGGGTAATTTTGACTTCCCTGCTGCATTTCGAAAACCTGCGCGCGATCATATTGGCCCTAACTGACAACGCTCTTCGCTCTCTTTCTATATCCGCATCATCTTTAAGTCTAGAGTCAACAATATGACCAAGATATTTGAACTGGTGTACGCGTTTTAAAACTACACCATCCAGTTTTATTGGTGGAATATCAGTAAATAAATAAAGAAGCTAAGATTAAACTTAAAGGAGATTACCAAAAACTATTTAAAATTTGTAATATCCTTCCTTTAGAATACAAAGTCAAACAAAACATTGTTTTAAGTCAATATGAAAATGACGAATTTAAAAAGGAAAGGGTTCGTGGATACCCTACCCGTAGCGCAAATACAAAAAGCCTAACAGTACCAAGAATGTGTAACTATTATGGGGAACGCACCCTTGAATACCTAACACCAATTTTATATAATGAACTAACAAAAATAATTGATAAATCACAATCAAAGTTAAGTCTTAAATCTCTGTTAAAAAAACATTACCTCTCAGCATGTCCTAGATAAATAAATAAAAAATATGTAGGCACTGATAACCCTTATTTTTAAGAAATATATTTTGTTAATTAGTTTCTAGATAAATTACTTACAACGTAACAATCAACAAAAAACTGTTAACTAACACTTAGATATATGATCTGCCAACAAACTGTTTTGCAGTTTGGCGGAAATATGTAATTGTTGTACTACCTAAATTATTTATGAATAAACGATTATAAAAAAAAAAAAAAAAAGTTGGCGGGTCGATTTATCAACTCACAGGTTGCATTTCCGTGTTACATTATAACTTTTGATACCTACTTACAATATCTTTTGAAATGAAATAAAATCAGCCGAAAGACGTCCACTGCTGGACATAGGCCTTCCCCACAAATCGCCATACCTTCATACATCTTGTCGTCCCTGTAAACCATGTCGTCTGATCACCTTATGCGGTGAGACCACTGAACACCTTGTGGGAGAAGAAATAAAAAAACCCTAAAATAACTGAAAAGCATAAAATAAAACTTTTTATCAAAAAATAAAACCGCCGAAAAAAAAACTGAAAAGCATAAAATAATAATCGAATTACTAAGTTCTTAAAGTAATGTAGGATATACCAAGTAATTTTGAGTCGGCGCCACAGATTCTTCGTACAAAGATCACTAAATTAGGTACCTTAAATTTAAAGAAATAACCAAAATTCGTGCGCTGCCGCGCATCAATCTTTACGTAATTAAGGAATTTGCTTGTGTGGCGCGCCGACTTAAAATTACTTGGTATACCCTACATTACTTTAAGAACTTAGTAATTCGATTATTATTTTATGCTTTTCAGTTTTTTTTCGGCGGTTTTATTTTTTGATAAAAAGTTTTATATTAAATGTGGTCAGACGACCCTGGTAAAGGTTGCTAGAGTAAACTGGATGAGGGTCGCAAAAGTACTGAAAATTTTGTTTTGAATTTATAAACGCTTTCAAAACTTAACTATAACTTTGTAAAAAAAACTGTTTTAGCATATAGGTAAGTAAGTATAATTAACTTCCACCTTAAAAAGGGTAATATACTTACTTACCCTTTTGAGGGTGAATAAAAAGAAAAGGACCATCGACTGAAGATAAACTTAACAATCATTTACATAGTCAATTAATCATATTATCATGTTTTTTCATTACCATGATAAAACATTTAAATTTAGAGGTAAGCACGGGTTCACAGCACCTTACCCTAGTTATTTAAGCTGACAGAAAGTGTGGCTTACTCGGGCGAAGGCTGTATTTCGTAACGATCTAGCGAGCGCGGTGCAGCGCCGGCCGCCGGCGGCGATGGGTGTCGCAACGAGCACCTGCGCTGCGTCTGCGCATTTTAACTGATGCTGACATTCACAGTGTTTTGAGTTTACTCGCTCAAGTTTAAACTCGAACAAGCTGTTTTCAAGTAAAGATCAACCTTTTTTTTTTTAAGCGGGGAAACTCCTTACGAGTACCCTGCGACCCCGGGGGGGAGTCGCAGGGTTATGTGGGGTTCGCACCCACTAAAACCCCGCCGGTGTCCATCTGGGCTGTAGGCAAGGGGGTCACGGGTGATCTTTCGATCGTTGTGTTCAACTCCGCGACCCCCTCCAGCATTGGCTGTTTAGCCTCTTCACGCGGATGGCTCTTCCTACGCTCGACGGTGGAATCGGGACACCGCGTTCCGCCGTCCTTCTCGGGGCCGTTGTATGACTACACGAGGCCCCCGCCTCGTGCACCCAACGACCCCGGGGTCTTAGTCGCCTCTTACGACAGGCAGGGATACCTCAGTCCTATTCTTCGGCCCGATACTGCAGGGCGTAAGTAAAGATCAACCTGACTCGAGCCGTCTCAAACTCCGTTGCGTAGAGCGTTATGCTGACTGAGTTGAAGTTGGAACATAAATTATGAGAGGAGAAATTTGACAATTGGGAGTCCGAGATTTAACTTCGAATCTACTGAGGAGGTTCTTCAAGAAGTGGTTTAGATCCATGGTAATGACAAGAGCAAAAGAATAAAGTAAATCCTAGAGAAATAGGAAAAATCGTTTAGGGTAAAAAACGTCCTATTATATAAAAATAAAAACTTTTTATAAAAAAATTAAACCGCCGAAAAAACTGAAAATTAAATAATAGGGAAACATTTTCTATTAGGCCTTAATTTACTCACTTCTTAAAGTAATTTTGGATTACCAAGAAATTTTGAGTCGGTGCCACAGAATCAACGAATAAAGATCACTGAATTACCTGAAATTCAAATAAATAACCGAAAAACGTATGCCGCTGCGCATCGCATAATGTAACACGGAAATGCAACCTGTGAGTGGATAAATCTTCCCGCCGACCAAAAAGTCACCCCTATTTTCCCACCCTTAGGGTGGGAATTTTATTTCCAAATTTTTATGGGACCAACTTCAAGGTATACCCTATCGATTAAAAAAAGAATTATTAAAATCGGTCCACACAGTAAAAAGTTATGCGTGAACATACATAAAAAAAAAAATATATATATACGCGACGAATTGAGAACCTCCTCCTTTTTGTTTTTTCGTCGGTTAAAAAAAAATTAACCCTCTCTCCTCTTACTCAACTTTTTTGGCCGTAGGACGTCCACTGCTGGACATAGGCCTGCCTCAAGGCTCTCCATCTGTACCGATCGCAGGTGGCCTGCATCCAGCGTGGACCCGCAGCCTTGCGCAGATCATCCGTCCATCGGGTCGGTGGACGTCCTACGCTGCGCTTGCCGATCCGTGGTCTCCACTCGAGAACTTTTCGGCCCCAGCGGCCATCTGTTCTGCGGGCTATATGACCTGCCCATTGCCACTTCAACGAGCTTATCCGCTTGGCTATGTCGGTGACCCTGGTTTCTTACTGACTACCGGTACATTAATGTACCGAGTTGAGTTGAAGGATGTCATAAAATAGTGTGATAATAATGCTTTTTTGACCGACGAAAAAAAAAGGAGGTACTCAATTCGACACGTATATTTTTTTCGTTTTTTTTTTAATGATCACGCATAACTTTTTACAGAGTACCTAGTCATATCTTATCTTGAAGTTGGTCCCATAAAAATTTGGAAACAATTTTGGTCGGCGGGTCGTATACCCTACAATACTTTAAGAACTTAGTAATTCGATTATTATTTTATGCTTTTCAGCTTTTTTTTCGGCGGTTTTATTTTTTTTATAAAAAGTTTTATTACCTACCTTAGGATATAGAGTTTTTAAACAATAGAGCTATGTTAAACATAATTTAAGTTAAGTTATTCTAAACATAAGTTTTGAATTAATTCTTGGCGACGAAATTGTTATCAAATCTAAACACGATAACTAAGCACATATTCGGTAAATGATTAATCTGTCTAATATCCGATTAGTTTATCGCTTATTACGTAAATATTGAAACATTAGCCGAAGTCAGTTTGCTAAAGGTTCAACAACAACTTATAATTATTGCATCGCTAAAGTGATTGTCTGTCCATACGAATAAGACATATTTTATACAGTACTAGCTGTACCGGCAAACTTCGTATCGCGCCTTACAATTCTTAAAAAACTTCTCACCCATTTTTCCATATTTTCTCACCTTTTAAACTTTCCCTGGACAAACATTTTAGGACCAAAATCAGCTAAATCGGCCCGGCCGTTCTCGAGTTTTAGCGAGACTAACGAACCACGATTCATTTCGAAATGAATCTTTCAGTCAGCTTTATAGACCAGTTTAAATTGTTAACTTCTTGTTATCTTCGCCATATGCGCGCTGCGTTGGTCTTTAGCGTATTTTTTTTAAAAACATTGTGTTATTTACCTTTCAAAGCACTGAAAAGGAACTAATGACCGCGAAGCGACGTATGACGTAGTTCTGTACCAACCAATACAAAGTAAAATAAGTTTTATAGGTATTTGACAGAGTTTAAAGACTACAAGTGTAAGGTAAATGGAGTCGTTATCAGTGGAGTTATCGGTTATTTCTCGGCTAACAACTTGCTGCTCGCTGGCGACTGGAACTAACGTCCTGCTAATTGATTACAGAAATTACTTACTACAAAAGTTTTATTACTCACGCCTAGCTCAATGCGTGGTTTGGTGAACTATTTCTAAGTTAGGGTTTAACAAAAGTATCAATAAACACAATTAGATCCTATTCAGACTTTTGATTGAAAATGAATTATCTAGACTAGACATAGTTTTGTCAGAAATATAGTAGAGTGATAATGAATAATCCTTTAACTCCTCGGGGAGCACAGGGCCTCAACAGTCTTCCTCCAGACTTCTCTGTTCTGCGCTCTTTCTTTGGCGTCGGTCCAGGTCATCCCTGCCGCCCTGAGTTCTGTCATGATAGAACGCTTCCAGGTTACAGCGGGGAGACCCTGTCTTACTACAATGAATACAGTTGAATAGCCATGGAATTTTTACCAGATTCCAGAAACAGTTTTTAGATTTTCCTTCTCTAGTTTAAACAGTTTCCAATAATCTTCATTTAAAACCCTGAAATGTAGAGTCTCTCTCTTTATATCTCAAGAGTTTTAATTAAGAAGTGTGCTGATTCATAACTATTTTCACAATATTTTTTTTCTTAATTAACATTTAACTTGGTAAGTATGCAAGTATTTTCCTCAAAGTACCGGTAGATATATAAGCTTGTGGGGAAAATCCGACCACGGGCCACTGATCCACGCCGGAGAGAGGCTGCGAACCTGCGCACGCACACGTTGCATTCGTAAGCATCTCTATATTGCTTTTTGCTTATTTGTGCAAGAGGATAAATTTAAACTTTCCTTTTCAATTTTATTGCGTTATAATGGAATACGTGTAATATTTTATGATGAATTTGTGTAATTTTATAGAAAACTTGTAATATTAAAAGATCGATTACTTAAAATCGAACATTCTTCGAATCCTACTTAGATTATAAATGTGAAAGTTTGTGAATATGGACGTTTTTTACTAGTTCACGTAAAAACTACCGAATAGATTCTAATGAAATTTTACAATAATATAGCTCATACATCAAAATCACACATGGCTCTACCTATTTATAAAGATTATTGAGATTTTGCATTTTAAGAAAATTGAGCTGGCGAAGCAGCGGGCGCACACTAGTACCATATAAATATTTTTCATCATCCTAGCCCAAAGACGTCCACTGCTGGACAAAGGCCACGCCACTAACAAATTTCTACTTTTGTGACATTTTCGATAATTGCTTCTCGAGTCTTATACCCTAAGAACACGGGCTTAGCTCAGAATAACTCGGATATTGACCATCCAGTTCTCAGAGCGTAATTGGCTATTGTTCCATTTACTACTGCCAAGAGACACCGAAGTACGTCTGCGACGCCACGAGGACACAATCTTTTACTTAGATCATCCTATGTTTTTATGACATGATGGACCTTTATATTTATTTTCAACTATCTGTCCTAAACTTCGTATCGCTTAACAATTTTATATGGAAAAAATGGAATTGTTGTTGTAACTAACTTCTCGAGTTTTAGCGAGACTAATGAACAACAACACAATATTATATACATATATACAGTAGAAGTAGATATTAGATGCATACTAGAGGCCGGCCCGCGGTTTTTCCCGCGCAGATTTGTCATAACCACAAAAAACCATTTTTTCCCGTTCCCGTAGGAATTTCGGGAAATCCTTTCTTAGTGCTCACCTACACTCCCTAAGGAACCTACATGCAAAATTTCAGCCCGCTACGCCCAGTAGTTTCGGCTCTGCGTTGTCTGTCAGTCAGTCAGTCAGTCAGTCAGTCAGTCAGTCAGTCAGTCAGTCACTCAGTCAGTCAGTAACGGAAGAGTTTTATATATATTGATAGTGGATAGTAGATAAAAAATATTGTAACTAAAAAAAAAATATTTACTATTAAAAATCGCTGACACTGCACGATACGGTACCTATAGACTGGCTGCATTGCTTCTTACCAGACATATTCATTGACCTTTACTTTATGATTTTAAATTATTTTAATCTGACATTCAAGAGCACATAGCGACCAAATGATAAGTATTACCTAAGACTAGTATCGTATAGTATCGAAGATAACTTTAGAAGAAGACGAGCTTTCCCGGCTTACTTCGTAACGCCATAGAATATAAGATACTACAAAAGACTTGGCTCTATAGACTATGTTCTTTTGACTGCCCAGAATGGCCGTATAAAAAACTAACAACAACAACAAACCACCTGTCAAAATATTTAAACAACGGAAAAAATATTGCACCTTGGGTTACATTATTTGACTTTTGGTAAGGATCCCTAATTTTTTTGAAAATCTAATATAGCCTTTAACACTCGGGGTTAATGTAGCTTCCTACCAGTGAAAGAATTTTACAAATCTGTTCAGTATTTCCGGAGCCTATTCGTTACAAACTAACAAACAAACAAAGAAACAAATCTTTCCTCTTTTTAATATTGGTGTAGATAGTACCGAAAGATTGGTATCGAAAGTTGCTGCTGATAGAAACACACTTTGTCGACCTTGTCTCAATAAAATACGATTTTACTTCGGTTTATGTCTAAGACGTAAACCAGTCGATGTTTAATTTATTTTTAATCATAGAAAGAGCGAAAACAATAAATAATAAAAAATTGGATTGCCAGCCAGTGCCAAGTTTAAAATATGTAGGTATTGGATATGTTAATAATACTGTGTGTGTTGCCTGTGCGTACACATTGTACCCACAGGCAACACAAGTAGGTACAATGTGTACAATGTGGATTGCCTGGAAGAAATCATCATGCAATCATGCAAATTCAATTTGTTTGGTACCCTGAATTTATTAATGTACTTTTTTATCTTACTTTGTCTGCAATAAAGTGTTTTCTATTCTATTCTATTCTAATAATAACAATAAAAAAATATATATGATATTTATTTTAAAAAGTGTGTGTAAATGTAAGATATATTCATTTGTAGTAAGGTATCACAGAATAAACTAATGACAAAGCAATAAGAATAATTTGTTTCCATTTTAAAACACAAACCTATTGTTGGACCTCAACCACCTGCCTACTATTAATTTTAAGTTTTATTGTTTTAGCGTTTTTGTTTGTAGATACACTGGGTGTTTCTGACAAGGCGGTAATAAATAAAAGGAGGGATTCAGCTAACCATAACAAACAACTTTCCCAAAGAAACATGGGTCGAAATCTCAAAACTAAAATCAGCTGTTCCATACATTTGTTTCATCAGCTGCCGGGGTCAATGTACGGGACAGCTGATTTTTATTTTGATATTTCGACCTATGTTGCTTAGGGAAAGTTGTTAGCTATGCTGTGCCGAACCCCCCATTTCATTTATTACCGCCTTGTCAGAAACACATATTAAATTAAATTAGAAGTACGCATTACTTACTATGTTTACATAGTTAAGTACATAAAATGCAGGACAGCCAGTACAACACTACACAGTGCTCTTTGTGTGCGGTCAGCAACCCGATTATTGCAAATACTAAACTAAAGAAGAATTAATTATTTAATTAGCGATTCAATTTATCATCAATATATATAAAACTCTTCCGTTACTGACTGATTGACTGACTGAAAGACAACGCAGAGCCTAAACTACTGGGCGTAGAAAGCTGAAAATTGGCACGTGGGTTCCTTGGGAAGTGTAGGTGTGCACTAAGAAAGGATTTCCCGAAATTCCCATGGGAACGGGAAAAAACTGGATTTTTGTGTTTATTAGAAATCCGCGCGGGAAAAACCGCGGGGCAGCCTCTACTTAATAATAATTTAAAATATTTTGGAATATTTGTTACTGAAATCGTCGATATAGCTGAAACAACACACGTAAGGGTGGGTCAAGGTGCCATTCTACTGTAACTCTATGATTTTTTTATTGTTTAGATGTACTTATTATTCTAGGTTAATCAATGTTACAAGCACGAGGTAACATCAGCAAAATCATGCAACTTTTGTGATCAAACAATAACGTAACAGATGAAACAGGTTGGTGGCCTGCCTACCCCGCGGCCGAGGCTGGTCTCGATGTTTACAATCACTTCATTAATTCCAAAAAAAACTAAGTACCTCTTAATTAATTTTACCCATCTATTTGTTTATTGACCTAGGTAAATAACAATAATGCATAACGAAACCAGAATAATGGAACTATGTAGTAGATACTACATAGGTAAGGCAGGCTGCCCTTAACTATATACTATGACATAAGGAAAATGCACTTACCCTAAATAGTTGTCAGAAGAAACTACGAAACTTGTTGTTTATTTACGCAAACAATTTACGCACGCGGGAATTAAAAAAAAAGAAAACCGAGACGAACGTGCTTGCTGCTTCGCGCTTGGTGGAAGAGTGACTGGGCTAGCAGCGGCGCCGGCGCACAACAACATTCGTCGTTCAGTGATTACACCATCATCGTGGGGCAACTCGGCAAGCCGCGGGAAGTCACCTATTACGTCTGCGGTCATTATTGATGGATGCGCGGGCGCAGCAGCCGCAGACACAGGCGGCGACGCGCGCTGAATGTCAACTCTTTTTTTTTAAAACAGTCAATTTGACCAGCAAATGCTGATGTAACAACCATTAGAGAAAAATTATGAACGCGACGAGAACGTAACGAAAATATTTATCTGACATACAAGGTGTTTCTGACAAGGCGGTAATAAATCAAGGGAGGGATTCAGCTCACCATACCTAACAACTTTTCCAAAGCAACATGGGTCGAAATCTCAAAACAAAAATCGGCTGTCCCGTACATTGACCCCGTCAGCTGATCAAACCATTATATGGAACAACTGTTATTTTTTTTTAGATTTCGATCATGTTGCTTTCGATGGTCGCCACTGTCGAATTAGAGTTTATAGGCTCCTAGAGTAGTTATATTTATGTCACAAAAGAACAAAAAAAGAGATAGATAAATTGTAAAGTAGAGTTTGTTAACCCTTTCTTCTCTACGCTGTAAAATCATTGCGAAAGGGAGTTTAATCATTTGACAGAGGAGGGCTCGTTTGGGGGCCTCTCCAGGCGACCATTGTTGTATCACAAGGCAAAAATTTGTTTGCCTGAGCCACTTGGTGGGCACGCTGAACTACCTCGCCTCTCGCAGTTTAATGATACTTTACCAAATAAGGTATTAATACCAATTAGATTAGTCTAATTGACTTTTAATAAGTAATATCTTGTATCCTATACTAGTCGACCCGGCGAACTTCGTACCGCCTAACCTATTACTATTTTGTGCATGTACTATACTTATAAACCTTCCTCTTGAATCAATCTATCTATTAGAAAAAACCGCATCGAAATCCGTTGCGTAGTTTTAAAGATTTAAGCATACCATAGGGACAGACGCGGCAAGCGACTTTATTTTATACTATGTATTGTATATTGATTCAATTAATTAATTTTTGACTTTTGACTATAATACCGAATACCGCTATTGTCGAATAGGAGTTTAGAATGTAGACTTTCAGTCGGATATATTTATATCTATAATCTAACACTAAGCTAAGACATACCTTACTGATACTGGCAATATGAGAGACCTGGCAAGGACCTGCTGCTTTGCTTGTCTAAGTGGACACTGCCAGCTCGCTCCGACTGCTCTCACTATATACCCTATCACTGATATAGCTGAGCGGCTAATTGAGCGTGGCAACTGATAGCCTCCTGGCACAGACTATGTTCTGTTCGGATCTAGGATTATTTAATTTTAATAGATTTTATTATCACCTTAAGCTCTTTGTAAAGATATGGGTTGAAGTATTTAAGTTTGTGCAAACGCGAGGCTATAGGAGTTTGGATGGAATAATTTTTTACATGATTGTAGCCGATCAAAATAAAAATTCAAAATTATTTATTCCATGCAGGATACAAGATGTCATTTATTAGAATAGAATAGAATAGAAACAAACAAGGGTGTAGACAATTTTTATTTGCAAACAATAAGCGGCCTAATAGCTAAAAGCGATTTTTTCCAGGCAACTCACATTTATTGTGTCACTATGCACATTTTTGGTTGGTTAGGTAATTTTTTTTATAAGCATACTAGCGCACTCGCTCTGGGTAAGGTACTATAAAACTACTAAACCTATTTTGATGAAACTAATGCGTTTTATAGTTAGAATATACGTATACACTATTTCTATTTCTCTTTGGGTTGCCTGGAAGAAATCGCTTTTAGCGATAAGGCCGCCCATTGCCCTTTGTAATATCAAAATTTATTTATTTATTTATTTAATTAATAAGGACTGCCAACAGGAAGCACAACAATATTCTTATTCTAATAAATAGCATTAATACATTCTGGTCGCCTTCCCAATTACAGGCAATCTCAACATTTACAAATTATTATATTTCGTGGTTTCATTTTGGATATAAATCAATTCACTAGGTAGTCCTTTCACCTACAAGGCAACATTCGCACGTTCTTACAAATAACTATTAGTCAATCGATTTAATCGATATCGATTACTCGATTAATTTGAAATTTACTGATGCTCCCATCCCTACCACTCTACGCGCCCATCACTAGCAGCGTCCGCCAAGCCTGTCATTCTTTTTCCGTGCGAGGCAACGAAAGCACGCGTTCGGATCTTGTTCGCAAAAAATTAATTTTTCAAGATACCGAAAAGATCCTACGAATATTTTAACTAAAAATTAAGTGAGTTACTTAAACTTTGATGGATTTCATTATCCTCATACTATAAATCGAGAGACAATGTCTTATGTTACGGTAAGTTCATCTGCTTACCTACCTTCAAAAATTTTTTTTAGACAGAAATTTCGAATTGAAATTCTGCATAAACTTACATTTAAAAAGTGTAAAAGAAATATTTTTGCAAAGCCATAGATTCGAACAAGAACCAGGCTGCCGTAGATTCCAATAGGAACGCGGCAAAAAATTCAAAACTGTACATTTTTGCAAAGCCATAGATTCAAATATGAACCAGGCTACCATACTGCCATAGATTCCAATAGGAACGCGGCAAAATGCAAAAATAATCATCATTTTTCATGCAAGTATAAAAATATAAAAAGCATAATTTTCTTTTTTCTTCTTATTCCAGTAGGCGAAACGCCTTTACAATTTAAGGAATGTGCCCAGAGCAAATATCATTCGAATATGAGGATATATTTCTAGCCGAAACTATTCCCTACAACCCATGATCAGGTCTAAATGAGACTGAATCACCAAAAATCATGATGGCGACATACCAAGTGCCAATTGCCACCACTGCCCCATCAGTGACCACTTTCAATACCGTCACCAAAAACAGGTCCAAGCACCAGCAATAACTTCCTTATTGGAACTGGCAGCGGTTACAACAACCAATTGAACTCGGACCCTGAGGCAAAGTTTAAATTTCCGGAACTGGACCCATAAATTTTATTAACCCTGGGCGAAGCCCTGGATGATGAACTAAAGTTGTGTGATTGAATCTATGATAATCTCTCTCAAATGGCTAGAGAAGTCAAGGAAAAAATCCTTCAGCAATATACTATACCTAGCAACTACATATTGGTTCAAGCCTCAAAGCTAAATACTAAAATACTCTCATCTCAACTTGGACTGACTTCACATCACATCGGGGAGTAGGGCCATGGCCATTCTCCTAACTCAAGATATAAAATAGAGGCAATCAAGATTCTAAGCGAGGGCTCCCGTAGTTCATGCGACCTTTATAGCTCGGAGACACAAGCTCGCATTTAAAAGACCACACCAGGTCTGACCAAGACGTTTTTGAATGTCTTTCAGTACAGTAAACGAGATGAAGCACTGTTCGGTGCCAAATTTTAGAGAAAATTAAATTAAGCTTCAAAATTGAACAGCAATGCCTTCTAATCAGGAAGACAGTAGTCTTCCCAGAAATACTGTTGCTTACACAACACAGCCGCCTCTACGAGCTCCACGGGCACAGCTTGGCCGCAGTTTCAGGAAAACTCAGGCCCTCCTCGCTTTGCGAAAAACAAGGGGGGGGCGTGCCAGGGCCAGAGTACGAAGATACCACTCGTCAAGTTCCAAATTACAACGACCCATATACCGACGCAGTAGCACGTTTAGAGAACGACCCAAATCAGGCCACGTGCTCAACCACCATTCTGGCAGAATTTAGTACATAATCTTAAAATGTGATGGTTGTATATTACAAACAATAAAGGTATCCTTAATTGGATTTGTAACAGAATAATTAAATGTTTTTTCTAATTATTTCACTTGAGCAATAATATTATGTTCCTGTTGTAACATGGTTAGCACAGTAACAACAAGAAATGTCAATCGCAACTAATAATTTGCTAGAACTTGTATCTAAAACCTTTTTGACACCAATTCAAATGGAGGTAAGAGATTTAATCTTAACCTAAAACTGTTAAATAAATTTGTAAGTAACTAAACTTCATTGCAAAATGGAAGAACAGCATGCAAGCTATTATTACATGGCATCTATTGACCTAAAATGTCTCGTAACTTTTTATTTCTCTCGCTTAAAACTAGCGTAAATATTTACCTACGTTTCCTGTTTAAAGATGTGAACACACAGAATCTTGTTATCTACCTATGATTTTAACTCAATGCCTTATCTTATTGGCTCACGATAGCGTCTAGAACTTTTACTAAGATTAAAGAAGGGGTCGTAGGTCACTTGCGTTCATATGGTCAAAAATTGGTAAATTTTTGTATGTGACGATATCCTTTACATAGACCGTAGTTACACGGAATATTTAAATAAAGTTAGGTTTACACTCAAATCACTCGAGTGCTTGGGGCTTTATTATAAATTATGAAAATAGTAGCTTATAGCCACAAAATAATTACAAATTTTCAGGATTTAAGTAAGTAGATGACTTAAATATGACTTTATCACTTACAAACCATAAACGTAATAAAAAAAAAAATAGAATTTGTTCTGAAGTGTTCTCAACTACCACCTGTTACAATCAGAGAATTTTCACAAATGATTGGCATCCTAATATCCGCTAGCGCAGCATTACAAAAGGCTGGTTGAAACCAAAATACTTGATAGGCTAAGGTACAGGCACCTTCTACCTACCTTCTATTCAGAGAATACTATGATAAATTATTTTACAGGACCTGAATTGATGAGATAAGAATAATAAAAGCTCTTAAAATTTCATTTAAACACAAAAATATGATTTATGAGTTAACACGGACTCGAGTCGTAAAGGCGTAACTCAAACTTACTATAGTAATTATAGGTCGTATTATTAACAATATACTAAGCCTTAGATGCCCCGAAACTTAAACAATTTGTTAATTTTTATTATGGGTTGATAACATAATTATTAGCTATCAGCTACATTACCACACGAAGTTGCATACAATTTCCTAATTTCAATTAACTTACCAGATATATTTGGCCTTGGTTCGAGAAGCGAAAAATCTAGCTATTATCATTTAGCATCCTATATAACACGAAATATAATTTAGAGGCAGATCGAAGATTTAATTTAAAGATGCTTTTAAAACATTATAGCGCAAAACTTAAGAAATACTTTTTTTGAAACAAGACCCAGATGCTACAAAGGGGACATGCATATTTTTTCTATGCCGATCCTTCATTTTCCGTTTTTCTTAACGGCCTACAAAAAATTACTGAGGACGATACGACCAGTATTCTAGTATTTCCTTCTGGTACTTCTAGACCTGCCTGTTGTCCTCCATTGATTGATATAGTTATTTCGTAATAATAATAATCACTTGAGGGCGTGACGAAAACCTATGTTGTCTACTAACAAGGACCGTCACCCTCTCCTACGCACGCTTACCCTGAGTGCCGCAGTATGCTCGAGCAGGCAATGCCAGGTCTCATTATCCCCTCAACAGTATCTCATCAGCATCTTATACTAGCCTCACTTTCTAATATTACTATTCAACAATATCAATATAATGTTATTCAATACTATGATTAAAACAGATTCTTTCGAATGTTCTGTTTTTAGTGTAATTACTTTTCCCTCCGATGTCTTCGAAAAAGACGCATCACAGGATTCACAGGGCATCATCATAAGAGCCACCGCTTTATCTCTGCTTTTAGGCAGAAATATTTCTTCGGATGATTGCATCAGCGCCTTCCTTAAAGGTGTTATAAACTAATACCCAATCCACCAAAGTACACAGGTAATTGGTATCTACAATTGGTTCTTAAAAATCTCTAAAAATGTATACCAAAGAAGAATGAATTTGCCTAGACAAAAGTAGCTTTACTAACATTATCTACAGCCTACAGCACACATGGTTGAAAGTCTTTCTCTTAATAACAAATTATTATAAATAAAAATAGCAATGGCATTAGAATCATAAAGTAAATGTAAATTTTATCAAAACTATAGGCGCTAAATGCAATCAAAAGCTATCAACCATTGTTAGTTTTACTTTATCTTACGGTGAATCCGTCTATATATAAGACGGTTATATAACCTTAACTAAATAAATCAGACCTAAATAAGCCAATCACCTCTTAATAACTGTGAAGCGTAACGTCCTCACAGGAACACAACAGCATAGTCAATAAGCATGTGGATCAGGCAGATCCTTGCGGTGTACGGCACACACAGCAGCACGCGACACGCCGCCGCCACATCGGCTGCTCATGCTACCGGCGTCAATCTTGATCAGATCAAAAGACGGCCGCCTGGACCTCTACCTCTAACAAGTTTGCTAAATTTATCAATGTCCTATGATTATTGATTATCAAATATTTTATCAAATCTCTGACCAAATCAGTTCATTAAAAAAAAAAAAAAGGGCAATGTAACTATAAGTATATAAGTATGTTATAAATTTATGTAGCTGAGTACCTAACTACCAAGTACTTACCTAAGTAACTACGCAATGTTAAACTTATAAGTACTCCAAACTATAATGATTACTTTTATATGTTAAAATATAGTGTTTTAACTAATAAGATGAATAATATTATTTAATGAGATTTGAAGGTACCTATACTAAGAGTTCAAATAAAACTAGCCAAAATTACATCGTTTTTATTAATATTATTTCATTATCATGAAAAAATATAGACAAAACAATGTCTCTAAACATCTACCTAGTGAATTGATTTATATCCAAAATGAAACCACGAAATATAATATATGATCAAACGAACTTCTCAAGTGAAGTTCGATCAATATTATATGAGTGGTTTCATTTGAAGATATAAATCACCCTCCCTACCCAAATCCCGAGTTTTGCCCAAAAAGTCAATAAACGACGTAATTTATGCCAGAAATCTATCTCTAAAAAGAATGACAGGCTTGGCGGACGCTGCTAGTGATGGGCGCGTAGAGTGGTAGGGATGGGAGCATCAGTAAATTTCAAATTAATCGAGTAATCGATATCGATTAAATCGATTGACTAATAGTTATTTGTAAGAACGTGCGAATGTTGCCTTGTAGGTGAAAGGACTACCTAGTGAATTGATTTATATCTTCAAATGAAACCACTCATATAATATTGATCGAACTTCACTTGAGAAGTTCGTTTGATCATATAATATGGCGAGCATTAAAATTTAAAATTAATTTAAATTGAAATGAATTAGCAATTTTTAATACATATTATTTATCAATTAATTAAATCGTGACTGAGTGTGCGAACGTGAAATTTTACAATATATATTATTTTATGTTATTTATTTCTGTGTTTATTATGGCAATAAAGCGTTTTTATGTTTATTTAAGTCCCAAAACACATGCACATCGGCTTAGTAGTAAGTAGTTTTGCCGTTTCGCGGACACAAACAAAGGATCCCTAAGTACAAATAACCACAATTAAAAATTAAAATTATTATAGGTAATTTGTTTCTTTATTCAATTTATAATACAGGACAGTTACAGTTTTATAATAGTGGTAAGTATAGATAAACTCTTCATAAATCAAGATAAATGCAACTACATAAGAACAGTGATTGAAATCAATTAAAATAAAGAATCCTTATGTCATAAAAGTTTACTACCGTTGTGCTTAGTAAATTAATTGATTTTGTATAATAAAAGCATATAATTATTTCAAGATTAACTTGGCAATCAGAAACGACCTGACGACATAATAATACGATTGTGCAGATTAACTAAAGTCATCATGTGCAATGTTAGACATACTTACTATAGTAACGTGTAGCATGTAGGTAGGTAGGTATTCAATGGTCATACAAATACAGTTTTCGGATAAAATTATAAAACATCGAACTCAATAGGTAAAAGGCTACTCCTACTTGCAGATGTAGGCTGCAACGGACATTTAAATGAATTTTTAAACTTACTTTTTCCATGGTATGGAGTCCCCTTAGCTGTGGATCACAGATTTCTAAGGGTGCAATCACGTACAAAGCTGGTAACAAGCGCTTGTTGCTGGTTCGAAAAATGTATAGAAAATACCTACGCGGACATTCTCACTGGAAAAGCCGCCTATTATTCCTGAATTCACAAAAGCCACTATAATCAGATCACTACTTAACCAGGCTGCAAAAGTTTAAATCCGTACATCCGGTCTTTTTTAATCACTTTCAGACAGCCACTCACTAGTTTCATGTTTCAAAATTTAACACAATCTAATCGATAGTTTAGTTCTAATATTTGTTGGATATCAAGCGGCACCGACGCGGTGGGCACTGCCGCATCACGCCTCAGCGGCAACCGTCTCTTCGCGCCATAATCTTTTAGAGCCGCGTGCACCTTTTCCGTGTGCAAAATAGGTACAGTGGCGGTCTGGGACGGCGTAACACTTCCGGTTTTTCTGTATAGCAAAATAGCTCTTGTTCTTTGGTAATACAGTCTAGGGCGCACTAGACCATAGACAAATCTGTTACGCCGTCCTGGACCGCCACTGTACTTACCTACCTATCATCATTCTAGCAAAAGCTAAACAATGTTGACTTCTGCGGCTCCTAACGTTCCTAGAAACGGTAACTTTTTTTTTCACACTCTTACCTGCCAGTTACGTTTCGTTTACAAGAAACCAGCCCATTATTCTGAAACTAAAGACGCATGCCTGCCCTTAGTCATCTGTAAAGCAGTTCAGCTGTTCTTAGTAATTCACAACAATAAGAAATACTGAAATACTGTCATTGATTAGTTAGCTAGTTTATCTAGAACTGATCTTTTTTCAGCCTTTCATCGGTACCAGAAATAAAACCTCTACGTATTCATTGAACTATTATTACTAACGTATGGAATATTAATACAACCCCGAACTGGTTCTTGCGCAGTGCGTTGGAGCTAATTAGCTCCATCGCGTTTATGTGGCTTTTATAGCGCTTTAGCGCTGCATGTTATAATAGTTTAATTAGACGACGATAGTTTGATCAAGCGCTGCAGCACAGACGGGGCTCATCTTGTCATTTGCGACACGATTTTTGTTAGAGCGAGCGTCTCTATACGTAGTAATTACAGCTCACTGTACGTATTACCTATGTTGATCGTTGAGGTTTAAGCGCGGCTTACACTGGAGGCTTAGGTCCCGAGTTCGATTACAAGCGTATTGTGACGATGAATAGACGCTGGGGCACCCAACAATCATGTTTAACCCAACCTCGTAGGAGTATGTTACCATACCAAAATTTCCTTGGCCAAGGTACAGTGGAGGTCCAGGACGGCGTAACAGATTAGATAGATAGATAGATAATAAATTTATTTCAGAAGTAATACACAACACATTTTTAAGATTAATTAACAAAAACACAGTATGATTACAAAAAAACACGATTGTACATCTTGCAATACAAAATTCAACAAATTTATACACAGTGTAAGGCACAGTGGCGCATATCACATCCGAAATAGGCTCCGACTCAGCATATTGTCACAGAAACCTATGACGCTGGTATTCTGCCGGTACCTTTCCGAGAGAGGGTAAAAAAAATATAAATTATAGCTAGTTATAAATAAATAAATAAATCTTGCGTATAAAAAAACTTTTTATCAAAAAATTAAACCGCCGAAAAAACTGAAAAGCATTAAATAATTGGGAAACATTTTCTATTAGGACTTAATTTACTCACTTCTTAAAGTAATTTTGGTTAACCAAGAAATTTTAAGTCGGTGCCACACCACACAAGCAAATTCCTTAACTACCTATAGCGCGATGCGCGGCGGCACACGTTTTTCGGTTATTTCTTTGAATTTCAGGTAATTTAGTGATCGTTATTCGTTGATTCTGTGGCACCGACTCAAAATTTCTTGGTTAACCAAAATTACTTTAAGAAGTGAGTAAATTAAGTCCTAATAGAAAATGTTTCCCAATTATTTAATGCTTTTCAGTTTTTTCGGCGGTTTAATTTTTTGATAAAAAGTTTTTATTTTTTGCTTTTCAGTTTTTTTTGGGCTAATTTTTTTGACCCCAGCCAATCACCCTCCACAGGGTGGTCGCACCCCACAAGGTGGCCACACAACCTGGTGAAGGTTTAGGGACTAACAGAATGAGGTTCGATCACGACCGGTCGGTGAGGCGATTTTTGAGGGAGGCCTATGTCCAGCAGTGGACGTCTATCGGCTGAAATTATGATTATTAACATTCATATAAAAAAGACTCATAATTATACCTAGCAGTTATCATGTAAATCACAACACGGCAATACAATCTGTGAGTGAACAATAAAGTCACCCCTATTTTTCCACCCTTAGGGTTGGAATTTTATTATCAAATTTTTATGGGACCAACTTCAAGGTATACCCTGTCGATTAAAAAAGGAATCATCAAAATCGGTCCACACAGTAAAAAGTTATGCGTGATCATACATAAAAACAAAAAAAAAAAAAAAAAAAAAAATATATACGCAACGAATTGAGAACCTCCTCCTTTTTGTTTTTTCGTCGGTTAAAAATATATATGTAAACGTAAGAATATTTCCCATATCCAGATTATTCGGGTTCTAACATAATAATAATAACAAATAATTGCTTAAAAAAGAAAATAAATAAAAGAATAAATTATAATACTTTTAGAAATAAATAAATGGACTTATCGCTCCGAGTACATGGATATCCTATCCAAATAAAAAACTAGAAATAAAATTAAAATTTAGATAAATCAATAAATCAAATTACATTCAACCTACCAGGGAGTCCCCCAAGTACAAGGCACATTTTGCTTTTTAGATTTATCTATGGTCTCGTCTCGTCCGCCCTAGACTGTATTTCCAAAGAACAAGAGCTATCTTAGAATGCAGAAAAACCGAAAGTGTTACTCCGTTCTAGACAGCTACTGTACAAAATATTATACTTGTATGTTACCTTTCAGGATGCATGTACCTTACTAACTTTACATAACATTTGTATTAAAATATTATGTACATGTTTGCAATGAATAAATGAATTGAATTGAATACCTTTTTATCAGGTTTGAATGCACGAACACCAAGGATCAAGATAATTATGAAGTATTTTTTTTATCGGTTATTGTACTCTGTTACCTTGAGGATTTGACCGTATTAAAAAAAAAGAACGTTTGGTGCATTGCATCTTACTATTTGCTCTTTTGTAGTTAACTTTGTCTACAAATTACCTAAAGTAAATAAAGTGTGGAAGGCAGTATACCTTTTAAGTAAAATTGGTGCCACATTATCGTGACTTTCTAAGGGTTGAGGAGCAATCACGGCCTGTTAACAACAAATAATGATTCTGATTCTGATTATGTTTCAGATGGAAGCATAACTATTTTTCATTTTTTGAAAGCTTGTATGAAGCCTCTGCAAAAGATTGAATTGTCTCGGCGTCTTCGCAGCGCCTCTCCAGATGAGCGCTGTGCCTTTTTTTTTTTTTTAACGAGGGGAAATGCCTATCGCATTTCCCGACGCTCGGTTGAGCGTCGGGTGTATGTGGGGCTCGCATCCACTAAAACCCCCCGGCGGCCGTCTTGGCACTTTTGGGAAGAACCCCGGGAACCACACATTATAGCGTCCGAAGTCTTCCCACGCTCAGCTGCTATCAGCTTCGTGCTCGGGGAGGGCATATTGTTCCCTCCCCGGCTCGCCTTTGGAGCTGCGGCGGCACAGTGCCACTAGCTGTGCAGATGAGCGCTGTGCCTAATAAATCTCATTATTTTATAAAAAAATTCAATAATTCAGTAATAAAAAATTCTACCTAATTATCTACAGATATCTTCAAGGTTTGCAAAAATAATGGATAAGGCTGATTAATGTCCGTATACTGGGTGTTTCTGACAAGGCAGTATTAAATCAAAGGAGGGATTCTGCTCACCATAAGTAACAACTTTCCCAAAGCAACATGGGAAGAAATCTCAAAACAAAAATCAGCCGTCCCGTACATTGACCCCGTCAGCTGATCGAACCAATGTATGGAACAGCTGTTTTTTTTTTTTGAGATTTTGACATGAGCAGAATCCTTCCTTTGATTTATTACCGCCTTGTCAGAAACACCCTGTATATAATCTTTTTTTTAAATAAAGTTGACATGACAACATGCTACTATTTAGGTAACAACACCGAAAGTATTGAAAAATAATAAAACAGCTCCAATGAAGTAGACAACGTGAGCTCCGCCAAAGAAACAATTATATCTGATACACTAAGTTGATCGATTGTGGACGTAGTGATAGATGAATGAATCGTTGGTGCCGTGTGCAGAAATCGTTAAATCAAATTTTGTGTTCTTAAGGCGAAGTAATACTCCGAGTATGTACAGTGGCGAACACGATCGGCGTAACACTTCCGGTTTTTCTGTATTGCAAAATAGCTGCACGAACGATGGGCGTGAACACTCTTGTTTTCTGGTAATACAGTCTCGGGCTGACGAAACCATAGACAAATCTGTTACGGCCTCCTAGACCGTGACTGTACTAATTGTAAAAAAAAAAAGTTTGGTTCTGTTGTGCTGGTGTTGAGGCTCAGCAATATACTTTTATCGTTAACAAGAAGATATTATATTTTACACGCATTACAAGATATATTCAGGGTAGGAATATACCTATATACTACAGGTTAGGTAACATCCCAACTAGCAACGAAGGTCGTATAAGATTTACTCTTTCGACTATAGATCGTAAGACACTTGTATAAACGATCCTAAAATGTTAAAAAGCTGTATAAAAGCGGCTATCTCGATTATTTTGCATTCAACGCTTTTTGGCTCTATAAACATGTCTAGTAAACGTTTATACGATGAAATCATATCGCATTTACTCGATTGTTGTATAAATGTATCTCTTGATCGCCATTATACAACAATAAGTCGTAAGACAGCTCTTTAAAAGCAACTGAATTGCTAATTTGTCGTCAAACTAGCTATTATAGCACAATCTATCGACATTTAATTTTAACAGCATAATTGTGGAGTAAACGCGGTTCATACGATAAAACAGCATCTTAGTTACTTTAACAGCACTTTATGTCGTATGATAACTTTATGGAATGCTTTTATTCGACTTAACTAATTAGGTTGAGTAAAAGCTTTCAAATTATTCTTTTACAACCTTTTCGGTCTCTAAAGGTTATTTGAAAGCCATTTTACATCGATATAGTGGTATAAATGCTTTTTGAAATCTTTTACAGCACTATCTGCCATTTTGTTACATGATACCAAAATAAACAACGTAATTTGCTTTTTTTATTCGCAAAATGGATTATAATCGATGGAAAAGGATTGAAAGAAGTGGAGGATTCCGACGTAAAGTAAATAAGATGTATACACGATTGAAACAGTCAAGATCTTCATTGGCTATAACCACGAGTCAAGAGCGTTTAATTGATAGGCGTGAGGGTTCCGTAGCGTATAATAATTACTAAGTACTACTATTAGGTACTATTAGGTATTCTGTAACAACGGCTATATAGACAACCGTTTGCAATTTATTGAATTTGCCAGTATGTTTTTTTTAAGTCATGGGTGTTTATCTTATACTTATTGTGTTTGTTTTTATAATTTTATAAGTTAGTTGGTAGGTACCCAAAGAATTTGACTCAACTATTATTATTATTTTTTTATAATAAAGAGATACTTAAGTAAGTACTTACAATTTTGTTTTGTATTAAGTGATCCTACTTGCAATAACATTCGTCGCTTGGATAGTGATAATAAATTGAATATCTAGACTAACAAACCACGATTCATTTTTATATATTGGTAGATAGTAGGTAGTAGAAGTAGATAGTAGATTTTGCACTAAGGAACCCTAAACTATCTGTAATGGCGTCCCTAGAAGTCGTAAGATGGAAATCTCATTTCAATCTTTCGACTAACAGCTGAGAGAATGCTCTGTGATGATAAATGAGTTGCTATTATTTGCTATTGATGGCGAATTTATTTTAAATGTTAAATTAACAATATTTTTTATTCATTATTTACATAGAAATCTTGGGGCCCATTGAAATATTAACTACAATGCTAGGTATATAGACGGAAAAATTAATTCCGCACATGAAAGTAAGACCCTACGACCTAACTTTAACAGGTAACTAATTACCTGTCATCATTTGGCTTGATGGCTTAAAAACGTAATGGTTAATACGATGGCAAAATATACTTATATTTATTAGGTTTGACACTTCAACTGACATAAATTACACGTATAAAATAAAAAGTCTATAAGTGCTGCTTGGGTGCAGTTACACGATAAAAAAGTCGAGTGATTGCAACCAAATTGCTTTATTACTATAAATAAGTCGAATAAAAGCGGTTCTACCGACTTGGAAAAAGCAGATGTGTCGAATAATGGCATTCTGATGGCCATTATGGTACTAAGTAGCATTCTAGTTGCGATTACTCGATATTTATTCGACTAAATGGCTACTCATACGATAATCTTACGATATTTACTGGATCTAAAGCTGAGAGAAGTGCGCCCAAATCGCGTTGAGAGAACGTGCACAGAGCATTTACACGACTTTTTAAAGATCCTTCTTACGACCAATAGCTGAAAGAGAAACGTGCTGCTGACTTTTTTACGACACGATTTGCTGGTTGGGATCGTACGCCGATATTTAATGATACACGGGCTTTTCTTAAATATCACCGAGACGGCTACCAACCTAGGTGTTGGGTGCGAGTGCGAGCCCCACATACGCATCGCTCTAGCAAAAAGAAATGTTAGACTAGCAACTAGAACCTAATGTATATAGTTGACTGCCGGGATACATAACCATATTCAAATTTTAAGTAGCCTTAATATAATATACGAGCTGTCCCGGCTTACTTCGTTACGCCATGAATTTAACATACTACAAAAGACTTGGCTCTATAGACTATGTTCTTTTGACTGCCCAGAATGGCCAAATAAAAAAACAAACAACAACAACAAACCACCTGTCAAAATATGTAAACAACGGAAAAAATATTGCACCTTGGGTTATATTATTTGAGTTTAGGTAAGGATCCCTAATTTTTTTGAAAATCTTATATACCCTATGACAATCGGGGTTAGTGTAGCTTCTTACCAGTGAAAGAATTTTACAAATCGGTTCAGTATTTCCGGAGCCTATTCGTTACAAACAAACAAACAAATCTTTCCTCTTTATAATATTGGTATAGATTATTAAAATTAATCTAAATAGTAGATCATTGAGTTTTTTTTCAGTTTTCAGGAGTTCTTCTCTTTAATGTTCCACTCTGCACTAATATTAGTGCCGTGTGCAAAAAGGCTTTTCAATTCCTGTTATCAATTTAATAGTCCCCGGCGACAGTCTACGAAGATGGCTGAAAGCAAGGGCACGCCCGTTATCGCTCATTTAGCTTGGCTTGACGCCACTTGATGACCAACCAATGATTATTGCTTTAGTATCGATATGACTTCTACTTTAGGTAGTTTATTTCGGCTACAAGGAGTGAACGGTTGCCTACTTGGTAACTGCTTTTTGCTCTACATTAAATAATGACCTAGAGCAAGGAGCTACCAAGCAAGCGGGAAAGGCCTTTGGCCAGCAGTGCAATATTGAACAAGCTAATAAACTATTAAAAACGTGGAGGGATGTTTTTTTTTAATTAAAAAGAACATTAAATTTACAGGAAAATAGATCCCTTGAGTCTAGTTAAAAGAACAGTTAGCGACACCTTTTGGTAAACTTAGACAAACCATCTTGTTAGTGGTATGCTACTCGCCCATAGATGGCGCACGTGTTTTTTTTAGTATCGTGATATTTTGCTATTATCTGTTCTTATTCGTTAAAAATTACTCTTTTAGCATTTAGTATTTTAGGGAATTTATTCATTGAAATTACAAAAAAAAACACCAACGATTACCAGCTATATAGGTAATTTCTATGAACCAACTTGTAAACTGACTTGCGAGACTACAATGAATTTACCATGACCCTATTTTGTAACATCCACACATCTTTTTTCACTAGAGCCATGAGAGATAAGTGGACATCATGATCTTATTTTACTTTATCAGTATGTAGTAAGTAGGTACTTACCTAGTGTCATTGACGCATCATCGTCAAGGCATGTTGAAATTTACCAACTTACTTAAGAGGCATAGCACAGCTAAAGTAGCGCCACCCGAGAAAAAAATAAATATCTTCTAAACTAAGGCAAATCTCAAAAATGTGAAACAGCATTCCCCTAGATAATTCAGCCTAGTATTTTTAGGGCATTTTTGTATAGCTTTTAGGTTAAAGACCACAGAAAGAAACTGATTGTTGCTAAAAACCTCCGCTTTTGGCAACAATCAGCTCTTAAGGGGCGAAATGGTGCGAAACTAGCGCCCCTTCGATAAATAATTGATATCTTCTAAACCATGGCCGAAGTGGCGCTAGTTTCGCACCGTGTAAGCCCTTATAGAAGATATAACCATCGCGTGAAGCAGCGGGACACTCGGAATATTAGCATAGCAATAAGTTTTTGCATGGTTTTGGCCTGAGCCTACCCGTGACAGAGATCTAAGCAGGCGTGAAGGTCGGTCGCGCGGGCGCCACCGCCGACAAAGGGCAAGGGTCGTGGGCGGGGCAGTGCCGCGTCGCGCGACCCCATGTGCTGAATAATGCTTAAAATACTAGAATAAAAAATATCGGTAGCTTTGGTGTATTATGTCTGTTGAACTTCATTCATTTTGCGGTTTATTTTCAGATATTATATTTATATGGGTAGAGAGTTCTGAAAGGCCGAACCATGCTAAGTATCTACATTTGTACAAGTTTCCTGAATTCATATTTTTTTTAAGACAACTTACCGGGTGAAAGAAAGAAACTGATTGTTGCTAAAAACGGCCGCTTTTGGTAACAATCAGTTTTTTACTGTGGTCTTTAACCTAAAGGCTATACAACAATGCCCTAAAAATACTAGGCTGAATTATCTAGGGGAATGCTGTTTCACATTTTTGATATTTGCCTTAGTTTAGAAGATATTAATTTTTTTCTCGAGTGGCGCTACTTTAGCTGTGCTATGGCTCTTAATAATTTTTTATTCGCTGCTCTACCACTACCTTCTATCATTCTTGCTAGGTGAAGCCAGGGTCGCGGCGCGGCGATTCAGTTAGAAAGTGTGATTTTACGAGCGGGTCCGGGGGACCTTCCACCGATTTCATGCTCGCACGTACCATTTTGCATTTTCAACGGGCACCACAAAGCCGCCGCGGCTGTTTTTAATTATTACAGCCGGCGGTGTGGCGGTGGCGCGGCGACGAAGGCTCGGGTGACATTTTAATGGCGCCGCACCGCAGCCATATTGTTTTTTGCTCCCGCGCTTTTTCCCGCCACAGCGCAGGCGGCAATAAAAATTTTGTTATTGATACAGTAAAATTCGGATTAGGTAGAGGTAGTATTAAATTCGAAACAAAGCAAGGATTTAATTGGTAATTCTCGTCCGGGGGCCGATTGTTCGACGGCACAATATCCGTTTATTGTTTTCGGTTGTAAAGTCGATTCCAGCAAAGCCTGCGCGTTGCAGGGCGCAAAGAGCGAGGTGGTGGCGCGGGTGGCGTGGGATTGTGGGATCGGCTCTTGCAAGACTCTTTTCATAATTATTTTCTTGCAATAGTTTCATAAGACTTTGGAAAAAATAAATAAGACATTTATTTAAGGACAAACCCATTTATTTTCAATATGTGCTCTTTTAACAAACACTGGTGTTTATAACCTTGTATGACTCTTAGAAAATACTTAGGTGTACTTAGCTTAAATTAAAAATATTTATATTTTTAATTTTTATTATTTATAAATAAAGATTTTCTTAAATTTCTCTCACTTAGACAAAATCTCAAGGCACCGTTAATGGAAAAAGTTTTATTAGTAAGTAAAGTTTAATCTTAACAAAGTATAGTTGAAATTTGTATATGTATAAAAAAATTGCGGCTGACCAGTGACCTTATATTAATGTATTTATTACATATACTAGCTGACCCGGCCAACTTTGTACCTTCTTGCATTATAAGTTACACATTAGTTTTAACTGTAGCCTATTTCCAGCAGCAGTGAAAGAACTTTTCATATCGGTTAAGTAGTTTAGGAGCCTATTCAATGGAAACAAACGAATCTTTCCTCTTTATATAATATTAGTGTAATAAGTAATGTATTTACAATTTACATAACACGCGGCACAGTAGCTCCTTATCGTTAAACTACAAATCTATCGCATTATCTTACATTTTGTCTAAAATATAATATTTATTTACAATACAATAATATTCTAATACTTTCCATTACTTATTAAATCTAGTCAGTATAATGTACCAATTTTATTACATTAAAAAATTTCAGACCACGAAAAAGGTACTTCCATTATTTATATGTGAGTGGTTGTGTGATTCAGAGTTTCAGCAATTCACTAAGTAAAAATATTTATCAGTTTTTTTTTTTTTAATTAACAGTAAAAATTTTACGACACCAAATCGGTGGTTACAGCTTATGTTTCGGTCGGTTATAATATAGTTTGAACTCATTAAAATATTCTTGAATCGCGAATTTCTGATTAAAAATACATAAATCATAGGTACTAAAAATATACACAAATTAACACACCGATAAAATAAATAATGATAAAAACAAACTTATTACAGATTCCCAAATGAGATGAGTGTCAATTTTTTCAAAGTTCCTATAGCTATTAAGACACTATGCGAAACGTTAAACTATCCCCAGAAACATTAATTATCAATAGAGTTCTGTTATTATTAAACGACACTTCGCAACCCGCGCCACTGTTTAAGTATTATTATCACGTAGCATACCTTGTCACTTTTCAATAGGTTTTTATTTCACAAGTTTTTACTATCGCCCACTCTAAGATCAGCGCAGGCGTAGAGTTTGTCTCACTAGGGTTATAACACAGCGTAGCGTAGTCCTACTAGAGTTCCAACGATGTGTAGAGTGGTCCCGGGAGCGTAACATCACAGCGCAGCGTAGTCCCGCTGAGGTTACAGCTCAGCGTAGCGTAGTCCCGTTGAGGTTACAGCTCAGCGTAGCGTAGTCCCGCTGAGGTTACAGCGCAGCGTAGCGTAGTCCCGCTGAGGTTACAGCGCAGCGTAGCGTAGACCCGCTGAGGTTACAGCTCAGCGTAGCGTAGTCCCGCTGAGGTTACAGCTCAAAGTAGCGTAGTCCCGCTGAGGTTATAGCGCAGCGTAGCGTAGACCCGCTGAGGTTACAGCGCAGCGTAGCGTAGACCCGCTGAGGTTACAGCGCAGCGTAGCGTAGTCCCGCTGAGGTTACAGCGCTGCGTAGCGTAGTCCCGCTGAGGTTACAGCGCAGCGTAGCGTAGTCCCGCTGAGGTTACAGCTCAGTAGCGTAGTCCCGCTGAGGTTACAGCGTAGCCTAGCGCGGGTTAGTACCCGCAGCATAGCCCAGGTCCTACTAGGGTCATAGCGCATGAGCGTGCGCGTGTGCGTGGTGCGGCGGCTGCTGGTGCGGGTGGGGGAGGCCATGGGGGGCGCCGCCCGCCGCGTGCTGCCGGCCCTGCGGGGGGACATGTTATAGATATCTTCGAGACAAAGCATAATTATCTAAATCATAGACTAAAGAAGAGAAGCTAAAATTATCAGCTCTACGCTCTACCACAAAAAGAGTAGCATTATCTTATTTTAAAAAGCACAAAAACTCATTATTATGACATTTAAAATTGACAAATCTTACCAATTTGCTATTCTCTTAACAAAAAGACGCAAAAGCTACTATGTACTATGGATCGCTGCTGTATTGCCCTAAAATTGACCTGCACTAGGCACAATAGTGGCTGTCTAAATAACAGAATAGTCCCCAAGGTCAAAATCAATAGACTAGGGTCAACTCACGACATTCGTCAAAGAAATACGTGATTTTTAGTTTTTTGTGTTGAGGGCGTGCCTATATTGATAGATTTTTGAAAACGAAGTTAGGAGCTAAAGAATAAATATGTATAAAATTTTGCATTGCAACAGCTACGGTTTCATAACAGCATAGCTGATTTCAGCAATCGTTTTTTATCGATTGTTTGCTTTTTATCTTAACACTATTAAAAAATCAAAGATTCAGTTTTGATCAGTGATTACAAATCTACATTCTGTCTAAAACATTTAGAGTTATTAAACGTGGCTTGGTACAGTGGCGATCTAGGTAGGCGTAATACTTCCGGTTTTTCTGTATTGCAAAATAGCTCTTGTTCTTTGGTAATACAGTCTAGGGCACACGAGACCATAGACAAATCTGTTACGCCGTCCTAGACCGCCACTTTACATTGATAACTTAATAGCGAATTGATAAGAGTTAGCTACACTACCTGCAAATACACATAGTAGTCGTAAGGCTGGTGGAGGGGCCAGCAGCGCTGCGGGGGCACAGGGTACAGGGGGGGCACGGGGTACAGGCTCCCCCCTAACTTGTTCCTCAAAATGCGGCTGATGGAGGAGACAGAAGGCACGTTGTACTTGTCGCAGACTCCGTCGGCCAGGAGGCGGTCTCGGATCTCCCACGCGAATATGCCCGGGTCCTTCGCTTTTAACTGCTTTATGTAGGATACTACCTGTTGAAGGTTAAATGATTAGTTCATTGATAGTTCGGTTACTGTATTGCTTCCTTTCAGACGAAAACACGTCCACTGCTGGACAAAGATGCTCCCCCTACTTATCAGCAGAAGAACAATTATTGCGGGGTATTTTTGTCATAATATACTTAGACTAGAGGCTGCCCCGCGGTATTCCCCGCGCAGATTTCTTATAAACACAAAAATCCCGTTTTTTCCCGTTCCCGTGGGAATTTCGGGAAATCCTTTCTTAGTGCTCACCTACACTCCCTAAGGAACCTACATGCCAAATTTCAGCTTTGTACGCCCAGTAGTTTCGGCTCTGCGTTGTCTGTCAGTCAGTCAGTCAGTCAGTCAGTAACGGAAGAGTTTTATATATATTGATAGGATTATTAGCTCTTCATGTTTTTCAATTATAGATGGAGATGGGGTGGTAGTTGTTGTGGTAGGTTCAATTGCTGTTATTTACTCAAAATGTATAAATAATCCATTTTCATTTCAAGGAAAACTTTAGCGCTAAAAAGGCTATCCATGATGTTTGCTGGGAAAAGTGGGGCACACAGAGAAAAAACTTGAAAACTGAATATAAATCACAAACAGTTTAAATAGACTGCCTTATTGAAAATTGTATTTAATTTAGATTTAATCTAAATTGTTCAATCGCGAGATTGCTTACACTAGATAAAAACTTATGGAGTGCATTATGTCGTAGTAAGATTTGATAATTAGGTTTTTTGCAAAAAAAACTAGGGATTTTGCGAAAACCCGGATAATTTGATATAAGCATTACTTTTTTTTCAATCATCCTGACGTAAAGCAGTTTTTTTGCAAAAAAACCTAGTATAATTGAAAAATTTGAAAACTGCCTTAACTCTGATTGGCTAGATTTATTGCTTGCTGGTAAACTCTTATTCTGATTGGTTCTCTGTAGCGTCAAAGGATATTTTAACGAACCAATCAGAATAAGAGTTTACCAGCAATAATAATCTATCCAATCAGATTATAGAAAGGTTTCAAAGTTTTCAATTTTACTATTTTTTTTTTGCAAAAAAACTGCTTCATGTCAGGATGATTGAAAAAAAAGTAATGCTTATATCAAGTTATCCGTGTTTTCGCAAAATCCCTAGGTTTTTTTTGCAAAAAACCTAATTATCAAATCTTACTACGACACATACAATTGTTCTTGTGTTTAGTGGTTGAACAACTAGGTATCAGCGATTAAAGAATTGGGACTTAGTTGGTGGTTCATTGGTACCTTAGGCGTGGTAACTCTCGGCTTGGAGCCGCCGATGGCTCCAGGCAGGATGGAGCCGGTCTCGTGGTAGCGCGCCAGGATCTTCGACACGCAGCCGTGGGAGACCCGCAGCTGCCGGCTTATGTCGCAGGGTCTACAGACAAAACAAATTATTATGAATAAGTACGTAGTGAAGAGCTTCATTATCTCACCCGTAAGACGCTGTTAGTCTTTGCGAAAGGGATGTGAGTGATTTCTGGCTAGCGTTGTATAAGTGCTATCTCCATACGTTTTTCTGCTATTAGAGTTGGTCTGTGCTTCTGTGGACTGTTTTTTCCACATTCCCTTGCCTGGAGCTGCATGGGAGACAAGATTACCCTGAGCCACCTCCATTTGTTTATGAAGCATGACCTAGAACCTGTATCTGTGGTGTCCAAACATATAAAATACTTACAAACATAACCAAACAGTGATATCCATCATCACGATGTTTACCAACCCTGAGAGTCGAACCCGGCACTCCGAAGTTACAGTTAACATCACTGCCAACTGAACAACGAAGGTTGATTGATTGATTGATTGATTAACATATTTATTCGATGAAACAGTTACAGATTACAACATTTACAACATATAAAAAAGGAAAAACAAACTTAGAGATAACATAAAAAGGTTGAACATATATTTGGCTCTCTCTATACAATTTTATAATTGCACTGTAACCGCATCACAGAAAGGGCTCTGACTCAGCATGTGCTACAAACATAATATCTGTAGCGCTGATTTTCAGCCAGGACCCAGAGTGAAAAACCCGAAACCCAAAACGCATGCACATGCATATCTAAATAAATATAATAATAAAATATATATAATATAGCTATATGTATGTATTATAAACATAATAATTACAGTATTCAATCTACATAGTAATTAGGTCTTTGCATAATAATATAAAGTGTATTATTTTTTATGACAAAATAGTATTTAATATTAAGGTGGTAACTCTCGCCATGGCGCGAAATTCAAATTATTTCGCGTTCTTGGGTGGTATATTTATGATGGATACTCGGAGACAAGCTGACCCTTTGTCACGCACGATAGTATTTTTATGGTCTAGGACCACACTCTTTCGTGTTGTAAATAAAAGATCTTGATTAACTCATACCCTATTATATTGACTTCTAAATAATCTATGGGTGGGTGAGACCGAATGCGAACTGATATTATACAAGGTGGTGGCGGAAATGCCTAAGTAAGTCAAAAGAGGTACTATATCGTACAGTATTAAAATAAATTCTATAAAATGTTAAGGTGATCAAAGTAGTTACCTGATCCCAAGTTGCGCAAGCTCGACAATCCGCAGTCGCACAGCGTTGGGCAGCGGCCTCCCGTTGACGAACACTCCGCCGAGCTGGTTCACCTCGCCGTACTGCTGGGAGCCGGGCGCGCCCATGCTCGCGCCGGTCATGCCCGCGCCGCCTTCTGTACACAATGTTCAGCCAAACGTTATGAAAAGAACCAGCTTCTATGACTTTATAAAACTTAAGATTAAGAAATTAGAAAAGTATAGGTAGTAAGATCCATTTTGTTCATTTATATCAGCCTTGAGATATCCACTGTTGGACAAAGGCCTCTTCCCACAATGATAAAAAATTGGAATAGGCTGACTTAAAAATTTGGAAGGGGTTGGTTGGCGATCGCAATATGGCACTTGTTCTTCGCTGGTTAAGTTTAATAGTGATATACACTTTCTTGAAACTTAAGATTTGTATAAGATCAAATATTTTATCTAGCCTACACTTTGTAACCTTGCAACTAAACTAAGCATTTATCACATTAATTCATAGTTAAGTAAGTTTTTCTTTATAAATTAATAAATTTAATTAGAGCGTAAGCTTCCCCGCAAAACAATCTTTGTTGTTTGGGGAAAAATGTAAAAAAAAACCTTGTGAGAAGAGAAAATAAAAGATATTAAAAAAAAAAAACCTATAGTTATAGTAGTGATAAGAGTGCTTTATTTTTGTTCTATCGCCTAAATATGTTGAATATCGTGAAAGGATCCTAAAAATAATGTAACTAATTTGTATGTTTAATTATATCCGAACGAAGAATTGGCTTGAATAAAATATATCTAAGTGTAAGTAAGCCTCTGCACCGGGCACCGCCCATCGCCCAATCAATATATATAAAACTCTTCCGTTACTGACTGACTTATTGACTGACTGACAGACAACGCAGAGCCGAAACTACTGGGCTTAGCGGGCTGAAATTTTGCGTCTAGGTTACATAAGGGGTGTTGGTGAACACTAAGAAGATTTCCCGAAATTCCTACGGGAACGGGAAAAAACGGGATTTTAGTGTTTATGAGAAAATTGCGCGGGAAAAACCGCGGGGCAGCCTCTAGAACTACACAATCAATTACCTATCTACCTACTAATTTAACACAATTGTAATTGATCTATCGATCTTCAATTATTAAAGTTTTAGTTTGTTTCAGATAAGTATGAAATGTTTTTACCCAACTATCAATCATATTTGATGATATATATATATATATATATTTTTAATATCTTTGTCTTTGTCCCGAAAATCGTCACTGAGCTCTAAAAGGCGAATTCTAGAGGTGACCGTCACCGCCTGCGCAGACGCATGTGTGTCCCGTGACGTCACAGGGCGACGGCGGGGCGGCGCGGGGCGGGGCTGGGCGGGGAGGTGTCAAGTTGCACCCGGGGTCACTTTTGTCTACGCGACACCGCGGCGGACGTTTGATGACATTTGTTTAAAAGGCTACGATAAATTTTAGCATCTTTGTTTTATTGTCAGCGGATTTTGTTTCAAAAAGTTAAGGTTTTCTTCTTCTCTAAATAAAATTAATTTGATTGTTTGTGTTTTAGGCTCCAAACCACTATATAATACTGCTCCGTGGCTCAGTTGGAAGTGATGTAGACCGAGTAAGCGCGTGCACCCGGGTTCGATTCCCGGGCGGGGCGAATATTGATATGATGAATATCGATGTTTGTTTCCGGTCTGGGTGTAATGCTCGTCTGTGTGTTTCGGGTACCCTAGATACAGGTTCTTCCTAGTTAGGGGATCTGAGTGTGATGTATTATTATTATTAATATGATTGATTGATCGATCATAATAATAATAATAACGAACATTACCAAAGTTATATAAGTTATATAAACCCATTTAAGTTAAAGGTGGCTTTTGCTTAGCACATTTGCTTGCAGGAGATGATCGAATCCTGTTTACTAACTTTTTCAGCATTTATGTCTTCTACGAATATAAATAGAACACAAAGATGAAAAACAATCAAAATAGTAGCGCGGGCGCATCTCCGGTATCCGCCTAATAACTGTCAATGTGACAGAAGTTGACATGACAGCCGCTTGATATGAGGAGCCGCCACTCCGGAGTCGCGAGTGTGACGGAGGGAGGGCTCGGGTTACACTTCGTTTAGATCCGGACTGACTCATACATGTCGAATGTTAGGAACTATTAAGATAAACGTCATGTCTCTTGCACTTTCTTCTCTTTGCCTGCTCTATTAATACTGCTAATATGTCGCCAATAGCCATTGTACTGCCTCCTCCTTGGGTCAGTTGGCAGTGAAATCGACTGAGACACTAAGACTGAGCACCGGGTTCGATTCACGGCCGCGGCGCTTTTCAATTATTAAATTAAAAATTATTTTCTACAAAAAGGAACCCGCCTTCAATAAACTGACACATACATCACCTGAGCACTTCCTCTTTTTCGAAGTCGGTTAAAATAGGTATTAAAACCTTCTCGTGAATGTAACAAATACTTTTTTGTAAACCGCATCAAAATCGGTTTAGCCAAACGCAAGATAATGGCGGACAAACATACACACAGGTCAAACTGATAACCTCCTTCTTTTCTGAAGTCGGTTAAAATCACTCTGTATCTTTCTTGTTAATTTCTACACTGAAATTCATGTTATTGGTACATTAAATAGTTCTTGTAATTATTCGTCGTGAATAATTTGATAATTTTCCCTATTCGATAATTCTGTAGTTGGGTTGCAAACTGATTTATAGCAATACATCTCCCAATCTGAAGTGTAGGCGCGGACAGTTTACGCAGATTCCTGTCACCAGTAACATATCCCCTGTCTCGTTAGACGTGGCTTTGTTTTTCTCGTCTCGGACGAGTGTGCTGTCCTCGCCGTTTTGTCGCACTCTGTGATAATTTGTCGCGCGACAGCGGCGGTGATGCCGCGGGCGTGCTCATTCTTTTGTTTTGGATGTCAATTCTAATCGCGTTGAAGTGAATTTTGTAGTTTCCATTTAATTTAATACACGGTTAGATTATTAACAGTTATGGTTGTATTTAAACATAAGGGATACTTTTAAAATATCCATCTTCTTTAAATTTTCAGCGATAAAAGCTGATCCGGAATGACTTGCATCTCAGGCTAAGAACTCTATCTACTTTTTGAATTAAAAGACATCATGGGGACATATTAAATATTAGAGAGCTTAGTGGAATGTTCCGAAAAAATCTAGTACTTAGCATTGTTAACTTATTTAGAGTTTAACTTAGTTTCCCACCATTTTAACTGCTACTTGAAGTGTCAGTTTATATTCCGGTAGCCCGCGCTCTCGTGCTCAGAGTGCAAATTGTCTCGACAACGTACAGAGCACCTCATTTGTCCGCCTCCCGATATATCCTTCATCCAGCCAGTTATAAAAAAAGGATTCATACATCCTCCTTGCAGAATATTGACAATTAGCGATAGGTATATACTGGCTTGAAATTTTTTCTTTTGTTTAGAATTAAGAGAGCAACGATTCTCTCTCGAACTCTTTTAAATTTTTAAACGTTTATTTTTCGAAAAAAAAAACCCTCGATTCTTTATGACGGACCCCGTTTCCTTGCAGCTTCTTTTTTCAAATTTAAATCTCGTATATTTAACAGCATTTAATTTCATATCTAAGTATCGAATTTTGCCATCTATCTTAGTAGGGATAAAAATATGTGCCAAATTAGGTACAGGATCGGATGGATGCATGAAAAATAAGATACATGACAAGAATAAAACCATTAGGACTCTTGTCCTAAGTTAAAGAGTTTTACAAAGAATATACTGTATAATGTGTACATCAAAATGTCATCTGTAGAGCTGTAGACTCGTCTAATTTGCCGACAGCCGGTACTTTTTGACTTTTTGCACATATGCATCACTCCGCCGGGCCGGGCCGCGGTAGCTTGACGGAGAGCGGACATTAATATGTATGTTCAGGCTATAAAGATAAATTATTGACTAGGGTGGATTCAGTCCATCATCTCAGCCCTGAGAAGTCCACCTGTTGGATATAGGCGTGTCCAGAGAACCTTCTTAGGGCGAGATTTTCCACAATCGTCACGCTTGGCAGAGGCGATCGCAGTATGGATTTTCAAGTTTTTCAACGAAGGACGCTGTGCCGTCTTTCATGTGTTCCCTTAGTCGCCTTTTACGACATCCATGGAAGAGACGGAGTGGTGGAATTCTATGCCGCAAGCACACGGCAAACTCCTAGTTCGTAATCATTCGTAAATTAGGTTTTTGGTTTTACCACTTAAATCCCATGAACTTACTCTTAACCAAATATAACTAAGTTCTCTTTTTTTTCAGTACAATACGTTTTCAGTGGCACACACACGTGGCGGACATTGGCAAAAAACATCGTCCTAAGAATTGTAGCATTTGAGTCCGTGTGACGAGACTTCAAAGGGTTGCGACAATGTTACACTTTTCAGAACTTAGTTTCATTCCTTTTTTCAAGAGCTAATTACAAACAAATGTTTTTCTTCTGAAAGATTACGTTGTGGGGAACCATTTTGGGAGTTTTAGGAGTTAATTGTTACTAAACTGCTAGTTATTAAAATTGTAGTCTTTTTGTAAATAATATTTATAAATGGGTTCTATTCCTGGCAAATCGATGTTTGTTACCTGGTTCTGGTTCTCTGTGTGTTTTTGAGATACAGGTTCTACCTAGTTATGAGGCCCTGTGGCCGTTGATTTTGACGTATTGACGATTTGACGTATGATTCGTTATAATTCATAAATAGTGCATTTTGTGTGTAAGTATAGCTTTTTTTTTCTGGACATTGTGTCCAGGGCGGCGGCGGCGGCAGGCGGCCGCGGCGGCGGCATCGGCGCGTGGCAATCTAAACTATATCGATAAAATAACATATTATTTTGATCGGCCTTTAGTTTTCCTACTTCCAATACTACTAACATTTTATTACCAACATTTAAATGGTTAGCCTTTTCAATATTGATAATAAAATAAGTTGTAAATGCCACTTGTAA
Source organism: Euspilapteryx auroguttella (assembly GCA_951802225.1). Taxonomy (NCBI): domain Eukaryota; kingdom Metazoa; phylum Arthropoda; class Insecta; order Lepidoptera; family Gracillariidae; genus Euspilapteryx; species Euspilapteryx auroguttella. Next base: position 10,311,771 of record OX637658.1, read on the forward strand.
ATATAGAAATGAAATAACCAAGCTAGAAAATAACATTCAATGTTTCTAGTTGATTAGTTATGTTGTCGTGCTTTATCGCCTTCCATATTTATGCGATCGAGAGCGATTTGATGGATCGATAATACACCGAGCGCGATCCGGACGGAAATAATATCGCTTATCTCAGAGAATCGGCTCCTTTGAGTCTGCACTAATTAGTTTGAGACAGAGACGAGGCTATACGATTTCAGTAGTGTTAGAACGGGATAGTGTCGGGGGCAGCCGGCAGCGGCAGGGCGGGCTGCATCTTTCTCTGCGCTGGTGATTTACTGAACTCCTTTGACGTTTTACTGTTGACAGTTACTCGTGTTTTCGGCGAAAATAACGCTCTCATTAATCCAGCGAGCCGAGGGTTCCAGCTTCATATCTCTGAAGCATCGAGTGGACCACAAAGGCCGCGACGGCTCGTTAACGCCGCCGCCGCCCGCTGCCCGCTTCCAGATATCGTCACTATTAATAGCAGGCTCTTGATTAAAATTTCTTAATTTAGTTGTAAAAGAGAAGATGTATTCATCCGTTTGAAGTCCGATTCCTGAATTGTCGTCGCCCATTATCGAGCTCTTGTGTTAATTCGGTGAAACGATATTTTACCCGTCGCGTCTTCGTTGCGTATAGCTCGCGCTATTCAGCAATCAAAATATTTGAAACCTCTGTAACGTTAATAGTTTTCATTAGCTTATTTAAAATCTATAACTTCTCCGTGGCTCTGTTGGCAGTGATTGGACCGAGTAAGCTTGTGCACCTGGGTTCGATTCCCCGGCGGGGCGAATGGGTTATTATTGATATGATGCATATCGATGTTTGTTTCCGGTCTGGGTGTATTGTTCGTCTCTGTGTGTGCTTCGGGACCTAAATGCAGGTTCTTCCTAGTTAGGGGCTCTGAGTGTGATGTGTTATTATTATATTATTATTATTTGCATCTTTACTGTTATCTTGTTAACGTACTTAATATTTAAACAAAAACGAAATTAAAATATAATATCTTTAATTCTCTCTGTAAGTAATCTACGAAAAGCCGACGGCGGCGGCGGCGGCGACGGCGGCGGCGGCGCCTGGGCTGCGATGGCACAGGCGAACATTTATGGCTATGACTGCAAGATCCGCAAAAATTTAGGTACATGAAATATATATCCTTCAGTCATCGGGCTTTACCTCATTTTCAGGCTCTAATGAGCTAGTGGCTCTGCCTAAACCTTCGGGGAATAAAGGCGTGAGATTATGTTAGGTTATCTGGCTTAGAAAGCCAGTTTAGAGACAGATAAGTAAAGTGTGGTACCGGTTCATTGCAGAAAAGTAAGTTGTGCCGGCCTTGTTACGTTATCGCCGGCGCACGCGCAGCCATCTGTTTACGACGGTTTTACGATATTAGAAGCGAGCCCAATCACCGCCTGCCGCGCTACCGTAATGAAAATTACTTTCCGTTGTTGCATTGTATGTTTTCAATTTCTATTAAAATAATAATAGGTTCTAAGGTATTTAATTGATTTTAGACTGCAGAGGTTGGCAATAGTTGGCATACATAAAGTAATGTCGATATAATATTGGTTAAGACATTATACGACAAATAAATCGAACGACCGAACGAACAGAGTCTATCTCTTTGATATAGCACACTGAGGAAAAGGGACAGTCATATGTCAGTCGCGCACATCGGTTACTACATTTTATTGGAAAAATAATAAATATTGAATATCTTTTTAATTATTACTTTTAAATCAAATCTGAATTGCCAGAATTTGATTTTGTTTATTATCGTTATTTGTAGGTAGTTTTAACAAAAACTAGTAAGTAATTTCGAAGAACTAGCTATTCCCGTTTTTTGGAAAGGTTATCTTTGACAAAAAAAATGTATCGAGGTTTTTTGATTCCAGTAGCGTGTTTCTCAATTATAAAAAACTTTGTTATATCCTCAAAAAGGTTATATTAAAATTTCAGAGCTTAACCTCCTATAGATTAAGAGATTTACTTGATTTAAAAAACCTTCAAAACTCATATAGCGTCTTAATGCGCGCGCACTTACAAAAAGATGATGTCGTGTAAATACAGCAGCGATTTAAAATATTTATCGACGGCAGCAGTTTAGGCCTGTTTGACGTTGGAACGGATTGTTTGTTTTGATTGCACGGACAGATAGCAAAACTAAGAGGCCCCGAATTTTGCGAAACTTTGTTAGTTCAAACCGCCCGCCCAAAGCCCGCAGCATAGCCCCAACTCCGAGTTCGATTCTCGTTTGTTTATTAGGTAGAGTGACGGCGCCGCCAGTGTTTGCCAACCTGCTGCTCCAACAAATAGATTTATGCTCTCAAGAGATGCTCGGACGAATTTATGATTTCAACATCTTACGGTAGAAATAAAATGCGCAATGCTGCACTGTGATAACGGCTTGATTTATAAGTATTTTTACTGAGCACGAACTAGATAATATAATGAATTAAAAAATTGTCTTAAATAATTTAATACATACACACATACATAATCTCACGCCTTTTATTCCCCGAAAGGTTAGGCAGAGGTACCAGCTCAAGAGCCGGACCCACGTTTAGCCGAGTTTATGCTTTTATTACCAACGTGACAAGGGGCCAGCTTGTCGCCGTGGTTATACCAACCACTACTGCGGCCGGGACCAACGGCTTAACGTGCCTTCCGAAGCACGGAATCATCTTACTTTTCGGACAATCAGGTGATTCAAGCCTGCAATATCCTATCCAACCGAAAACAACCACAACGTGATTTTTGTGAGAAATCAATATGTGGTGCTTTCTGCGGGGATCGAACCCACAACCTTCCGTGCCCTAATCAAAGGCGCGACGCGCTACGCCACTGAGCTACGGAGACGATAATAATTTAATAGCGTTAAGGAAATTTTCCATGACACCAACCGTAGCAGTAGACTCGTCCCAGCTGAAGGCTCACTAATTGGAGCAACACTGATCTCCAGAAATAGCCGCATAACAAATCAAATCCTTTCAAACCAGAAGCTGGCATAGAGGAACAAATCACCGATTGCAGTTCGTCGATATAAGTGACATTCCGGCTGGCACGGGGCCGGGTATTTATACCGCTCGGCACGCGCCAGAACGCTGTCGATAATAATTAGTTAGACATGAGTTATGGCTTGACAGTTTAAAGAGGTTAATAAGGGCCACCTGAAGGGCAAACGGCACTCGAAGATGGCAAGAATTTCAGCGGCCATGAGATTAATGGCAGAGCCTCAGCTGCAGAGCGGGTCTCTCATTAAACTGATCTAGAGCTAATTAACGGAGGCAGGTAATCAATTTACAATTACATTTGTTTTTCGTTTTTGCTGGTGATAGTTTGGTGTGGACCCCGTGGCTTCCCCAGCGCAATTGATTTCAAACCGCAAGATCTCGTAGGCTTTTCGGAATATAAAATAGTATCATATGTCCGTATTTTGGCATAGCAACCTTACTACCAATTTTTAATTCACATCAGTTTAGTAAAAGCGTGATTGCCCTACACGAGTTTTACATTTATCTTTATAACAACAAACAACAACAACACATCACACTCAGAGCCCCTAACTAGGAAGAACCTGTATCTAGGGTACCCGAAACACACACAGAGACGCACATTACACCCAGACCGGAAACAAACATCGATATTCATCATATCAATATTCGCCCCGCCCGGGAATCGAACCCAGGTGCACACGCTTACTCAGTCCACATCACTACCAACTGAGCCACGGAGCAGTCAAAAATAAAAAGTAATAAAAAGTTTTATTATAATAAAAAGTATGGATTTTTCTACTTTCGAATTAGCTTTCTACTCTAAATGCAATCATACACAAACACAGAGCATTTTAGCTGCCGATGAGTCCCCAATCGGTTCAATGTAAACCATCGGCGCGGCGACGGCGGACGGTAGCTCTGTTGACTCGGCGGTGTTTTTGTCGCTGTGTGGTCCCCTCGAGGGTACTCCAGCGGCCACGGAGCTCCCGGTGCTCTCTGCCGCATCGCCGCTGATGGCACTCCTTGCAAACTCGGGTTACAATGTGTTTGTCTAATTATTAGTCGCAAGCTCGCTCATAGATCTGTATCCTTTGATTCGATCGTCTTATTCATGAGCAAAGTCAATCAATGCGATTTTCCCTAGGAACCTGAACTGAAACCTCTTTTTTATGAAAGAGAGGTGCCTTTTTGAAATTTAGAACTTCAAACCTTGTTGTAATGAGCTGAAAATCCATTTTATGGGATGCCGAAGGCCGAAACGTGATACAGTCAGTACGCGATTTATGAAAAAAAAAAGCGTCTCTCCACTCAGCGCTCTACATAGGTCTGTGAATGTGTCATATGGACTATGCCCACCAGAGAAAAGATAAGCAATTACGCCCACCCGCTGCCTAACTCCTGGGGTATTTCGAGATTTAGGCAATAGGGCGCCAATCACACATTGTCATGGCTATTCCTGATGATGATAACCCTGTGATAACACAATCTAAAGGCTGATTCTACGGTGATGCACAGAAAAATAACACATCCACACTCAGAGCCCCTAACTAGGTAGAACCTGTTTTTAGGGTGGCCAAAACGTATACAGAGACGATCAGAAACCAGACCGGAAACAAACATCGATATCATCATAACAATGTTCGCCTCGCCAGGAATCGTACCTAAGTGCACACGCTTCTCAGTCCACATCACTGCCAACTGAGCTACGGAGCACAGTCTGGAGCAATGTTAAGATAGTACCTAATAAAGGCATAACAACAGAATATTGGTAACTTTAAGTTCCCTTTGCATCTAAAGGGGCATTTCATTAGTAATCGAGGTGGATCGTCGAGTGGTCAGCGCGGGGGGGGCGGTGCGACGCGCGGGGGACGCGGTTGTTTGCCGCCATTACGCGCTGTTGACAGTCGGTGGCAACGGCTAATGCGTGCGCAAACAAAGCACTCGAGCTGCGTGCGCGCCGGTCAGTGAGAAACGCTGTGAGATGGGTAGTTGGTACTGATTTCTACTTTTTATTGAACAGGAGATTTTGTAATCAGATATTTAGGTACCTAGTTTCAATGTCCGGAAAATTTGACATTCGCAAGGTACCTGCCTACTTGAAATTTAATGAAAATTAAACATTAGCAAAGTTTTATTTAGCTAGCTCAATAGATGCACTCTTGATTAAAGAATATGCCAATGCAATCTACGTCTCCATTTTCCAGAGGCTTGCCATTTGCGAGTAATTTGACTGAAATTTGTTTCACTGCTTCGTAGCTCAGTTGGCAGTGATGTGGACTGAGACGCGGGTGCACCTTGGTTCGATTCCCGGCGGCGGGGCGAACATTATTATTATGAATATCGATGTTTGTTTCCGGTCTGGGTGTTATGTTTGAAAAAATAATGAAAAATGAAAAATATTTATTTAAAAACACAATGTAACAATTTTAAATAAGAAAATGTAAATATGAATAAAGGTTTGTCTCTGTAATGTTTCAGGCACCCTAAATACAGATTCTTCCTAGTTAGCGGCTCTGAGTGTGATGCGTTATTCTTTTTGATTACGTTAATAAGTATGGTATTAATTTTAAATAATGATAAATTGTTTGATTGCAATAAAACGTCTATCTTTATAAGGTTCCATCTTTTTTTAATGTACCTAATTTATTTTTTATAAACTCTGTGTAACAATAGGATTCGATTGGAAAAAAAACTGCTGCCACTAGCCACTCTACTAAACCAACAAAATGCGCCTGAGCCGCCCTAAAATAAACCAGTGGCCCTTAATGCGATTAGCGCAGCAAATGGCCGCAAATACGCCTCTGATTTAATACAAAAAATAACTTCTCCAAACGAGATTATATCCTAAGCAGTGGAGCAAAAAGTACATAATCCCTTGCTTGATGTTAATCGAGTTTTTGTGAAGTTGGAAAAGTACAAACAACCTGATTGAGGGGAAACTGTAACTTTAGATGGTTGCTTTAGGGGCTGATGCGCCGGCGCCGGCATTGGTGCGACCATGACGATATAAATACAAGGGATTTTTTACCTATTCAAACCATTACACTGAATTTAGTAGCTCAGTAGGCAGTGATGTGGACTGAGTAAGCGTGTGCACCCGGGTTCGATTCCCGGGCGGGGCGAATATTGATATGATGAATATCGATGTTTGTTTCCGGTCTGGGTGTGATGTTCGTCTCTGTGTGTGTTTCGGGTACCCTAGATACAGGTTCTTCCTAGTTAGGGGCTCTGAGTGTGATGTGTTATTATTATTATTATTAGAGTTTCAGAAATCGGAAGTAGCTTGGATTGTTAATACCTACTTGCTCTATTAGAGAAAGACAGAATATTACTAGTAACTATTATAAAATCTGTGCTATAACACACTTAGCCCCTAACTAGGTAGAACCTTTATCAAGAATTAAGGGTACCCTAAACACATACAAAGACCGCGTAGAGGAAACAAACATGGATGGATATCCTTCATAACAATTTTAGCTCCCGTCGGTAATTGAACTCGGCCTCTGAAATCAACATCATACTAGCTGAACTACGAAGGCTGGGGCCATGGTGAACTGAGAATCCATATAAATTAAAGTATTTTTTTTAATCATGCTTTTATTTAAATGCGCTGAAGGAATGAAATAAACTTATCCTTTAAAACTTTTAAGTTACCCTAATATTGGTTAATTTATTTTTATTTTATTATAACATTACTTGTGCTAGCTATGCTTGACAAGTGTCTGTTTCTATTAATCTAATGTTCCCAGAAATTCATTGACCCTTAATGCAAATAATCCTAAAAAAAAACTTATTACTTCAGAAATCCGCAATATTGGATTTAGAGTGATGCTCAATTTCTATTGATAACAGCATCTCACACTAAACCCGCTTCTAGAACTTCCAGCTTGCAACGAACACTGAGTATTCTAATGGCTATTTTATACGGTGCGAGCTAGTGTACTGGCTGGACTACACTACACGAGCAGCTCGCCTGGCGAGTGGACACCTACTCGGTTTGTTTTTTTTTTATTTTGTTTGTAACTCGCACGTACAGTTGCGGACACGGTCGGCGTAACACTTCCGGTTTTTCTGTATTGAAAAATAGCTCTTGTTCTTTGGTAATACAGTCTAGGGCTTACGAAACCATAGACAAATCTGTACGAGTTACTCGAAAGCTCCATCCAAACGGTGCGAGTTACTGCAGTGCAGCCTGTTGTAGTATGTACTTGTATCATAGTGTGTGGGTACCTAATTAATATATTGATGTGGGTATATCGAAATAAACCAGTTGCATTACAGACGTCTGTCTTTGAATGTTACTCCTCTGCTCCCAAATACTACACAGCCAATCGAAAGACTGACTCGTACGCTAGCTCGCATGTTGTGAACCAGCTAAGAGCCGGCCTTCAGAGTAGCTGCACTGCAGTAACTCGCACCGTTTGAACAGAACTTACGAGTCACTCGTACGTGCGAGTTTTTAGAGCGGAATCAAATCGACTATTCAGACGACAAGGGCTTGGTAGGTGAGTCGGAAGATCTGTACTACCGAAGGCCAATGTCGGGTTATCTTGTACAGCGCGGGTTATCTACCGCGCGTCACGTCTGCGCACGCGCCTGCCTCACCACGACGGACGCTAAAATTACAAACACAACATACCACGCCCCGCCTGCATAGGACTACTTTTACTTGTGTACTGTGCTTAATCTTGATTTTCAACCTTTCTTAAAAAAAAGGAGGTTATCATGTATGTATGTTTGTCCGCAATTATCTCGTGTTTGGCTGAACCGATTTTGTTGCGGTTTTCAGCAATGTATTTGTAAAATTAAGGAGAAGGTTTGAGTACAATTTTAACCGATTTCGATAAAGAGGATTTTCTCAGTTTATGTTTGTGTCAGTTTGTTAAAGGCGGGTCTCTTTTTGTAAAAAAGAACTTATTGACCAAATGTGGATAAAACACAAAATCAGTAACTCGATCCGTCTTGCAAAAACAATGTAGGTACTTACAACAATGTGAGAGATGGTTTTTTAGCTGCGGGAAGTCATTCAAACTTTATTTACAAACGAATACCTACTTTCGCCAGAATAAATAAAAAAACGTGAAAAAATTTCAATTTTGCGCCGCCTTAAAATAGTGTATTGCACTCAAACATATAAACATACCTAGACAATGGACACGAATATTGGCCCCTTTTTGTTTTTGTTACAGGGAGAAAAGCCTTACGCCAGATCCCGCCAGGAACCGATCCCAGACTAGCAAGGTCTCATTTAGGGAGACGCGGCGCATAGAAATAAAAACTGGAACTGGATTTTAAAAAGGTTTGTTAAGTACTTTAATTTATTTACATTATGTAATTCTGCAGAGATTTGGTATTTTTTTACAGGTTTTCCTGTACCTACCCGAATGCAAGTGATCTGAAGCTGTTGACGCAGGCGCGCGATAACCCGCGTCGACCCGCGATACCGCGCTATGCCGCTCCATACAATTTAATATGTATGTACTTGTCTCCTGACTACTTGGATACTGGACGTTGAAAAATAACCTTCGATAAAGTGAAAATAGTCTTAATTTATTAAACACGTTGACCTACAGAAAAAACTGCCCATGTACAGTCACGGACTAGGAGGCCGTAACAGATTTGTCTATGGTTTCGTCAGCCCTAGACTGTATTGCCAAAGAACAAGAGCTATTTTGCAATACAGAAAAACCGGAAGTGTTACGCCGATCGTGTCCGCCACTGTACATGGGTGTAGAACATTAAACCGACAAACAATCTATCTTCTAAATATATTAAAAATTAATCGCAAAATGTGTTGGTAGGCGCATAACTTACCAACGCCGGGATTAATTTTACCAATTCTTTTTTTTAATGTTCTTTGAAGTGCATACATGGTTTTGATGGCTTAAAATATCGGGATAATTACCGGGAAAACAACAAAGTAATAGGTTAGGCGTTACGAAGTTCGACGGCTCGACTAGTCTATACCAATATTATAAAGAGGAAAGATTTGTTTGTTTGTTTGTTTGTTTGTTTGTAACGAATAGGCTCCGTAAAAACTGAACCGATTTGAAAAACTCTTTCACTGGTAGGAAGCTACACTATCCCCGAGTGACATAGGCTATATCAGATTTTCAAAATAATTAGGGATCCTTACTTAAACTCGATTAATGTAGCCCAAGGTGCATTTTTTCCGTTGTTTACATATTTTGACAGTTGGTGGTTTGTTTTTGTTTGTTATTTTTAATTAGCCCATTCTGGACAATCAAAAGAACATAGTCTATAGAGCCAAATGTTTAGTAGTATCTTAAATTCTGTGGCGTAACGAAGTTCGCCGGGTCGACTAGTACGATATAAAGATAGCTTGGATTGTCTAAATCGCATGCATTTTTCGGAATTTTTACATTCTTTCACATGTCCTACTAAACTTATACCACAAAAAGTGTTCTTGTTGGAGTAGGCGAGCACATGGAATGGACACGCGAACGCAGGTCGCGATTCATTCTTCAAATGCGCAGAAATCTTCTGTATAATAATTGTAAGTACCTACCATTATAATCTTACCAAAAAGGATCCTGTTAGGTTACTTTAGCATTAAGATTTAGAGAATTCCGTTATAAAAACAACCGGCTCACCTGGACCCGTATTCTCATAAAAACTAATGAACATGGACATGGAATGATAATTGTCTAATTTCAAATTTTTGCATTTATCAAAACAATCTATCAGCTCTCGCGACCGCCATACCATGTAGAACCATTTCGCCTTTTGGCAATTCTTGTAGGTAACTCTACAATTTGCTCTTGCTCGCCATTTGCAGCTTTAAATAAGTAAGCCGGATTATGCTATCAAATATTCTTAATTTGACAGCGAATATTACCTTATATTACAACTAGTCGACCCGGCGGACTTCGTACCGCCTTACCCATTACTATGTTGTGCATGTTTTATACATGTAAACCTTCCTCTTGAATCACTCTACATTTTAAAAAAAAACGCAATAAAATCCGTTGCATAGTTTTAAAGATTTAAGGGCTTAGGTAATCGGTGCGAAACTAGCGCCACTCGGAAATCAAAAATATGCGACTTTGAGTCCCTCGATAATCTTGCTGTTTTCTAGCTTTTAGGACATGGTCTTAGAAATATTGTTTTACAAAACTAAAGTGGCTACTTTAGGCAACACACGGGTTTTTGCTAAAGTTTTGGAACCTGAAAGCTACACAACAGAGCCTTAAAAAATCTAAGCAAGATTATCTAGGGAGTCAAAGACGCATATTTTCGATTTCGGCCATGGTTAAGAAGATATTAATTATTTACCGAAGTGGCGCTAGTATCGAAACTATTTATAAGAAGTAGCTCTGTTGTATATTAGCATTATGGTCTTTCGCTTAGTGTATTCCAATTTTCGTTTGCACTTTTGAAAGATTAAATTATCATCATCAAAACTACGCATGTTCTGTAATTTCTCTAAACACATCCTAAGAACTACGTACGTATAATGACGTAGATTTAGGTACTTATCTATAATCGTACGATGTTACCCTATGCCCTGTAGCGGTGACCCTAGTCGGGGTGGCTTCCAATCTTTAATGAACAATCATTGATATCAGAATTGATCGTCATATGACTAGTATGACGTCAGAACATGTTGTCTACGATGATAAGCTAAGCAAGCCATTCAAGAAGCAAAACAATGTATTATTGGAAGAGGTAGTACCTAGTACCAATAGTTTTAGTTTAAAGAATATAACGCATCACATTCAGAGCCCCTAATTAGGAAGAACTGTATTGACCATATCTATGCCGATTTCACTTTTTTTTTAATACTAGAGTTTCGATACGAGAAACTCTTTCCATCATAGACAAAGAAGAACGCTGCGCTTCCTACATAACATTACTTATCTCAGCTTTCCACAATGTCTGCGCTAGGGGAAATCTGTGGGCAGCTCAGAGTAAGGAAACCGCCGCCACGCTTGTGGGGAGACATGGGGGAGACAGAATAGCATAGAAAACACTTTTTTCCATACAAAGTAATATACCTACCTACAAGAGTACATTATTAAATCTAGGGTGCAGACAAATTGAATTTGCACGCAATATCGCTAAAAGCTATTTCTTCCAGACAACCCACTAGACATAATATCCAGGAGTGGACGTCATTTGGTTGTTGTGCTGATGATGAAAGACTTGGCGTGACTTCTCATACACACACAAATCACACATCAGATAACGGAGAAAGTTCAAGAAATCCAATAAATCTAAAATTGTATGAGTAAAGTATTTATTTATATTTAGTAGCTCAGTGGCGTAGCGCGTCGCGCCTTTGATTAGGGCACGGAAGGTTGTGGGTTAGATCCCCGCAGAAAACACCACATATTGATTTCTCACAAAAATCACGTTGTGGTTGTTTTCGGTTGGATAGGACATTGCAGGCTTGAATCACCTGATTGTCCGAAAAGTAAGATGATTCCGTGCTTCGGAAGGCACGTTAAGCCGTTGGTCCCGGCCGCAGTAGTGGTCGTTATAACCGCGGCGACAAGCTGGCCCCGCCTCACGTTGGTAATAAAAGCATAAACTCGGCTAAACGTGGGTCCGGCTCTTGAGCTGGTACCTCTGCCTAACCCTTCGGGGAATAAAAGGCGTGAGATTGTGTATGTATGTATGTGTAGTACTTAATAGTACTAATGCATATTATTTGGATGATAAACAGATTATAGTTTTTTTATTGCCATTTATTGATTAATAATAAGGAATCTTAGTTCCGCGGTAATGAATGAGTTGCTAATCCCTAGTGTGATTCTAATTAGATTCACACAACGCGGAACATTGATTTGATAAGATTTACAAATTGTTTTCCATCAGTCTTTGATAACCATTTAGTTCCCTTTTAAAGAAGTTAAAAAAAATGCTTGAAGGTATTTTATGCAAAGCATGGAAACAGGGCTCTCTTGTGGGAATTTTTAAGAAAATCATTTTTGAGAGAGTTTTGCCGCCTGGCAGATCAGGGATTGACAGTCGCAGTATCATCATCAATATCAATCAATATCAATGTCCAGTATAAAACAAAGTGGCTTTCCGCGTCTGTCCCCCTATGTATTTTGAAAAGGATTTTTTTAAAAGATTAAGTGATTCAAGAGGGAGGTTTATAGGTATGTATAATACATGCAAGGCGGTCGAAGTAGACTAGATATTTTTCAACGCAGGACGCTACTGTCCGTGTTTGGATCGGACATCAATGAGAGGTGATGGGGTGATGGTAGGTATTCTATACCGCCTGCAACCCAACTGCCTACTATTTATTTTGTAACTAATCTTTTGAGATTTCCGAATATGTTCGCTAGTTGTAAATGCCATTATTTTTAGTTAGGTTTCGAATTTATTTCGTCTCTTTTTTTTGCAGGTCTCTATTTTTATATAAAAAAATGTTTTATGATTCTGAGAGCATTGTCTGGGTTCGTGTTATGTAGTCCTGTTTGTTTCAAACAAATTTGTCTCTTTGAAGGCTGTTCTATTCATCAGCGCTTCATTAGTTTACTAACCAGAATCCATGGCGTAGGACGCAGCAGCGGCGGCGGCGTGCAGCGCGCCGTACTCCTTGCCGTCCATGCCGCCCAGCATCATGTCTTCACTCACAGGCACAGAGGTCGTCAGTCGTCACAGCACATCACCTCGGACACTCACGTCCGACACGGGTCGCGGCGGCGGGACATGTGCGCGGCGCGGCGCGGCGCCTCTGCGCGGGCGCACCGGCCCGCCCCCCACGGCCATTGGTACGTGTCGGCCAATCGCCGCGCTTCATTTCGAACGCTTTCCTTTTTCCGTGTCTCGTTCTATTTGAAGCGTGCTGATGCATGAGCGCAATGTGGACCTTATTGTCGGGAGGTAAGGGCGCGCTCGGTTTGCTTCCCCTCGCTCGGCTGCGCTCAGACGGCGGCCCGAGGAAAATGCGCGTCCGCGCCGCTTCACGCCACATAGCGGGCTCGTTATGTGAAGCCGCCCGCCCCCGCCCCGCCCCGCCTGTCCGCGCCCGCACCCCCCGCTTCAGGACCCGGGACCGTGCCGAAGCCCATAATGCTTACACGCAGCTGTGCCGTTCAGTTTGTAATTGATATTTTTATGTTTAGTTAATTTATGTTGCGGTCGTTATGTTCGCTAGAGATTATAACCGTGTTTCACAGATTTCCAATTCAAAGACGATAACTGAAATAAATCGATTACAGAAATTTATTAATAAGTAGGAAGGTACTTACAAACTATACTTACATACATTATATTATACTTTAAATTATACTTACATTATAGCTGTTTACATTTTTTTATGAGAATCGCTTCTTAGGCCTTCGAAAAATCCTTATTCCTTTCACGACATCCACGGGAGATGATGGGGTCGTGCGTGACGTGTAATTCTATATCCCGTCCTCGACACGGCTAGTAACTGAAAACAGTTACAGTTTTTTTTTTTAAATTTTAATGACACCTTAATTTATCGAGACATTATAGCAAGAAAGAAATGATTTTAGAGCCAAAATGTAGCGGCCTAATGACAAACAACCGTTACAAATAAGTTCGTAGAGCCTCGCTCGCAGCCAAAGTCAACATCGAGTTGGAACCGACTCTACATTGTGTTGTGACATTGTCTGTGTGTTTGTTTAGGCAGCAGTCAGGAGAGCCGGGCTCAAATTCTCTTATTTTCACTCTCGCTATCGTTCTTACAAGAGCAAATGGTAGGTAACGGAAATTTGTTAAATAATGCATAATGGCTATCACCGTTGCAGGGTGAGATGGTCGCGATGGATTCGTTTGTAATTTTTTCTAAAGAGAATTTACTAAAACTAGTTACTACTAAAACGACTTAATCATATGATAACATCTGACATACAAAAAGCTAAACAATTGAGTAATAGTATTCTGGGTATGGCGCCAAGACTATACAATAAAATACGTAGAAATTGGCATGATATCCCCCTCAATGGTTTTAAGCGGAAATTAAAAAAGTTACTGATGGAAAAATCATATTAGGGTAACATGCCCTATTACGGCGCGTTTTGACGACATTTTAAAGTAGTGTAAGAGGTTAAGCATTTCTAAATACGTTAGCAGATATTTGAATTTTTTTTTGACACTAATGATAATTATATTTTCTATTTCAGTTGTCGTTTTATTTATTTTAGAGTGATAATTAATTTTAAATAAATATTTTTTCTGACAATTCGGAATTCCTATTACGGTGGCAAAAAAAAGTTTGAAGCCCATTACGGCGGTAAGCACAGCCTATTACGGAGTATGGGATGACAACACACGCACGATGAAACATTTTGCTCTCAGAATCGTGCAATCAGAAAATGGTATGCAATGGCTGTAATTGTTACTGGCACTGTACATAAATACAGGTTCTTCCTTGTAAGGGGTTATTTTGATAATATTTTGTGTATCAACTATTTAATACAACCCCATACAACGGCCGCCATTTTGAGATCGTGTTTTATGTGCACAGGTTATACCCATAAAAGCGTAATTTGTGTGAATTTGGCTAGCTTATTAACATTATTTTTAATATTTGTTGTTAATCTACATTAAGTTACAAAATTAAATGATCATTATTTAATGTCTGTTGACCAGGTCAATATCTCAGTAGATGCTCGACTTTGTTCAAAAAAGGAAGATTTAGGCACAATTTTTGCATTTTTTCTCTAAATTTCCATAATTTTTTGAAGTTTTAAATATTTGTTAGTATTCTTTGGACGACAAATAAAATATCGTGAAATTTTTTCATTAAAATTAATCGAGTTGTTTCGGAAATTAGTACCTTTGGCAGACAGACAGACGGACGGATGGAAAATACATATTAATAAGGTCCCGGGACGTGTACCCGAAACCTTAATAAACTGATACAAACCTAAACTGAGAACTTCCTCTTTTCTAAAATTGGTTAAAAATAGGTACTAAAACCCTTCTTCTGAATTTAAAAAATACTTTTGTGAAAATCGGTTTTGACAAAATCGAATAATCGCGAACAAACATGCATACAAACATACATATAGGTCGAATTGATAACCTCCTTAACCTCGTTATAAAACAATCGCTTTTCTCCAACTTGAATTTGAAAAAGGCCCGGACGAGGGTTTTCATAATACTACTTATATTATAAACGACAAAGTTTGTAATAAAGGACGTCTGTAACTCTTTCACGTAAAAACTACGAAATAGATTTTAATGAAACCTTACAAATAAAATATATTTGAAGGAAAATTTAACTGACGAAGCAGCGGGGTGCAGTCAGTGAAGGTTAAGTTAAACGGTAAAAAATATGGAAAATGGATTTTTACCTAAGCTAAAGATATTTTTTTTTACAACAACGTTGACACAAACATGCAATAAAATGGAACACAAAAAACAACAACAAAACAGTAAACCAAAATACAATAATAAATAAAACAACCAACGAATCATAATCAGTTTTGTATGGTGTGTCAAAGTTGCGGTAAAATCTTGTAGTAAATTATTATATTGATAAGAAAATACGATAAACCTAACCTTGTGTAAGTTTTTTAATTATTTACTTACCCTGTTATTCATCAAAAGTTAAAGTGCATTTAAGTTATTTGACGTATGTCAATTTAGACAGGATGTCACGTATTTAGCATACAACAAACCAAATAAGTAGACCTGCAGTAAAGCTTTTTAAAATGTACGGTATCTTTATGAATAATACGGTTAAATTATTAGCTCTGTAATTTCCATACACCGTGTTAGGATTCCTTACAGCCTAATACGGTAGGTACTAAAATAACTAATGACTTTATATATCCTAATTCTGAAATATAATGTTAAGATATTTCGGTAATGTAAGTTATTACTTACAAATAAGAGCACTCTGACTTTACCATAAAACTCTCAAATCTTTAGTAATCGTTGTATTAGACTATTTTTCTTTATTAAAACTCATACGTTAGGTTTCACAGTATTCTAACAAACTTAAATTTTACTGGCAACTTTAAGCGTAAAAAACAAGGATTCTAGTTAAAAAACATGTACCTCCAAAATAGGTTTTATACTTAAGAACTAATGAAAATTACACTTAAATAATGAAATGTTCATAAATTATATTTAATATACCACTAAATTTAAAAATTACTGACACTGCGTTTTCCCTATTACCGATGGTACCCTCCGTAATAGGCGGTACCCTTAAATAGCCTTCCTAACACGGCGGACTTTTGTTTACTCATATTTACTTCCTTTATTCGATTTTAAACAGAAATCAACAAGATTAACTAAGACTACTTGAATGTAAAAAGTATTCGAATATAGTAACATAATCTTCAAGTGTTTGTTTGAACTAAAAATGAAGTCTGAAAATTCAATGTTCTACCGCGAGTCAGTCTGCGTTTGTATGAAACAGCTTCTCGCTTCGCTGACGTTACACAAAATGATTAATTTAAGTAATTTTAAACGATTTTAAACGCACGAGTGCTGGGTAATAAGTTACGTGTTAGTTTCCCTTGGACACTATGTAGTTACCTTTACCATACACAGTCACAACGAATCATAAATTGCAAAAGATAAAATAGAGCCGTAATAGGACGTGATTTTGACTACCGCGGTAATAGGACGTTTTACCCTATTGTGTAAATGACAAAATTGAATAAATTGATAAAATTAATGATATAGGTAGGTACCTAATTAAATTTTGTATGTTTATTGTGTTACTTTTTTTAAGACTATTTTAGTTTTATTTATTATATATTTAAAGAATCATATTTTTCAATGTATAATATTTTTTTTTCACTGTATTAAAAGCATGACATTTTCAACATGTTATATGTAAAGATTAATATTTGCATACCCAGGCCTAGTGGTAGAATACTGTAAGGATTTTTTTTGTAATTTTAACACCATTTTATTGTACTCAGTATTGAAGCAAATAAATAAATTGAATTGAATCGAATAGTTTTTGTGCATTTGAAAATAAGAAGATTCTAGCCCCGTTTGCTGGCACTCTCAAGTACCAATCTATTCTTATGTAAGTAGGTACCTACGTAGTGCAAAAATAAATAGGATACATTTATAAAACACTTAAGCTGGCACGGGAACTACCGCCTTATGATTCAAGTTAACCATTAGGTAAATCATAACATGTACACCTAATGGTTAACTTCTGAATAGCATTCTTACTGCTTCTGCTTCATTCTGACTGCTCCATAGCTCAGTTGGTGATGTGGACTGAGTAAGCGTGAGCACCCGGGTTCGATTCCTGGGCGGGGCGAATATTGATATGATGAATATCGAAGTTTGTTTCCGGTCTAGGTGTGATGATCGTCTCTGTGTGTGTTTCGGGCGCCCTAGATACAGGTTCTTCCTAGTTAGGGGCTCTGAGTGTAATGTGTTATTATTATTATATTCTTTTCATTTATATAAGAGCCCATTTATAAAAATTAAATTTATAGCAATTTTTACATTCCGAACTCTAGGAATTTTTCATTATTTTCGTATCGAATGCCACGGTGATGTAAACGTAAAGTCGTGAACCCTCAGTAGCGGTAATTAAGCTTCAGTTATTGTCACAAAAACGTCACAAAGCCGCCGCGGGCCGGATTTCTGTTAATTAGCCACAAATATGTCATCTTTAGAGGTAAAAAGTGCCCTCAATAGTGCCGACGTCAGCGCTGATCTGCCGCCTGCTAAGATGTGCCTAACATGGAACATCTTAGCAGGAGGCAGGGGACCTAAGAAACACATTTACATACATGACATAGAACACTTTTCATTCTAGATAGATTCTAGCAAGGGTGAAGAGATAATACAAAAGAAAGTTAGATAGCTAGCGGAGCTCCTTCCTTCCTAAGCGGCAGGTGGTATGGCATACAAACATTCGATAAAAAAATATTATCGTCATAGAAACGAAATAAGCTGACACGGCATTTGTACAGTGGCGGACACGTTCGGCGTAACACTTCCGGTTTTGTGTATTGCAAAATAGCACTTGTTCTTTGTTAATACAGTCTAGGGCTGACGAAACCATAGACAAATCTGTTACGGCCTCCTAGTCCGCCACTGTACCTAGCCCGCCGTACATTTTAAGTTTACAATAAATACTTCAATACATAGTGTTAGGTGGTACGAAGTTCACCGGGTTGACTAGTATATAATAAAAATTATAGCCTGGTGCTATTCTGTTGTTAAATTATCCTCAAAGCGACAGCTTATAATCTTATAGGTATGCGCGTAGTGTATAATGAGTCTGTTTAGTTCTATAACTGAAAAAAGTTAAATCATCACATTTGTAAGAGTCGCTCGCTCGTCATTTCCGAAAGATCTCTAAAATTTAAGCTCATGTTTCAGTGAACTCGTAAAGTAAACGCTACTACTCGATTCAAAAGAAATTTCAAGTGAATGTAAAGTTCTCACAAATGGAGCTAAAATATCAATAACAGGGTCGTTTGGTGGCTCGAGAGGGCGCGGGCGCAGGTATTGTTTCACACGCGCACCTAGGGCTGACAAAAGTATTGCCTGAAGGCATTTTAACAGTTAACTTTAATAGCATTATACTGTAATAAAACGATACTAAGGTTTGGGAATCGGCCAAAAAAATATTCATCTCCATCTATCAGCCAGCAGTTCATAAGTCTGTAGTTTGTGTAGACAAAGTATGGGGATCAGGAATTTAACGGCAGTCAAAGTCCGAAGTTTGCGTGGGCTATTAAGTATCAGTATTTAAGGTTTATTTAAAGGTGTTTAGCGTGATATAAGCAGAGTAAAGATTCGATATATTTTATCCAGCTCATAAATAAAGGCTCTAAAGGTATGTGAGTTAAACAAGTAAACTTTACAAGTTTACATCTTACTATATTTATAAAGTTAGCAAACAATAAATAAATGCGCAAATCCAAAAAGAGTACAAAGAAAAATAATTTGAGGGTAGTTAACAGTGCAGTGGTTTCCGCACTAGGCTGGGCCTGTGTCGCGGGAACTGGTAGAGTGTCGCGTACCGAGTAATAAACTTATAGCGATTACTACAGTCGCACTTTCTTATTATAATAAGTTTTTGTAGGTGTACATAGTTCCGTGGCATCATCAGCAACCCTGAGGACGCGGCCGACCGCCGCCGCGCCGCCGCCGCCGCGCGCGCATTGTCCGGGGGCGCCCGGCGTGGATTATGCGCGATTGTGTCGCAGGGCGCCGCCGCCTTATCTTTTCTATAAAACTTTAGTGTTTCAACATTTACTATTACTTTTTTTAAATTGTTTTTTTTTTTATGATAAAAGAAAACTTGCATTATTTAAAGTTAGAATGAAGTATAATGTTGGAGTTTCTAGGTATAAAGTTTTCCTAGGCAAATCCACCAGAGTAAGAAATTTATTTTAAACTATGGTATATTTTAATAATTGAGGCACTAGCTTGTTTCGAGTTTCTTGTCTGAACTTGGCGTCATTCTTGTCTATCCTAGTATTGTCCTTATTTAAATATACCTACTTATTAATCTTTTTATCAAGTGAAATACAAGAAAAATTTAAAGAGTGCTAGATCATTGAAAGATAAAAATTTGGTTAAGACTAAAGCCAAAGAGAACTGAAGTAAGGCCACCTGTTAAGGTGACACAAAAGATTTTCACTAATGAATACTTACTTTTATTATTTCAATCAATTACTTTGCTCTTGACCATAGGGTAAAACAACTTTCATACACGGTGGCAATTTTCTTTTGTAATTTATAATAATTTGTGTCTGCGTGTATTTAAAGAATAATAAGGACGTGATTTTCACTACCGCCGTAATAGGACATATTATTAGAGAGCTAACTTAACAAATTGCTATTTTATCCGGACCGTGCCTAAATCGGTCAACTGTCACAGTATATTACGGCGCCGGTGAAGGCGCATTGTTTAATTGCGCCCGCGCATCACGCTACGCCGCGCGCGACCTCCGCGGTATTTTAAACTTTACCTGATGATGTAGAGTGGCAGCTTGTGTTTTTGGGTTGTAAGATTTTTACTAACTTACTAGAGGCTGCCCCGCGGTTTCACCCGCGCAGATTTCTCATAAATACAAAAATCCCGTTTTTTCCCGTACCATTGGAATCCCCATGAACCCACGTGCAAAATTTCAGCCCGCTACGCCCAGTAGTTTCATCTCTGCGTTGTCTGTCAGTCAGTCAGTCAGTCAATCAGTCAGTCAGTAACGGAAGAGTTTTATATATATTGTTGATTGGTATTGTCAGGTATTGTATTGAAGGAAACGTTAATCTCTAAAAGTTATTGCTATAAAACAATATTCAGTTCTAACTACACTACTACATACCTACTTCACATTTGCTTTCCCGAGTCACACGGGAGACGACCCTGAAACACCTCACCTTATGCAGTATATAATGTTTTATTAAGTGTTCACTGGACTTTCAATAACATAATTTGCATTTTAACTGCTCTACCACAAAAAGAGTTAAGAGAACTGGCAGGAGACTTGGCGATTTAGAACCGTCTAATTTTTTGTGGTATGAGGGTAAAAATTTAAACCGACCGAGCTAACTTAGCACTGAGAGACCTAAGCAAAGCAAGTCTTGTGAATATTCCAGCTGTCCTGTGCATATTTATTTGTTAAGGTATGAAAATAACATCAGGTTACTGCCAATAAAAACTAAAACTCCTATCTTCCTCTCATAGAACCACAGAACAAGGAAGATGCTCTCTAGAACGACGCATTTTCTGAAAAGAGATTTACTTCCCAAGTGACGAGACAGCGCACTATAAATACTCTAGTGCTCCGGTGCGCATGCGCGTCAGATCTCAGCGGCGGGCGTCACGCTCCGGCGCGCGCCGCCCCGCGGCACTCCCCCCGCACTAAACACCGCCCGGACCATCGCAAGAATCAACTCTATTATCATTAAGCTAGGGTTCAACTACTTTTTACAGTTTTATAACCAAGATGTTACAGACTTTCAGTACAGTTTTGATTTACAGTTTCCAGTTTTATTACCGCGCGCGTCGGTCGCGTTTCGATGGACGCCGCGGGCAGACAAAGGAGGCAGGCAGCGGAAGCGATGCCATCGCTTTAATTAGTCGGTTTAATTAAGAAATTTGAGTTATACCAACTAAGCGATAATTGAATCATTAATCGTGTTCGGTGCTCGTCTGTCTCGCGGCTGCGCAGCAGATCATGCGCACTCTGTACATTTCCGCCACAAAACAAAGCTATTTTCATTATCATCATCATCATTTCAGCCGAAAGACGTCCACTGATGGACAGAGGCCTCCCCCTCAGAAGGCCTTCCCCCGCTAGAGCGACAGATCTTCCGGTTTTGAGCGACCCCCATCCAGTGTATTCCCGCAGCCTTCGCCAGGTCGTCTGACTACCTTTATGGGGGGTCTGCCTACTCTGCGACTTCCTTGCGAGTCAAAAGCTTGGAATGTTTACGACAAGACAAAAAACAAAGAACAGCCTATTTTAGGCTTAATCTTATTTATTTTGAGTCCTTTAATTTGTTCAAGCCATACTTTATTCTGGTAGAAAGAAAATTTAATTGCATAATATTACCCTAACCACATAGCTTAGTTAAATAGTACTACGTACAATATGGGCACTCCCTGCCTCCCTCAGCAAGTGCGGTTTTGGTTACCTCTGGGTTACCGCTCAGTACAAATAAAGCAGCGTCGCACGTCTTATCTCACTCACACAAGCTGATACGCGTGCACGTACTCGAGTTTCGGCTGTGCGCGAAGCTTCGCGGTTTTTTCTACGAAGTGTCAGAGGTGTGCTTAAACTACAACTCAAGTTAATAAACACTGGGTATAAGACCTTTACACAACAGTAGACGCCTCTCGGCTAACAGGATGCATAACGTGCATTTGTATATAATTAAAAAATATAAACGCTAAAGAATTCGCTTAAAATATTTCCTTTTTACAAAATTCCTTCTTATTTTTGACATTCTTTCCTACTCTCTCTGTATCACATTACGCCATTTAATACAACTGAAGCCCTTTGAACTGTCATGAGAGGCAAGCCGCGCTTCCTGATCGCCGCCCTCAAACGCGCCGCCCCACAATGTTTCCAATAAACATATCACTTTTTATTTAAGGGGCCACGCGGTGCGAAACTAGCGCCACTTCCGATAAATAATTATATCTTCTAAACCATGGCTGAAATCAAAAATATGCGTCAATGACTCCCTAGATAATCTTGCTTAGAACTTTTAAGGCTCTGTTGTGTAACTATAAGGATCATTATCCTTGCCTAAAGTGGGCACTTTTAGTTTCACAAATTAATATTTCTTAGATCATTATCCTAAAAGCTACACAACAGAGCTTTAAAAGTTCTAAGCAACATTATCTAGGACGTCATTGACGCATATTTTTTATTTCGGCCATGTTTGTCAATTAAATTTATATTTTGATCGTTTAAATTTATATTTTGGTTTAAAAATATTAATTATTTATCGAAGTGACGCTACCCAACCAGCAAATCGTGTCGTAAAAAAGTCAGCAGCACGTTTCTCTTTCAGCTATTGGTCGTAAGAAGGATCTTTAAAAAGTCGTGTAAATGCTCTGTGCACGTTCTCTCAACGCGATTTGGGCGCACTTCTCTCAGCTTTAGATGCAGTAAATATCGTAAGATTATCGTATGAGTAGCCATTTAGTCGAATAAATATCGAGTAATCGCAACTAGAATGCTACTTAGTACCATAATGGCCATCAGAATGCCATTATTCGACACATCTGCTTTTTCCAAGTCGGTAGAACCGCTTTTATTCGACTTATTTATAGTTATAAAGCAATTTGGTTGCAATCACTCGACTTTTTCATCGTGTAACTGCACCCAAGCAGCACTTATAGACTTTTTATTTTATACGTGTAATTTATGTCAGTGGAAGTGTCAAACCTAATAAATATAAGTATATTTTGCCATCGTATTAACCATTATGTTTTTTAGCCATCAAGCCAAATAATGAATGACAGGTAATTAGTTACCTGTTAAAGTTAGGTCGTAGGGTCTTACTTTCATATGCGGAATAAAATTTTCCGTCTATATACCTAGCATTGTAGTTAATATTTCAATGGGCCCCAAGATTTCTATGTAAATAATGAATAACAAATAATGTTAATTTAACATTTAAAATAAATTCGCCATCAATAGCAAATAATAGCAACTCATTTATCATCACAGAGCATTCTCTCAGCTGTTAGTCGAAAGATTGAAATGAGATTTCCATCTTACGACTTCTAGGGACGCCATTACAGATAGATTAGGGTTCCTTAGTGCAAAATCTACTATCTACTTCTACTACCTACTATCTATCTACCAATATATAAAAATTAATCGTGGTTTGTTAGTCTCGCAAAAACTCTAGAACGGCTGGGCCGATTTAGCTTTTAGTCTTGAAATGTTTGTAGTAGTCCAGAGAAGGTTGAAAAGGTGAGAAAATTTGGAAAAATTGAGGGATAGTTAGTAAAAAACAACAATTACTTATAATTTCCAATACTAAGTTTTCTGTTACTGTTGTATCCATTTTTAATCAAAAGATTGATTGATTTGACGTTGTTTTTAAATTCTTTAATTCTGGGTGGGCAAAATAACAAAGTACATACAGCCAAGTTTTTAGCAGGTAGATAATGTTACAATAATCGTGCTAACTTATATCTAGGGCGATCCGGAGTTTGCCGGGTCAGCTACTTAGTATAAAATAATTATTTTACTATCAATAAATTTAATATACCGTCAACTTTGCTAAATTTTTGCATATTTTGAAACATTTTTAAATTTTGGAAAGATTGACCAATTAGACAAGCGCCGATCTGCGCCTCTGTTTGAGACGGAGCGCGCGGCCGTGTTTAAAAACTGCCTATACCATCAACCTAACTTAAAAAAAAAACACATTGAATAGTCAAGTTACATTGAATTTGGTTTGCGTAAGTTCATAGAATACAATATTTTAGGTAAATTTCGTTTTTTTTTATAGGTGACAATGTCAAATGGTAGTCTACTTGGATATAGATAAATTCATAAAAAAAGAGGACTTAAAGAAGCATAAGGAAGCAAAATGGCCTTGGAAGAAAACACATTTTTTTATATTGCTCAAATGTTACTCATGTCATTTTGTAATTAAAAATGGATCAAAACCACGACATTTTATATTATCTGAGAAGATAATAAAATTATTACTGCGCACCTCATTTTCTGGTGTCCGAATTGTTCAGAATATTCAATTTATTATCACTATCCAAGCGACGAATCTTATTATTGCAAGTAGGATCACTTAATACAAAACAAAATTGTAAGTACTTACTTATGTATCTCTTTATTATAAAAAAAAAAAATAGTTTAGTCAAATTCTTTGGGTACCTACCAACTAACTTATAAAATTATAAAAACAAACACAATAAGTATAAGATAAACACCCATGACTTAGAAAAACATACTGGCAAATTCAATAAATTGCAAACGGTGGTCTATATGGCCGTTGTTACCTACATCACAGAATACCTAATAGTACCTAATAGTAGTAGTAATTATTATACGCTACGGAACCCTCACGCCTATCAATTAAGCGCTCTTCACTCGTGGTTATAGCCAATGAAGATCTTGACTGTTTCAATCGTGTATACATCTTATTTACTTTACGTCGGAATCCTCCACTTCTTTTAATCCTTTTCCATCGATTATAATCCATTTTGCGAATAAAATAAGCAAATTACGTTGTTTATTTTGGTATCATGTAACAAAATGGCAGATAGTGCTGTAAAAGATTTCAAAAAGCATTTATACCACTATATCGATGTAAAATGGCTTTCAAATAACCTTTAGAGACCGAAAAGGCTGTAAAAGAATAATTTGAAAGCTTTTACTCAACCTAATTAGTTAAGTCGAATAAAAGCATTCCATAGAGTTTACATACGACATAAAGTGCTGTTAAAGTAACTAAGATGCTGTTTTATCGTATGAACCGCGTTTACTCCACAATTATGCTGTTAAAATTACATGTCGATAGATTGTGCTATAATAGCTAGTTTGACGACAAATTTGCAATTCAGTTGCTTTTAAAGAGCTGTCTTACGACTTATTGTTGTATAATGGCGATCAAGAGATACATTTATACAACAATCGAGTAAATGCGATATGATTTCATCGTATAAACGTTTACTAGACATGTTTATAGAGCCAAAAGGCGTTGAATGCAAAATAATCCAGATAGCCGCTTTTATACAGCTTTTTAACATTTTAGGATCGTTTATACAAGTGTCTTACGATCTATAGTCGAAAGAGTAAATCTTATACGACCTTCGTTGCTAGTTGGGTAGTATCGCACCGTTTCGCCCCTTAAAGAGTTTTTATGCGTTAATTTTTGAATTTCACCTCTTTTGTGATCTATTAGAGTTGAGTTTACCCCGCGGCCCGTGAGGGTTGGGGGGAGGGAGGTGGTCTGACGGCGGCGGTGTTTTTGTTTGAGTAGTCTGACAGGCGTGACGGACGCCTCTCCGACGCAGCCGCCGCCGCTGACGCCGTGACGTGACAGATGACAGTTATTAGCTGGCTACTGGTTCACAAAAACATGAGAAAATAGTTTTTCAGTTAAAACATTAAGGCTGACAATTACAGTAAAGTATTTGGAGGCTACTCGCACGAATTTGCACTTGAAAAGTCGTTTTTGAGCTTTCTTGGATATCCGGCTCCTTCGGAATTTCTTTGCAAAACGCAGGGTCCTAAAGAGTATTCTGTCTCGTGCCTAGCATCCAATTGAGGTGGGAAAACGCTATCCAAACCAAACAGATAGAGTTGCTTTCACATTTTTATATTAGGTACTTAGGTACATATTAGAAAGGATATTTATATTTAGTTATTTTTAACGAGCTTTACCGGCTTACTTCGTTACGCCATACAATATAGGATACTACAAAAGACTTGGCTCTATAGACTATGTTCTTTTGACTGCCCAGAATGGCCGAATAAAAAACAAACAACAACAACAAACCACCTGTCAAAATATGTAAACAACGGAAAAAATATTACACCTTGGGTTACATAATTTGAGTTTAG
Organism: Euspilapteryx auroguttella; assembly: GCA_951802225.1. NCBI lineage: Eukaryota > Metazoa > Arthropoda > Insecta > Lepidoptera > Gracillariidae > Euspilapteryx > Euspilapteryx auroguttella. The sequence goes on from OX637658.1 coordinate 10,337,788, forward strand.
GTAAGGATCCTTAATTTTTTTGAAAATCTAATATAGCCTATGACAATCGGGGTTAATGTAGCTTCCTACCAGTGAAAGAATTTTTCAAATCGGTTCAGTATTTCCGGAGCCTATTCGTTACAAACAAACAAATCTTTCCTCTTTATAATATTGGTATAGATAGAAATAGTATAATAGAGTATACCCAATCTTTCTACATTAATGATGACACACGCCATAAACTTGTACGAAAAATTTGTAGAGATAACGTGTGAATTAATGAATTATCCTTTTATTGTTCAAAAAAACGCACTAAACGAGAAACTTAATACATATGTGAGGTAACAAAAGGCGACCTTATAGCATTAGGCGACCTGTTTTTTTTTAAACACAGTAAATGGTAGTAACGTAGTGCTTTATCTTCTCTATGGAAGATATGTTCAAGTAAATATACGAAGATAATTAGTGTAGGTATGTCTGCTTTAATAGCAGCGTCCTCCAGCCTGCAGGCATCCTCCGGGCGCTCGCTACTGACGGATCTGCCGCGGCGAGATGAAAGCCAACAGCTTCTTAGAACACTAATGGACACGACGTGCGGATATGAAACTTTATATCAATACAGTACAGATATCTAAGAAATATAATTTAACAATACTAATGTTAGTTTGTTCTATTCAAAAAATTAAACAAGTGTGCATTTTAATAATATTTTCGTTGTTATTATTCAAGACACCTCTCTCCTCCGCATCCTCTTTATTTAAGCACAGAACACATAATAATATCAGGTTAATACTAGGTAAAGAGTCATACAATACATCCATTTCCGTTAACATGAAAAAATACATGAAAAACGGTTACTGCAGTCAGTTTAAAACACAAAAACTAGCTTTTTAACAGCAATTACTTTAAACAAGATAATTCACCAGTAACATTAAAAAAAATCAATTTATATAAGATTTTAAATGCAATTTGTGTCACTGTAAGGTATAAAAATACCCAAAAATTGGCCGTAGATTAATTTTACGCATGACTGCTACGCCGCGTAGTAAACGTGTAGCAGTTTTTGTGACGTCCTGCTACGCCGTTACGGTTCGTAGCAAATGCAGCGTAGCGTGTAGCGGTGTCCTTTCACATTTTATAGAAACGCAATTTTCGCCGTTTTTTTGTTTATTAAGTTGTTATGTTTTGTTAAATTCATATATAGCTTTTAGCAAAACTTTGTGTTTAAATATTAAGTGTGCCAAACAGTAGCAGCAGCAAAACGGATACCATTCATCAGCTAGGTAACCACCGAGATCATCATAAAAATACCGGAGCATTGAACTTGGTCGCAGCCGAGCGGCGGCGCGGCGGACCGCTCATCCGGCGCCGAGTCTTACCGAGGATCGCTGGTTGCTTGTGCCATTTAGTTATGATTGTGAGAGTAAATTGAAATTGGCTAAATATTGCTAATAAATATAAACAATCATAAGCAATTATCATCTTTAATATATCAAACACTATTTTTTTGTAATTTCAGTTGTGATTTGGTGCTTTTCAAAAATAATCTCTGTACTTTATTTAAGTAACATACGTAGCTGCAATGTCGAAGATATACTTATTTGACTAATGCAAGCCGCAATCTTTGATGTTTGATTGTTCTTTTTTATTTGTTTAGAATTATCCACTTATGTAGATTTTACCTACTGCACTTAAGATTACTACATAGCACCACTTTTTCGTCAAAATTTCTTCTTAGTCTTCTTACCTCTCAGAAATTGTGAGAGTGTAATGCTCGTCATTAAAGAACAGTAAGTTTTGGTAAAAAGGGGAAGTTTCCGTTACTACCTACGTTAAATTTCAAAGTTAAAAATCAATGTATGAGCACGAATGAGTTGATCCCGCTCGATTGCCGCCGCGTGGCCGCTTCGCCTCGCAGCGGCTCGCTGCACCGCTCCGCCGCCGCGCCGCCGCCGCCGCCGCCGCCGCCGCCGCCGCCGCCACGCTCCTCGACGCACCATTGCCGCGGTAATTGGGGACTCACCAACGAGATGCGGCGGTCAATGAACTAAGCTGACTTGGCATCAGATTGTGAAGACACTCTGATTAATCTTACACATGACGACGTACTTAGGCTTGCTAGTAGCCTTCACATTACAAATGATAGAGAGTATATTTTTTAGAAATATTGATCTCACAGAGATTTTATTTCTAACTAGCTGTGCCTTAGATTTGACAACAACAAACATTTCAAAACAAAATTTAGCTACATCGGCCCAGTCGTTCACTTCACGTGTTATAGCGAGTATAAAGAATTTAAGATTTTAAAGAAGATATCGATCTATCAGAGAATTACATTTCACTGCAAAAGTGTGTAAATATTCGTTTTATATCGAAGAAACACGAGACAGTTTTAATTTGACAACAAATGCGACATTTCTCGCCTTACAAATCAAGCTGGACATAATTATTTTTACAAAATAAACCGAGGAGGCGACTTCAAACGGCCAACTCCGAGAGTTGTCACAAACAAACCGTGGAGAAGCGGAGTTATTTGTAAATGGCACTCGCAATTAATCAGCTAAACGTTTTATTATGCGGAGCGCGGTTCCGCCTGCTCCATCAGCGGCGACAGCGGCCGCGCGGGGCGGCGGCGGCGCGGGCAGCGGGAGCGATCCGCGCGGTCCTGCGGCGGCGGCTGCGACGCACTTGATTGAAACGCTGTCTGGCCACGACGCGACCGGTGAAAGACACGAGAAAATAAATAACTAAACAATTCAACGTGTTGTTTGTTCAACTAGGCAGTATTGAGACAGACATCGTACTTATCTCAATACAAAGACAAACCGTTTAAACAGTTTTGCGGGACTATGTTTTAACTTAAGGTAAAATAAGAAATTTTTATTAAAATATATCAATATACTCTAATACAATAACAAAATTTATTCAAAATTCGGTTTCAAAAAGTAATATATAGCACAATATTTCTGTAGTGATAGAGGAAGCTATAAATGATCTCAAGTTTCATAACAAGTTAACCTTAGGCAGATAACGAATATTTGAACAGAAAGTTTTTCAATATGTGTAAGGTTTTCATAAACCTAAAGTATTTCAATCTTAACAAATTAATTGAAATTCCTGTGATATTTTCGTCAGCGGATGCACTCCACGTAGCTGCTCCTGGATTTAGATAGTTTGTAACATTGCGCGGCATTTTTCATAGCACGCCTGAACGCTCGAATGGGCAGCGGGCAGATTAAGCGTCGCCGAAGCAACGGGCGCGTTCTAATCTAATCTTTATTGTAGCTAATTAAAGTCCATTTTCCTTCTGATTTAGATCCTTGCTTGTGCTTGTGTCTGTGCGGTATTTGCGGCGCACGGAGCGCGTCACGCATTTCAGCTAATTGCTTTTTTCATAATGGAGCCGCAGTCAAAAGATTTACACGCGGATGTCGGCGGTAACAGAACGCACTTACTTCCGAGGAAGTTGACCCGGCGAACTTCGTGCCATCTTACCTATTACTATGTTGTGCTTGTATTATACCTCTTGAACCACTCTGTCTATTAAAAAAAAACAGCATCAAAATCCGTAGCATATTTGTAAGGGGAGGACGCGGGAAGCGACTTTGTTTTTAACTATGTATTGATTTGAATATTACCAGATTGCTTGTACTTATAACTTTGTATTTATTTATGTTTGTAAGATCAAGCTTAATTATACTCTAGCGAGAAGATCTTGTGTGGCGACAGTGCACAGAAAAACACGGAGAAGGAAAACATGGGCCGCTACATAATTCGACATTTATGTTTAAGTATAATAATAATAACACATCACACTCAGAGCCCCTAACTAGGAAGAACCTGTATCTAGGGTGCCCGAAACACACACAGAGAAGAACATTACACCCAGACCGGCAACAAAAATCGATATTCATAACATAACATAACTTAATCTCACGCCTTTTATTCCCCGAAGAGTTAGGCAGAGGCACCAGCTTGAGAGCCGGACCCACGTTAAGCCGAGTTTATGCTTTATTACCAACGATATTCATCATAACAATATTCGCCCCACCCGGTAATCGAACCCAGGTGCACGCGCTTACTCATTCCACATCACTACTGCCAACTGAGCCACGGAGCAGTCAAGTCAGTATAAGTACAATGCATATTACATTGTCTGGAAATTTGGGAAACTTTTAATTTAGTTTGATGACACAAGAAAAGATGGTGCCAGGGCCGAATTTTTCTCTATAGTGATGACTGCGCATCGGAAGACACAGAGTAAGCCGACCCACCACATGGTGATCAGTCGAGATGAAGGGATGAGATGAGGAGCGTAAAAGAACCGTCCTTACGACGGGGGGCTTATGCCCAACAGTGTAAGTCTTTGCCTGATATTAATTTAATGGTAACGAGCTTTAGAAAGCCCATTTTTCGGAATGTAATATAATTTTACTACCTACTAAGTAATATTATAAACGCCAATTTGTTACCCTTTCACGCAAAAACGAATCAATGCATTTTGATGAAACTATACTTACAATAATATAGAGTGGAATCATCTTACTTTTCGTACATTCAGGTGATTCAAGCCTGCATTGTTAGTATAGACAACTAAACTATAAATCCACGAAACCAGGTATAAAGCTGGTATAAGTAAAGCCTATAGGATTTTATTATAGCATAGAAACTTACGAGAAGACGCCGAGTTAGGTACTTAGTCAGTTCATTTTCCTATCCGTGATTTTTGGGACCCAGGGAATCACTAAATTGTATAGGTTTTTGTGGCCTTTTTGAGGTTTTTTTTATTGTTTTTTTTTTTTTAATTATCTATAGTTACATAATCTGTTCGTACTCAGGGATAAAATTTTGAACCTGCTCTCCCTCCCCAGTTCGCATCTGGAGAGAGAGAGGTCGTTTGAGTGACGAGTATGTCAGGCTCCTGCCCTGCACACCCACGACCCCGTCGTCCCCTTTTAGATGCCTAGTACGACAGTCAGGACAAACCGTAGACCTATTCTCACGCCTGGACCTACCGCTAGCCTACTACTTACCCATAGTTATTAGCTTTATCTTTAGAAAGGTACGATATATAGTGACATTTATCAGCGAAATGTGTTCTATTGCTAGCGCTATCTAGTAGACAGTAGCAATACTTCATAACGGTGCGTGTACACTGTACATTCCTTGGTCGGGTTGGGAAATGTTGTAGAGAGAACAAACTTCTATTATCTTTGATAAAAACGAATCATATTTGTCTAATCTGTGTCAATGATTTTGTTTGTCTGTGAATGGAATTTATAAATGGTGGCGGCTTGCAGTGTTATTATTGAATTTATTGATTAATAATTTACTTTAATTCGAAAATGGGAACAGAAGTGGCCGTATCATTTAGTTCTTTACGTGCGCAACTAGAAAATGAACGGAGTACACTTTATAAAATTGATGCAAATATCAAGAAAATTGTACAAAACCCCGGAAGATATTCTGATAGGTTAGCTTTGCTCGCAATCTCGTATATTCTCAGCTCTCTATTCCTTGTTTGTTCTGTAATTACATTGATGTTTGTGTTTTAAGGTTTAAAAACCCCAGCGCTGACTATGGAAGAGGTAACTCTCGTCTAGGAGCTAGAAATTCATTCCCGGAAACCGGAAATCAACATAGAAATGAAGAGTTATTTGCTAATCAAAAAGGCGACCCTAAAACTGTTTTTAGCAGGTAATTTTAAAATCAGACTAGGTACATACCTATTTCGAACATTTGTTACAACTGCTGAAAGCTTATCCTAAATCCATCAAATATATAAAATTTACTAATTTAATTATTTTAGTAAATATTTCAAGATAACAATTATTTCCTTTAGGTTATCAGCAAGGGTACAAGACAGTGATGGAGAAGAAGAAGAAGTGTCAGGTCCAAAGCGCATTAGGATGTCCTCTGCAGTGTCCCGTGAGCTGCCTAGTCGCGCTGAAGTGGTGCGAGCCCAGGGTGGGGATGAACAAGCCCGCACTAGAAATAGACGCATTTTCGGATCACTTTTAGGAACTCTGCAGAAATTCAAGCAGGAGGAAATTGGCTTACAAACAAAGGTACTTTACCAAGTATACCTGCAGCATATTATAAATATATTGCATTTTGTACCTGACCCCTCATCTGTTTGATTGAGCCCTTTACTTTTTTTTGTATCAATCAGATAACATTAAATTGAAATGTATTTTCTTTTTTAGCATTTTTTATTAAATTACTAACCAATTGTTTACAGGAAGATAAAAAAGCACAAGTTGAGAAAAAGATAGAGGAGCAGGCGCGGCAGCAGAAGGAAAATGAAATAAAGGAGAGAAAGTCCTTGTTTGCTGAAAGGGAACACAAGAAAGCCACGATCCGGGCTCTGGAAGCTAAGATGGCGCGCGTAGAGGAGTTTGAGCGCTGGGAGGTGTCGCAGAAGAGTCTGGGCAACTTCATCCTTACAAAGACAAAGCCGCACATGTACTGGCTGCCCAAGAAGATGTCGGAGAAGGCTGAGGAGAAGCTCAGCTCTAGCAGAAGTTATCACGAAAGTAAGTTTATTTGTTACACGTTTGTAACATTACAGATGATTCCATTGTTAAAATTTACAGTTATATAAGAGGTCAGGTTATTATGAGACATTGTTTTATTGGTTTTCACAAATTATTACCTAACTTCCAGATACACACATTATTACCTAACTAAGTTTGATTATCTTTTTTTTTTCAGTCAAATATGGTTATATTTTTCGCAGTGAGTGTATCAATCAATATTAACATTGAGTTTTATCCTTTCTTTTTTGAGAAGCAGTTTCTAGGACTTACACATGTATTTATTTTTTTATTATATTTTTTTCTGGATGAGGGTTGCTCAAGCCTGGTCGTTTTGCCTTTCTGGGGGAGTCTTATGTCCAGCAGTGGACATCTTTCAGCTGAAATGATGTTCATGATTATATCTTTGATTTGAGACAGATATCCAATTTATTTGTATAACCATATAAAAAATAAACTGTATTATTCCTGACAGAGACATTGGCGAAAAAACGTCTAGAATTGCAAGACGAGCTGATGCGGATAGAGCAACGTTGCTTGCGAACACGCGGGGGACCGGGAGGGCCGGCCGGGGGCGCGGGGTCAACGGCCCCGGGGGCCGAGGGGGCCAAGGAGAACGACCCCGACCACGGTGACGAGGGGTCCCGGAGACGAGACAAGTTTAATGTGGACCAAGACCACAAGGAGAAGGAAGAGAGTGATAATGAGGAGGGAGCGGGACAGAAACATGTTGCAGATGATAGTGTGAATGAGATGGATAATACAGGTTGGTAAAAGCACAGAATACCTAATATCTCCTCGATCATCAATTTCATGTGATGTTGGAACATTGGTACAGATCTTTACCAAGATATGAACTAAAGGGTGTAGTAGCTAGAGGAAGTAATGTTTCATAACAATGAAAGATTGCTTATTTGTATTTGTAAACTAGTTAGATATTTATTTAACTAAATGAGATCCTTAAAGTTGTTTTCTCTTTTTATTAGATTATTAATAGTAAGCAATAGTTTAATTGATATTCATTTGCATAATTATTTATTTCAACATAATCCTATGATTACAGGTTACAGGTAATACCTATTTTGATAAGAGTGAATATAACAAAAAGTTTAAACTTTTTTGTAATTGTGCCCACGTACCAAATAAAAATGTTGAATTTCACTAATATTATAAAGGCGAAAGTTTGTGAGTGTGTATGTTTGTTACTTCATCACGTCTAAACGGCTGGAGCGATTTTAATAAAATTTGGTATGGAGTTAGATGACACCCTGGATTAACACATAGGCTACTTTTTACTGTGGTTATAAACTGGCACAGCTAGTAATAAATAATCTAACTTTTAAAGCACCTGCTGCCACGGAAGAAAGCACAATGGAGGACACCACAGAAGCACAGCATCAACAAGACCCTGCCCGGGAGCCCTCCCCCCCGCCGCCGCGCTCCCCGCCGCCCTCCCCGCCGCCCGCGCTCTGCACGCCCGACGTCACCATGGAGGAGGTCACCGACCTGCCTTGACCTTGACTCCGACACCACACTCCTGACTATTCCATTTGTCCTTAGAATTAACAAGCAATATAAAAATCTGAGTCACTTTACTTGTATTTTAAGTTCAGTATAACTTTGCACCCATCTATGGTATATTTGTGTTGTAGTCAAGTTTTCAAGTAAAGATAGATAAACTCTTTTGACGTGTTAATAATTTGCTTTTCTATCATAACCTTCTAGTAAAACTATGTTTATTTTTAAGTTAAATAAAATGTACTGCTTGTACATACATACATGTACAGTACATTCAATTAAATTCAAGCAAAACTAAGTTTATTTTAAAGTTGTATAAAGTGTACTGTATGTACATTCAATAAAATTGTGTTTCCAACAAGGAATTTGTTTTATTAATGAAAGTTAAAATACACTTAGTTGTGAGAATAGGTTTATTAAAAACTATAAATAATTTATTTATGTACATTAGTAAACAAAATGCATATACCTAATTAAGCATCACAGTTTCTGCGTTGCATATCGTAATAAGATGAGGAATTGAGATACAAAAATTAAATATAATAATATACTTAGTGGAATCCGACAAAAAGTCTAAATACTGACTTCTTTCAGCATGGTAGCTTTTTAGTACTGAATATTTTGTTCATGCACCATAATCATTCTTTGAGCCATATTACTCATTTGATATCGCTCGAGCGAGATCCAAAAGCACGCAGTGGCCCAAGGCCCGACAAAGGTATATTTGATATACATAGACTAGACTAGTGGCTAAAGCCAGTTAGTGTCTAATCTAAAGTGAATATCCTGGAGGCGATGTCAGTGAGCATCCAGTCCACGCCCTCGAGCAGGCTCTCGCCGGTCACGGCCGAGCAGCGGAAGATGCGCCAGTGGTGCGACTTGATGCTGTCCAGCTCCAGCGCCTGTACAAAGTGTTATTTAGCTGTTACGTTTTCATGGATTAACAAAGTTTTATTTATCTTTTAGCATTATATAAATTATTTTTGATTGAATAAATAATTTATGTGTCAAATGAAAAAAATTAAATACTATAGGTACATAACATAGTAGTTTGTTACATATAAAGTTTACAGTAATTTTCCTTTCTGACTCTGATCTGTCTTCAAAGCATACCCTTAAACTTGACCATGTTGTAGGTGCTTTCCGTCCATCATAGGTATTCCGTCTAACTATCAAAAAGGATTCAATTTTCATGGGCATGGTTTGCCCCTCCCAATTCTGAATTTTATGTGGAAATTTACAGCATGTAATTTTTTTTATAATAAAACTTTAAATTGAAGACTGCTACAAAGTGTAGCCTACCTCTTTGATCTCAGCAAGTGTCAGCGCCCCAGGCAAGTCACACTTGTTAGCCAGCACGAGCAGCGAGGCGCCGGCGAGCCGCTCCTCGCGCAGCAGCGCGTGCAGCTCGCGCGCGCAGCCCTCCAGCCGCCGCGCGTCCGCGCTGTCAACCACCCACACCACACCGTCTGTACACTCAAAGTAGTTCTTCCAGTAGGACCTGCAAGTTAATATTGCAACAGAATATTGTTAATACACCAAATTTAATGATTTAGGTGACATAGAAAATAGTTCCCTCATTTGAAAAAAATAAAACTAACAAATTCAGGAAGTTTTAATTTTTTTAATAGTTCTTTTTAAATGACGCGACTCCATTGGAACTATTATGCCTTAAAGATTTTTTTTAACTGCATGGTGTAAATTTGCTATAATATATAGTTTTTAAGACATTATCTTCTCCTACATCTTCAGAACTAGAATTGTAATTATCCTGAGCCTGAGTGAGTTAAGTATGACCATGTCAAAAGACAACCCTTTGCAGCCTCAGCATCTTTTTACTAAACAAATTAAATAGCACCAAATAGTAGAACACTTAAAAGCTCAGACCAAAAAATGTATTTCTTCAAAGTACGGTCAAAGGAGTCATGTTTACTAAATATTATCTGCAAATGCTTTGAGCAGCCTGCAATATTTGCAGCAGTGCAATACCAGGCAAATAATTGTATGTGTAATGTAAATGGTCAAAGCCAAGCTTTTTTTTTTATTTGAAAGCCCTGCAATTTGAAAGTTATTTCATATTTTGTAAACTGAAAGCACACCTAGTAAGACAACATGTAAAGTAAACTGCTAAGTGATTGTGAATGTGACCTTAGTGATTTCTGTCCACCAACATCCCAGATGTTGAGCTTGTACCCGCGGTGCTCCAGCGTCTTGATGTTGAACCCGAGCGTGGGCGAGATCGTGTCGATGGGCTCGCCGTTAAAGCGCTTCAGAATCGTCGTCTTACCTGCGTTGTCTAAGCCGCTGGAAGTTTCTGATGTAAGGAAACATAATACTCACACCTGGGAGGACCAGTCAGGAATTAGTTGCTATTGAAATAATTTTGCGTAAATGCGATTTTGAAAAGGATACAGCATGAGAATCCGCATCTCCTTCTCTTTTTGTCGAAGTTTCTTGAGGATGGTTAGGAAGCCCATTTTGTAGACAAACCAATATCTACTGAAGTTGTTTTTAGTATACACTAATTTATTTATGACCACAACTAAATATTTGTTTAAAGAATGCCTTTTTAATTAAATCATAAGGAGATTTTAAGAATAAAAATAGCCAACAGACGGCAAACAAGAAAACCAACCAAAACCCAAAACAAATATCAATCAAATCAAACATCAAACCAATTTAAACTTGTATAGTCTCAATCTCTCGTGCTTCCATCTCAATCTCAGTCAAGGGGCTATTACAAACTTCCTGGTTCAGTTTCAGCATCATAATCTCAGTTGAAGTATTACGCTGCTATTAGATGGCGCACTGCCTCCGGAGCAATAGGTCAAGATGAAATAAATGACTGAATCAAAATAAATCATAAAAAATAATAATAATAATATGCCTCAGTTATGGCAGTGACCAGTGACGGAGTGTATGAAATTAAAATTTATAATAAATGCATTTATTTCAGATTATTCAATCCATAACTGTTAGTAAATTTCTTATGAATAAGACTTCTTATACTTAGCAGAAAATTATCCAATCAGTCAATATTCGATCTCCCATCTCTGTTATTGCTGTAGACACCGCCATCTTTGGGCGTATTATGAAACTTTTTTTTTTATTTCTGTCACTTTGAAAACCCCATTATGTTCCTTTTTAGGACACTTGTTAGGATTTATATTCCCTTATTACACCTTTCCTTAATCAGTCGCGACTCGCGATCGAAGCAAACGTTGGCTATGACGTCCTTGTCCTAAATCGGGAATTCAGAGACTGAATCAGGAAAGGTGTAATAGCCCCTTAGATCTATTACACATACAGAAAAAAATAAAATGTTTTTTTTTTTAATCTCAATCGCTCGCTTTTTTAGATTTTGTCAGATTTTTTTTAGTATAAGGCTACGAACGCACAGGCGGTTTTTTGCCGCGCGGATTTTATGTAACATACTGATTTTATGTAACATATGGAAGTGTGCGCACCAGCGGATAAAAAACCGCGCGGTTAAAAATCCGCTGCCGCGGTTTTATTTCCGCGCGGCTAAAAATTCGCCTGTACCTTCGTGGCATATGAATAAGGTTGAAAATGTAATAACAACCTTTCCAACCGCGCGGAAATAAAATCCGCCTGTGCGTTTGAAGCCTTAAAAATAAAATTATAGGAGCCTCTCTTTCGCTCGCTATACGGCTACGAACGCACAGGCGGTTTTTTGCCGCGCGGATTTTATGTAACATACTGAATCCTATGGAAGTGTGCGCACCAGCGGATAAAAAACCGCGCGGTTAAAAATCCGCTGTCGCGGTTTTATTTCCGCGCGGCTAAAAATTCGCCTGTACCTTCGTGGCCTATGAATAAGGTTGAAAATGAAATAACAACCTTTCCAACCGCGCGGAAATAAAACCGCAACAGCGGATTTTTATCCGCGCGGCGAAACAACCGCGCGGAAAAAAATCCGCCTATGCGTTTGAAGCCTAAATCTGCCTTTTTCACACCTGAGCTTGGAAAATCATCTGTGGCTTGGATGGAATAGACAAAAGAGCAAAAATACAAACCTTACTTGTCTGTGTCTTTTCTGCAAAAATCCATCCATGGCCGAATTCGTCGCTGTCAACTCAATAATTTTATCTCTATTGTAAAATTATGAAGCTGTTTCAATGATTGCAAGCGAGTTTATCGCGTGGACGTGGAAGTAATAGTGAGCCGGGTCGATCTGGGAGACAGGGCTCGCGGATCGGCACCATGTTCAGTGGCACAGTGCGCGTCAAGGTCTGCGAGGCGACGGGGCTCCGTCCCACAGACTTCCAGAAACGGCACAACATGACCTTCGGGAAGCCTGGTAAGCGACTGTAAACTACTAAAATGATTCTGCAACATCCCCTTGTGCCTTGCTAAATGATTTTACACACAATTCGATACTTGGGAAAACTTTGGCGAGCGCGCCTACCCATGATTGTGGACATTGGAAAATTAGGTGGAAACCATGCAAGCTAATTTATCAAGGTAAAAAATATTACTTATTTAGGAAATTAGTAAACTGAATGCTATCCATGCACTTTATTTTTTTACAAATTATCTACATACCAATTGTACCCTGATAACCTAAGTTAGGTCATCAATATCAATACATAGTATAAAACAAAGTCGCTTCCCGCGTCTGTCCCTATGTATGCTTATATCTTTAAAACTATGCAATAGATTTTGATGCCGTTTTCTTTAATAGATAAAGTGAGTCCGTTCAAGAGTAAGGTTTATAAGATTAATACATGCACAAAATAGTAATAGGTTAGGCGGTACGAAGTTCGCTGGGTCGACTAGTAGACAATAAATGGCTTTTTGAATTTAACCTGTTATAAAATTCTGTTTATTAAAATTAAACTACAATAGCTTAATAATTAAAAACATAGTGCAAGTGCAGTGGCAGTCTAGGATGGTGTAACAGATTGTTTAACAGAACAAGAGCTATTTTGCAATAAATAAAAACTGAAAGTGTTACGCCATCCTAGACTGCCACTGTACCTTTCCCATATTGGCACTAAAGGATAGAGGTAATATAGTACTGCATGGGGCTAGGAGGTTCAGGGTTCTTCCTTATGTGCATGTGGCTCCATGCAAGTCCACGGAAGCATGGACCAGCCTTAAGACTAGGCAGACAGCTATAATTCCACACAAGCCATAACACACCCTCCTGTGACATGGATTGATGTTGATAAGACCATCCAAAAAAGCCAATATTAAATTTATAATATTAATTTATTTTGTGCTTACATGCACCTCCCTACATTAAAGTTTAATTAAATTTATGAGTGATTGTTCTCTGTTGCAGACGAACAGCCCATCGACCCGTACGTCTCAATAGATGCTGATGAGCACCACCTGGATCGCTCCACCACCAAGCCCAAGACCTTCGACCCTGTTTGGAATGAAACTTTCATCCATGAAGTGCACAATGTCTCTAGGTAATTTCCCCGTGGGCAAAGGGCAAAACTTGAGTTTTTTGTGATATAAAGTTTCCTGTGTTTTTTCCCAGGCTAAAGACTAGCTCTGTACCAAATTAAGGTTACTAACATATTAAGTATGTATCATGGAATGAGTCACTACAGCGCTTGTTTTTTTAGTTTGGGCATCACAGTGTTTCATGACGCTGCGATCCCGCCTGATGACTTTGTGGCCAACTGCACCATCCCATTTGAGGATCTCGTTCACCGTGATAAAGACGCCACTGACTTTTGGGTGAGTTTGTTTTTGCTAGTCTGGTGTAGTGCATTCTTGAACTAAGCTAAGCTGCCATCATTAAATTTATATGATTGAATTATGGTTTAGATAAGATGCTATCAGTACAAGTTTGTTGTGACAAGATATTGAGTTTTGAGAGTTTAATCAGATATTAGTGCCACTACATTATGTCTGGTTGATGATTTGAGTCTCTGAATTTTTTTTGTTAGTGTCCATCTGAAAATTATTTAAACCTGCTGATACATGTACTAAACATGTAATGTTTGCAGGTGGACCTGGAGCCCCAGGGGAAGCTGCACCTGCGCATAGATCTCAAATGGAACTCTCAAGGTTGGTGGATTTACGTATTTAAAAAAAACTGCAAACAGATCATACTAATTATAACATGAGTTCGTGAGGATGTTTAAATGTGTTTTGTAATGCTTAGAAGACAGAATTAATGTTATCTATTTTCAATGTTTGGAAGTTATTTTTCTTTCAAGTTAAAGCGGAACAGGATTTGGTGGAAGTTTACAGTATTATTGATAAGCAATCATAATAGCACATATTATGCTGTATGATGTTTAGTCTATTTGTCTAAAGCCATTGTAAATTGCTATGAGAATGAATAAAAAACTAGCATAATCAAAAATGACAATAGATCGGCAGGTAACATTCGTTTTCAATATACTTTATCTATCGATATAGATAGCTCATCATTTTATACAAAATCAAAACATCAGCCTGTTTTTAGTTAATTAAATTGTACCAAATTGACAGCTATCTCTCTTACTCAATAGACAGCATTGTTAAAACTAAGGTAAATGTATTGCAAATTGCAATGGTGTTAGTTCTGTACCCACAATATGACGAACCGCAACCCACCCCACGTAGGTTGCGCGGCGCCAGGGTCGCGTCGCGCGCGCGGCGCGGGCGGCGCGACGGGCGGCGCGACGAGCGGCGCGACGGGCGCGGCGCGGGAGTTCAAGGAGGGCGCGGGGTTCGCGCGGCGGCGCGGCGCGCTGCGGCGGCGCGTGCACCAGGTCAACGGACACAAGTTCATGGCGACTTTCTTGAGGCAGCCCACCTTCTGCAGCCACTGCCGGGAGTTCATATGGTGAGATGACTACCTATATACTTAAAACTAGTCGACCCGGCAAACTTCGTACTGCCTTACCTATTACTATGTTGTGCATGTTTTATTCATATAAACCTTCCTCTTGAATCACTCTATATTATTTAAAAAACCGCATCTAAATCCGTTACATAGTTTTAAAGATATAAGCATACATAGGGACAGACGCGGAGAGAGACTTTGTTTTATACTATGTATTGATGATGAGAAAAATATAAGCCGTGTTTTACTGATAAAACAATGTATGTTCCATGGCAAAGCAACTATTTTGATTAGTAATTCTCGGTTAATTAACCGACTTCATAAAAGGAGGTTATCAGGTTGACCTGTATGTATGTATGTTTGTCCGCGATTATCTCGAGTTTGGCTGAACCAATTTGATGCAGTATTCACAGAAGTATTTGATACATTCAGGAGAAGGTTGTAAGGATGTAGCTCTTGTGTAATTGATAGACGTCTGATCTTATCTTATAGTACCTATTTTAACCGACTTTAGAGAAGAGGGAGTTCTCAGTTTTATGTATGTGTCAATTTTGAAGGTGGGTCTCTTTTTTTTTTAAAATAATTTATTTAAAGTAATATTAAGCTTAGGCACTAAAAACTGCAATGTATTTAAAATTATATCATTGCCAAAGCTCTCTAATTTGATTATTTCTGACTGATTTGCATAATGAGTATTGAATTTAATATAAATATTTGTTTTCAGGGGCCTGGGTAAACAAGGATACCAATGCCAGGGTGAGTTGCCTTTATTGATGTTCCCAAAATTGTATTAAGAGTCCCTCCCTAATAGGAAATTACATAACATGTAAATAAGAAACCATCAGTTCAGAACTGCAAAATTTTTACTAAAAATAGTAATTGTGATCATTTGTTAAGTATTTTATCTGGTTTTTGTAATATTTTATAAATTTATTGTGAAATTCATAATTTCCTTGTATGGTTTATGGACTACTTTTTGAAGTAACTTTATGTCAAAAGTGTTAGTTATTACAGCCTAATATAAATGTTGGGTTTCATATACAAGGTGTTTCTGACAAGGCGGCAATAAATCAAAGGAGGGATTTTGCTCACCATACCTAACAACTTTCCCAAAGCAACATGGGTCCAAATCTCAAAACAAAAATCAGCCGTCCCGTACATTGACCCCGTCAGCTGATCGAACCAATGTATGGAACAGCTGTTATTTTTTTGAGATTTTGACCCATGTTGATTTGGGAAAGTTGTTAGTTATGGTGAGCAGAATCCCTCCTTTGATTTATTACCGCCTTGTCAGAAACACTCAGTATGTAATAACGTTGCATGTGCAGTGTGCACGTGCGTGGTGCACAAGCGCTGCCACTCGTCGGTCGTCACCAAGTGCCCCGGCATGAAGGAGGAGGTGAGTCGATGTTGTCAGTTCACTCGCCCAGCGCGCGCTCTCTCCGCACTTAGGTATAGAACTGCAAGCACGAGCGGCGCCGCCGGCGGACCATCAGCCGCGGGCCGCGCCGCACGCGTCTCATCATGTTCGCGCCAAGTTCTAGCATCCAGAGCCAGTTTACAGCGATGCTAGCGCCATTCGCGAAAAAAAATAATATCTTCTAAACTAAGGCAAATATCAAAAATGTGGCACTGTATGACACTAGATAATGTAGCCTAGTATTTTTAGGGCCCTTCTGTATAGCTTTTAGGTTGAAGACCAAAGAATCCTACAAAGTGTTGCTAAAAGTGGCCACTTTTGGTAACAATCTATGTTTTTTTTTGTTCTTTTTACTCAGGACTACTTTGCTAGATCTAGTGTCATACAGTGCCCCACTTTTGATATTTGCCTTAGTTTAGAAGATTTTTTTTTTCGCGAATGGCGCTAGCATCGCTGTAAACTGGCTCTTAATATTGCTCGATGCCGTTAGTAATACTAAAACAGGCTCTCGCGAAGTAGCACGGCTACGGAGTAGTGAGAGAGACTCAAGGTTATATGTAACAGGGGCGAGCTAGATTGCGCTATATGTGTACTCAGCTAGATTCTTTTTATTTAAATGACTCCGCGGAGTGAGCCTTCTGTACTTGTACTATTAGGTATTCTGTTCTTAGGTGTAATACTGTTTTATTTATACATGAAGATGAGAATGGGGTAAATTGTTTGGCCATTAAAATACATAACACAGTAAATAAGATGAATTCTGACAATCTTTCAGAATATTTGTGAATCGCCTACACTTCATGGTTAACATAACAGAATATGCGAGATTAAATTTTTGGAATCGTCTTCCATAATGTTCGAACACATTTACTATACACGAACTAAACATAATTTCGGTGATAAAATCAAGTTTAAAGGAGGTTAATGCCATTTTTATAATATTTTTAACATCGCGGAAAACCATTCAAAACGGGTATGACGTCACGATTAAGTAAAATTCAACTGTTTCTACGCGCAATCAAAGGAAACGTATTGAAGTTTAGTTGATCTTGACGTCTACTCGATGTCGTGATACTGCGAGCTGTTTTCGCAGATAAGAATTTTCGCATTTAAATTTACAGAAACTGCCATTATTGCGCAGCTTCATAACAGAAAAATTCACGGTACATCATCATACAGTAACTATCAGTGTAACGAGCCCTGCCTACCCCCGCAGCAGCAGAGCGTGGGCGTGTCGGGCGGGCAGCGGTTCAGCGTGAACGTGCCGCACCGGTTCACGGTTCACTCCTACAAGCGGTTCACCTTCTGCGACCACTGCGGCTCGCTGCTCTACGGACTCATCAAGCAGGGACTGCAGTGCGAGGGTATGGCGAGCTTCTTTACTATTTTACTTACTATGTAGTATATTGTTTTATTTAGGAACTCAAATACCACTTAGGATAAAGATTTTGTTATTTTTCCTTTGAAAAGGGTAGGCGCATCCCATTAGTGCTACACCTTCAATATGGAGCAAAAGAGAACACATTTTTACATCGCGCTAACGAAGTTTCTTACTCAGCTAGCACAACTAAATTAAATTTTCAAAGTAAATGCATTGGGAGGTATTTGTCAATTCCTCTTTGCTCTACGAAAGATTTGAAGAAGAAAAACACATATTTATTTGCAACATTTAGCTAAAGCTTCTACCTTAAAGAGTTATTCTTATTTTCAGTTGTTTTACTCAATTCAATAACTTTAGATGGCATATGCGATAGGTTAAATAGTAGTGCGTCACTATGCAGTGGCCACATTACATTGTGTGTTTGTGTGCGGCAGTGTGCTCGATGAACGTGCACAAGCGCTGCCACAAGAACGTTGCGAACAACTGCGGCACCAACATCAAGGACCTGGCCGACGCCATGAGCAAGCTCGGCATCTCGCCCGACAAGCTGCCGCGCCCGAGAGCCTCCAAGGTACACTCACTACACTCGCACTCCTCTAGTTAACACTGACTACACTCGCACACCTCTAGCTCACACTGACTAAACTCGCACAACCCTAGCTCACACTGAATACACTCGCACACTTGTAGCGCACATTGATACACACAGACATTGTTACCCTCTGTCTCGTCTGGCGCTAGCTCCGCTACCGTAGGTTATTGCTCTGAGGCTACACATTTTTTTCTTTTTACAAAAATTTTCGAAGGACCTTATTTTCAGGAATCAGTCCTGCCTGTATAATCTATGCCTACGCCTGCAGTGTTGTCAATTTTCTTCCACGATAAAAAAGTAACCGAGTATAGGGAAACATTTGAGAAGCTGCAATTATAATGTTAGTAAATGAATGTATGTAATGTGCGGCAGTACATGAACGCGGCGGCGGAGGGCCCGGCCGAGCCCGCGCCCGACGACGGCAAGGACGCCGCGCGCGCAGACAAAGGTACTCATCATTACTCATTCCTACCTTACTTTTAAGACTCAGGAAAAGTTAGACTTTAAGCTTCCGAAGAATCTGTTTTTAACCCCCGAACGAAAATTCAGAGAGGGGTGTTATAATTTTAACGTGTGTATCTGTCTGTCTGTATGTCTGTCTGTGTATCTGTCTGTAGTAGCATCGTAGAGCCCAAACGGATGAAACGATTTTCGTTTAGTTTTATTTGTATCATAGAAAATTTCAACCCAAGTGTTCTTAGCCATGTCTCATGAAGATCTGATCAGCGGTTTGAAGATCATCAGCTCTTTTCTAGGTGATGATGGGATCTAACTAGCTTCCTTATGTCCGATCGATTTCAAATTTGGTACCATGTTGCATCAATAATATTGAAAGTATATGGTAGGGTAATCATGACCTGATCTGCCGTTTGAACATGATCAGCTCTGAAATAGTGGATGAGGGGATCTAACTGCTTTCTATATATGTCCTATCGATTTTAAATTTGTTACCGTGTTACTTTAATTATATTGAAGGAAATGTTAAAACAAACGTGATCTTTTGAAGATGATTAGCTCTAGTTCTAGTTAAGTTGATTAGTGGTCTGATTGGGTCGGGGGTTTTTTAATTTGAGTTATTCACGTATTATTTCATGTCCAGTTTCGTCAGAGTTGGGGGCCGGCGGGGGCGGCGGGGGCGGCGCGGCGCTGGAGGACTTCGTGTTCATCAAGGTGCTCGGCAAGGGCTCCTTCGGGAAGGTCATGCTGGCCGAGAAGAAGGGCACCGACGAGGTACGCTATACGAGACGAGCCGGCCAAATTCTTACCGCCCTACGTGCTGTGTTCGAATCGAAGTTTTATCTTCCGGTCAATAGTTTTTACGTGAAAAGAATCCATACAACTTTAGCATTAATAATTAGAAGATTGCTTCTAGTTTTTTTTTTAATCTGTTTTTATTGCAATATCGCTTATAGTATGCAGTTTTAATCATCATCATCAGCTTTTTGCTGAGTTAAGCCTCCTCAAGCTACCAATTTCTATGTTCAGAAGTTTAAGCGTTAATGCAGGCAGTGTAACTTTCTCACCCGCGACCCTCCTGCTATCAGCCGAGAAGGACACCGGCATGGTTGTAGTGGGTGCGAACCCCACATAACGCTGGGGTTTCCCCCCGGGGCTGCAGGGTACTCGTTAGGAGTTTCCCCGCCTAAAAAAAAGGCAGTGAAACTCGTATTTATATTATGAGTATGGAATAGGGATTTTTAGGAGTTGCTCTGATCCTGCTGCTGATATTGTAATTGTAATATCACAAAAGCAAAAAAAAAAAAGAGAGAGATAAATTTTAAAGAAGAGTTTGTTACCCCTTTCTTCTCTACGCTGTAAAATCATTGCGAAAGGGAGTAATTACTTGACAGAGGAGGGCTCGTTTGGGGGCCGCTCCAGGCGACTATTGTCGTAAGCAAGGCAAACATTTGTTTACCTGAGCCAATTGGTGGGCATCCTGAACTACCTCGCCTCTCACAGTATAGGATACTTTACCAAATAAGGTATCAATAGCAATTAGATTAGATGTAGTCTAATTGACTTTCAATAAGTGATATCTTGTATCCTATATTGAATAAAGATTTTTTGATTTTGATTTTGATATGTAAAGTCGGTCGTGGTGTGCAGGTGTACGCAGTCAAGGTCCTGAAGAAAGACGCGATAATCCAAGATGACGACGTGGAGTGCACGCTGACGGAGCGCCGCGTGCTGGCGCTGGCCGCGCGCCACCCCTTCCTCACGGCGCTCAGCTGCGCCTTCCAGACCCGCGACCGGCTCTTCTTCGTCATGGAGTACGTGCACGGCGGAGACCTCATGTTCCACATCCAGCGCGCCAGGAAGTTCGACGAGCCGCGCGCCAGGTGAGTCTCCTTCCAGACCCGCGACCGGCTCTTCTTCGTCATGGAGTACGTGCACGGCGGAGACCTCATGTTCCACATCCAGCGCGCCAGGAAGTTCGACGAGCCGCGCGCCAGGTGAGTCTCCTTCCAGACCCGCGACCGGCTCTTCTTCGTCATGGAGTACGTGCACGGCGGAGACCTCATGTTCCACATCCAGCGCGCCAGGAAGTTCGACGAGCCGCGCGCCAGGTGAGTCTCCTTCCAGACCCGCGACCGGCTCTTCTTCGTCATGGAGTACGTGCACGGCGGAGACCTCATGTTCCACATCCAGCGCGCCAGGAAGTTCGACGAGCCGCGCGCCAGGTGAGTCTCCTTCCAGACCCGCGACCGGCTCTTCTTCGTCATGGAGTACGTGCACGGCGGAGACCTCATGTTCCACATCCAGCGCGCCAGGAAGTTCGACGAGCCGCGCGCCAGGTGAGTCTCCTTCCAGACCCGCGACCGGCTCTTCTTCGTCATGGAGTACGTGCACGGCGGAGACCTCATGTTCCACATCCAGCGCGCCAGGAAGTTCGACGAGCCGCGCGCCAGGTGAGTCTCCTTCCAGACCCGCGACCGGCTCTTCTTCGTCATGGAGTACGTGCACGGCGGAGACCTCATGTTCCACATCCAGCGCGCCAGGAAGTTCGACGAGCCGCGCGCCAGGTGAGTCTCCTTCCAGACCCGCGACCGGCTCTTCTTCGTCATGGAGTACGTGCACGGCGGAGACCTCATGTTCCACATCCAGCGCGCCAGGAAGTTCGACGAGCCGCGCGCCAGGTGAGTCTCCTTCCAGACCCGCGACCGGCTCTTCTTCGTCATGGAGTACGTGCACGGCGGAGACCTCATGTTCCACATCCAGCGCGCCAGGAAGTTCGACGAGCCGCGCGCCAGGTGAGTCTCCTTCCAGACCCGCGACCGGCTCTTCTTCGTCATGGAGTACGTGCACGGCGGAGACCTCATGTTCCACATCCAGCGCGCCAGGAAGTTCGACGAGCCGCGCGCCAGGTGAGTCTCCTTCCAGACCCGCGACCGGCTCTTCTTCGTCATGGAGTACGTGCACGGCGGAGACCTCATGTTCCACATCCAGCGCGCCAGGAAGTTCGACGAGCCGCGCGCCAGGTGAGTCTCCTTCCAGACCCGCGACCGGCTCTTCTTCGTCATGGAGTACGTGCACGGCGGAGACCTCATGTTCCACATCCAGCGCGCCAGGAAGTTCGACGAGCCGCGCGCCAGGTACCACTATATACATAGCAAATTCTTATTATGCTAGCTGTATAAGAAACTTTGATGGCGAGATGTAGAAATTAATTCCTTTAACAAACAACTTTATTAATGTACAGTGGTGGATACAGACCGCGTAACATTTTCGTCTATGGTCTCTTGCCATGCGTCATAGACTGTAATAAAAAAGAACAAGCAATTTTTGCAATACAGAAAAACACGCCGTCCGTGTACGAGTTACTTAGGCCTCATTTAGGGAGACGCGGGGCGACGCTGCGGGTCCTGACGCGGGCACTGCCGCGGGCGCCGACGCGTCTCCTTGTACTATATCGAACATAGGCCTATGTTTTGATCTTGAAGCCCTCGTCGGCGCCCGCATTGACTGTGCCAACGCGTCTCCGTAAACGGTCTCATACATTGCTATTCGCTTCATTTAATCGCACGACGCCCCGCGTGCTCGTGCTCCTAAATACGGCCTATTTACCTGCAGTAGTGATGAAAGTATGTTGTGTGTCAGGTTCTACGCAGCAGAAGTGACCCTGGCGCTGCAGTTCCTGCACTCGCACGGCGTCATCTACCGCGACCTGAAGCTGGACAACATCCTGCTGGACGCCGACGGGCACTGCAAGCTCGCGGACTTCGGCATGTGCAAGGAGGGCATCCTCGGTACTGACTGACACATCATTAGAATGAGTACTACGTACAGTACGGGCACTCTCTGCCTCCCTTAGCAAGTGCGGCCCCGCGCTCGGTTACCGCTCAGTTACCGCTCAGTTCTTGATATCCTTCTACTAGTTCATGTTCGCCTGGTACTTTTTTCTCTCAGTTACCCTCAGAACAAGTCTTATCTCACTCACGCAACGTTCATGTACACGCGAGCTTAAACTGTATGCAAAACAACGCGTTTCCTCTTCTGTCTCCTCGTTAAAATACAAGGAAACGTGCAACTCTGTTAAGGGCAGCTAGTGCATACTCAACTATTTTTTTTTATGGCAATAATCGAAATTTTATGTACACTTAATTACGACTTTTTTTTTAAAGATATCGGTTTTGTTTACAGATGGTGCTACTACGACAACTTTCTGCGGTACCCCGGACTACATTGCTCCAGAGGTAAGTTTCTGCGTCAGTCTCATCCTTATGCCACCCCTTATCTATCTAAACCCTTTTTTTTAAACAAATCTCCCACTGTCTTCTACTCTAGAGTGTTTTTGGCAAAATCTCTTTAAAGAGTTGACCGTGTAAAGTCAATTTAACAAGAAATAACTCTTAAAAATATTGCCAAATAATGAGCCAATAGGTGGCGTCTGTGACTTGACATCTACTTTCTGCGCGCAGCACGCAGGAGCCACTCTTAGTAGCTCCTTGATCGCACTTTCATCCGAATTTTCCTTGACGACTACCTTTTCTTCCCCCACAGATCCTCCAAGAGCTGGAATACGGCCCGTCAGTGGACTGGTGGGCGCTGGGCGTGCTTCTGTACGAGATGTTGGCCGGCCAGCCGCCCTTCGAGGCCGACAACGAGGACGAGCTGTTCGAGTCCATCCTGCACGACGACGTGCTGTACCCCGTGTGGCTGTCGCGCGACGCCGTCTCCATCCTCAAGGGTACGTGACGCGACGTGACGTGACGTGACGAGGCCGACAACGAGGACGAGCTGTTCGAGTCCATCCTGCACGACGACGTGCTGTACCCCGTGTGGCTGTCGCGCGACGCCGTCTCCATCCTCAAGGGTACGTGACGTGACGTGACGTGACGTGACGAGGCCGACAACGAGGACGAGCTGTTCGAGTCCATCCTGCACGACGACGTGCTGTACCCCGTGTGGCTGTCGCGCGACGCCGTCTCCATCCTCAAGGGTACGTGACGCGACGTGACGTGACGTGACGTGACGTGACGTGACGAGGCCGACAACGAGGACGAGCTGTTCGAGTCCATCCTGCACGACGACGTGCTGTACCCCGTGTGGCTGTCGCGCGACGCCGTCTCCATCCTCAAGGGTACGTGACGCGACGTGACGTGACGTGACGTGACGTGACGTGACGAGGCCGACAACGAGGACGAGCTGTTCGAGTCCATCCTGCACGACGACGTGCTGTACCCCGTTTGGCTGTCGCGCGACGCCGTCTCCATCCTCAAGGGTACGTGACGCGACGTGACGTGACGTGACGTGACGTGACGTGACGTGACGTGACGTGACGTGACGTGACGTGACGTGACGAGGCGACAACGAGGACGAGCTGTTCGAGTCCATCCTGCACGACGACGTGCTGTACCCCGTGTGGCTGTCGCGCGACGCCGTCTCCATCCTCAAGGGTACGTGACGCGACGTGACGTGACGTGACGCGACGTGACGTGACGTGACGTGACGTGTCGTGACGAGTAGACAACGAGGACGAGCTGTTCGAGTCCATCATGCACGACGACGTGCTGTACCCCGTGTGGCTGTCGCGCGACGCCGTCTCCATCCTCAAGGGTACGTGACGCGACGTGACGTGACGTGACGTGACGTGACGTGACGTGACGTGACGTGACGTGACGTGACGTGACGTGACATGACGTGTCGTGACGTGTGACGTGACGAGTAGACAACGAGGACGAGCTGTTCGAGTCCATCCTGCACGACGACGTGCTGTACCCCGTGTGGCTGTCGCGCGACGCCGTCTCCATCCTCAAGGGTACGTGACGCGAAGTGACGTGACGTGACGTGACGTGACGTGACGTGACGTGACGTGACGTGACGTGACGTGACGTGACGTGACGTGACGTGAAGTGATGTGCGTGACGTGATGCGACGTGGCGACAACGAGGACGAGCTATTCCGAGTCCATCCTGCACGACGATGTGCTGTACGGCCGTTTAGGCTGTGCTTATATCACAAGTCCTGGCATATTTTGTATAAGTATTAATGTACTCTTTTTCTTTTATATTCTGTGGTAGAAAATACGCTGTACAAGGCATTGTATACTCTTGTGATACAATAAGGTGGTATTTCCGTTGTCAGGGTTCATGACGAAGGCGCCGGCGCGGCGGCTGGGCGTGGCGGGCGGCGCGGCCGGCATCCGCGCGCACGCCTTCTTCAAGGACGTGGACTGGGACGCGCTCGCGCAGCGCCGCCTGCGACCGCCCTTCAGACCCAAAGTGGTGATTTACACACGAACATATTTTATGCACTTTTAAATACACAAACGCACACACGCACGCAGACACGCAACCCAGCTGTAGTATCTCGAACGCTTCTTTATTGTCTATAGTCTCCATTTCAAATTTTTTCTGAACGTAGCTTAGGCGGTTCTCTTTGGATTCCAACTCTATAACGTGTGCGTGCAAAAGTAATATAAATATAATAAAACACAGTTAACACAACCACGCTCAATTTTACACAAATAAACACACACAAAAGCACGCGCTATACCCACGAGGTCACGTACACATACACGCACACACACACGCACGCGGATACGCAACACACATACACACACGCGGACACGTAGCAGGCGGTGCGTACTGGCGCACGCAAGAGGAACCGCACACATTCACACACACACACTGACACACACACAAGAGCGATGGTTACTGAAGACAGAGTGTTGTCTGTTGCAGAAGAGCAAGCGCGAGGCGGGCAACTTCGACGCGGAGTTCACGAAGGAGGAGCCCGTGCTCACGCCCGTGCCGCCCGACGTCGTGCGCTCCATCAACCAGGTCAGTGCTGCCGCCGCCGCCAACCACCAACCAACCGACCACCAACCAACCACCAACCAACCGACCACCAACCAACCGACCACCCACCAACCGACCACCCACCAACCAACCAACAGACCGACCTGCCTACTATACTATTTGAAATGGTGCTGTACTGTGAACAGTCCACCATGGAGACAACCTCAGTCACATTTTACATTATTATCAGATTTGATTGTTTGTGTGATTGAATAGGCTTCGAGACAACTAAACCTATCTCAGTTTTGGGATGCTACACTGTCTTTGGGTGACTTATTCTATAGATGATGAATGCAATGATGGCTATGGAATTTCAACTATACGGAATAATACGGAACTTTGTTAACCCATTGCGTGTGCGTCCGCAGGAGGAGTTCCGCGGCTTCTCGTTCATCAACGCGGACTTCACCCCCCCGCCCGCGCCCGCCGCCCCCGCCGCGCCCCCCGCGCAGCCCTGAGCGACCCCCCACACGCCATTATTTCAACAACTACGCCTGCGTTTTAACATCCTTTTGAAATCGGCCGAGAAGCCTTTCAGGCGAAACTAACTTTTGAAAATGGAACCAAATGCCTAGTTACGGTATAACCTCGCCATGTTAAGAAGGTAAAGTCCAGCCGAAAGCGATTGGTATAAAATGAGAAAAGTTAGTTCCATTTTCAAAATGTTTTAATAGAAAAAAGTTAATTTTATTTGTAAGTGCAATGCCAACACTTGTCTAGTCAGGACGAAGTGCGCCTGCGCAGGCGCAAGCTTCGTTCTTTTTTTTTATTAATTTATTTTTTACATTTTGTTTTTTTTTTTTGTACCGCAGTGTATCGAATATTAATTTTTTATATTGTAACTGTTATTGCGCTGTTTAACAGTATTTTTTTACAATTTCAATCAAATTCAATCAAGCCGACGAGATTAATTAGCTCTTAAAATGTTATATACGCCTATTATCACTGTATGAATTTAGGGCAACACCAGTAGGTAATGAAGTAGAAACACTTGAAGGGCCGGACTTCGCGGCTCGTCTCGTCGGTCCTCTACGATCTTTTAAAAGGTATGTATAATTTATTTGTACCTACTATCTAATAGGTTACTTAAAATACTAATAATAATTATTATGTACTTGATCAAAATTATGATAAAAATCGGCCATATACCTATATAATAGCGATATTTTGCTTAGGTATCTGTTAATGTTTTGACAGTTAAATAATAAACTAAAAATATTTTTTTTTGGCAGAGCCTTGTTATATTATCTGCGTTTTGAGCCACGCATGTCTCGACGCTACGTTTTTCAAGTTTAAACTATAATTTTCATTTAGTTTTTTGATAAATGATTTGCGATAGCAAGGCTGGCCAGCAAACCGCGTTTTCTTATTAATTTCTTATGAGAGTCTGTCCAGTGCTAGACGTATTTGTGAGAGTTAGTTTGTAACTGCCGAGTTATGTTGACTTAGCTAAAGATATTTGTTGTATGAGCGTTTTACATATAAAAAGGTATAAAAATAATATGTCATACGCTTTATAATACCATACTTCTGGAATTTAAGTCTATCAAACAAGAAGCATTTTGTAGCCGCGAACGGCGATACAAGTATTTACCAAAATATTATATAGGTAGATAAGATTTACATACATATAAATTTTTATGTGTGTATTGATGACAACCATCTTCAAATCCATTTGTTCGGCCTGGTGATGAGTACAGCTATGATAATATATTGTTGTAATTTAGGGTAAATATGAAGTCGCCGAAAAAAAAAAGGAGAACTTGTCGTGGGACACGCGCTTTTGAGTCTCACTTCAGCCGTAACGTTGCACTTTTTCTTGGCTAGTTCCCCACCGCAACCCGAGATAAGGAACTTCGTTCCAAAAAATGCCTGTAAAACGGCAATTTCATAGTTGAAAGGTTAAAAAATCATTGTAGAGTGTGGTGGCGTGTCGCGGAGGCACTGAGCCCGCCGCCGCGCCGCGCTTCCTCTCTACAACGTTTGTTGAACTTAGTTCTACTGTATCGCCTCGTTGCTTGTCGCCTCGGGCGATAACAAAACTATGTGAGGCGATAAACATTAACAGAATTAAAACCAACAGTTTGCCTTCATCACGTCACAAATTGAACGCTTATTTACTTATTCCCATTGAGATTATATTTACGAGTTGAGCGGTGTATATAAGATGGTGTGATGTTCTATCAAATATAGTTATTATTATATTAGGAGCGCGGCCGTGTCGCCGGTCGCGTGTTTTGTTGTCGATGTTACCAATTAATAAAATATTTACTAATAAATTAAATTATAATAAATGTTAACACGTCGCCGAGGGAGGAATCAGTAAACCCCATTCGCGTAGTAGTGTGTGTGAGTGTTTTGTGTAAAAGTATGTGTGTAAGTGTGAGTTCGCGAAGAGTGCCTCATCTCGCAGTCATTAGGAGGCAAAGTTTAGTGGAAATGTCAATGTTGTTGACTTGTTTTCTTTAGTTGTTAGAGTTAACAGTATTTATTTATTACTGGTACAAGCATTAGTGATGGGCGCCGCAGCCCGGTCTAGTCGAGCCCGCAGCTCGGGCCCCTCCTTCAATACTCATTATTATTTTTTACTTTTCCCTGTCTTCTCTATTCGGTGTCGTTGCCGCGCTTCGCTGCACCAGGCGGTTTGTTGCTCTACTGGAGGTCGTTCCGTTTAATTTAGCTTAACTGACCATATCTCAAAATCGATTATAATTCTAAAGTTTTCGGGATGACTTCCTTGGTCAATCCTGAAAATCTGTTGAGATAAATGTTGTTAAAGTTGATATAATCTTGATGTTTGCGGAATAACGTCCCTGGTCAGTCCTAACAATCTCTTCTAAGAAATGCTGTTGATGACTAGAAAAATATCTAATTTAATAGTTTAGGAATTGCGTTGATCAGGGAAGTTGTTTGGTGTTTTAGTCGATCGCGCGTGATGTACGGTGCCAGCAGGAGTCGCGTTCGTTTGTTGTTCTGCTCCGAGCACTGGTGCGGAGAGCAAGTCAGTATTTCATTTAAGTATTATTAATTTACTGTGTTAAGTTTTATTTGAATTTCATTAAATACCAAAGGTGTTATTTGAATAGTTGATTTTAGTTAGTTGCGCCCGCGCGCCGCGGCGAGCGCGCGGCCGATGCACAAACTTAATGCTTTATGTAGGTGTTAGTGTTATATTAAAATACACTTTATATTAAATTAATATAATTAATAATAAATAAATAAATCTCTTTCGAGCTCTGATTATTATATCAAAATAATATATTTAATTTGTTGTATTAACTGACACTTCGTAGCGAGTCTTGAATGTTGTAAAATGTTTATTTTGAAGTACTGTGTGTGGCAACGCCTGTTTTATATAACTAATGATGTTTCCGTTTCGGGTGTTTGTTGTTGGAGAGGCGGACGTCGGCGGACATTTTGTTACCAGAGAAGTTGGTTGAGAGTATGAGTGCACGGCTATAGACGTTCTGTTTTCGTAGTGTGTCGTAGAAGCCACGCCCTCCGCCCCGCGGCCCGTCTTCTCCCCGAGTATTGTTCGTGTGTTGGTTAAGCGTGTTTTTGCGTTGTCTAGCGAAGTAAAGTTATTTTCAGATGTTTATGAATGTTTTTTTTTTTCGATGTCGCTCTGTTGAATCAATTTCAGCCAGCATCAAAAATGTAAAGTAACAGAGTTATCATATATTAGAATTGAGACCCAATAATATCTCAGATTTTGAAGTTGAAGTCGCATTATTGAATGGTTTCGTAGAATGATTAATGTTGACATGTAATTGGAATTTTGCTACAAACATATTTTTGAGCCGTCTCTGTTACCATAAATGTACTAAATGTTGAATAGTTACGATGCTGTATGAATATCTAAAATCGCGATCTTAACGTTTATTTTTATTAATATTTATTAAATTTATATATTGTACTAACTTTCATGATTTTTTATATAATTTGCGTTTACATTAACATGTTTTTTGAGATCCGCCTTAATTTGTGAGCACTTTATTTTCTACATTTTGCTTTTATATCAATATATTTCTTTTTACTCATAATAAATACATGCAATGTTTGAAATTAGTGAAATAGTTCTTGTTCTTATGCAAATGATATGATGCGTAAAGCTAAAGATGCGTCCTAGTGCCAGTCCATGACGGCAGCGTGGCGCCAAACAAGCACAATGCAAGTAATAATAATATAGAGTTAACGAGCCGCAGTGCAGCACCTGACTTGACACAATATCTAGATTAAAATAGTAAAACTTCCTATTACGGCGATAGTCAAAATCACATCCATATACGGCGGCATTTTTCCCTTTGTAAGTTTATAATAATTTATGGCTATTTGTGTAACTGAATTTTAGTAACGTATCATCTTTGTTCGGACATTATGTTTTTTTTTAACGAAAACAAATTATTATAAATTACAAATAAATGCTGCCGTATAATGACGTTATTTTCACTACAGCCGTTATAGGACAACAATACAATAATTGTTCAATAACATTTTGTAATTTTAATGAATATCTTTTATACTTACTTTTTCTCTCTGTGAATCCAGTGTTCTCTTTGTTTTTAACTACTTACCCAATAATTTATAGATTTAGATTTGTTCATAATTTATTTTGTCACCGACTGTGCCAAAAAACAAATCATGCTTAGAATTTTAAGCTATCCTGGGATGCGATCTACGGCAGCGGCTTTACCGAATCAATGACATCTGCGTATATCTAATTCGGTTTGCTATGTCCGCCAGTCATCAACATGCCATGGACAGCATAGCATTATTTTGTCGACTACCGCTCTGTAAAACCTAGTACAGTTTCTTTTACTAGCATTGACTCTATAGGCATACATCCCCAGATAGGAGACACTTATCTTGAAACAGTTCTCCCGATGCTGTACTTAATGCAAAACAAATGAATCGAAGATGATTATTTTGACAGCTAATAGCTCTTTCTTTTTAGTAGCGTTCTTTTAGAACAGTCAAATATTGTCGTCATAGTAAAGTCGCGGGTCACGGCGGGTCGCTTCCCCTCACCCAGCCTCGCCTGCCACAGCCCAGTCAAGCATACCCTTAGAATAAGAAGCGCAGTCCAAACTAAACGAACAAAGAACTATCAGCACGCCATTTTGAGATCAATATTTTGTAGATTTACGTCACATATCACGCTATTTTGTTATTTTATTGAGATTTTATAAAGTTCACCGCGCAGCGCTGTTTTGTATTACATTTTTGTATTAATTTTAGATGTTGTTTAATACTTTTGAAGTATATTAATTATTACGCTTACCAGCGGTTTTTAAGCCAAAGAAGAATAATCGTAGGTTGGCTCGCCACCGCGGCCTTAGTTTATTAGTTAAGGAAGCATTATTTAAACCGCTGACATGTTTTTATTTTATTGTTTATGTATTTTGAATGTTCTAGTACAAAGTAAATGTCCCATGTAGGTGAAATTGATTATTATATAAATGTTTGTGTTAATATAAATAATATATTGGTAATTAACGATATCTTAACACGAGAGTATATGAGGCGGCGCGCCGGCGGCGGCGGCGGCGGCGGTGCGCGCGCCTCGCTGTTTGTTGTTCGTACACTGATCACTATTAGGACACTAGCTGACTAAATTAATGCATATAATATAGTTTTATGATGAGAATATAATATGATATATGTATATGTAATCCTACGTGTCTATTAAATCGATAAAATAGATTAACGATGGTGTTTTTTATTGCTGGGGATAAGGAGATGTAGTCCTAACAGTAACTAGCCCTGTGCTGTACCTGCGTGTGCGGCATTCCTAGTCTAATGAAGTGATGGTCGCGGCGGCGCGCGGACTAATTCCGCGCAATTTGTTGCATTAGCCGCCGCCATTGTTTCGCGCAGATTGCCGCGGCCGCAATTGTTCCCAGCGAGCGTCCATTGTGCAATGCCATCATTACCAGCGGAGTGTTGGATTTCTATTTGGACTTCTGTTTCTTTGTCACAGGGCAGGCTACTTTAGGTATACTTACAGTGTATAAACTCAAGTAATAAAATCCCGCTCTTGAACAAGTTAATCGATTATTCATGTATTCAAATCGAACTGTATCTATAATAAAAAATTACCTAATTAAAAATCGCCGAACCC
Organism: Euspilapteryx auroguttella; assembly: GCA_951802225.1. Taxonomy (NCBI): domain Eukaryota; kingdom Metazoa; phylum Arthropoda; class Insecta; order Lepidoptera; family Gracillariidae; genus Euspilapteryx; species Euspilapteryx auroguttella. Next base: position 10,369,450 of record OX637658.1, read on the forward strand.
ACTAAAGCCGGCCTCTTTGTTGTTAAAGCCAAATGTTGAAATAGCATTATCGTTAGACCCTCTAAACGTTCTGCCCCATTTTACCATTTACATATCGGTTTCATTCAACATTTTTATCAGACATGTGTCTCTCGAATTAACGAAGCACAGACTGCCCACTTGTTGCGGGGTTTTAATGCACCGAGCTAATAAATAAACTGAAGTGTGTGGTGTATTGTGCGGCGGTTTCCGCGGCACTTGCCGGAGGGCTGCACAATAAGCCAGGGGCCCGGGGGCCCAGGGCACGAGGCCCGGGGGTCACGAGTTGCTGTCAGCTGCGCCCGCGCCATTGTCTCCGAACTCGCGACAAAATGGGATTAAATTGCTCCCCTCGCGCAATACATCTTTTTTACATCCTTTTATTCATTACAGCGATTATTGTGTTTGGCCGCGGATAAACGCATCGTGGCGTGAAATCGGATCGATTAAAAGTTGATTCATGTCGGCTTTTTTAATACAATATTAACTTCTTAATTTTATTTTGTATTCTATGAGCGCTACCGTTAGAATAGTTTATTGACGGTGATTGAGTCTTTCGTGACGAATCGCGGAATTCTCTACGACGACGGGCTCCGTTATTGATGTTGTGCGGTCTCTTTTATGGCGCGAGAAAATAATTAAGTTCCGTCCAAATTTTGTTTTATTGCAGCTCCTATTCATGTTTCGCTACATTTTTAGGAGGCAGCTCCGTGGTTCATCATATGATGTCGAGTTGAATTCCCGGCGGGGCGAACACTGTTATGATGAATAAATAAATAAATAAATAAATAACACATCACACTCAGAGCCCCTAACTAGGAAGAACCTGTATCTAGGGTGCCCGAAACACACACAGAGACAAACATCACACCCAGACCGGAAACAAACATCGATATTCATCATATCAATATTCGCCCCGCCCGGGAATCGAACCCGGGTGCACACGCTTCTCAGTCCACATCACTGCCAACTGAGCTACGGAGCATGATGATGAATATCGATTTATCGATTATTTTCGTATTTGTAAGTTTTTCGGGCACCCTTTAGTATACAGGTTCTATCTAGTAAGGGGTTTTGAGTGTGATGCGTCACATCCGTACACAAAATAATATATCTGGGCGATCAGATTGTTTCACAAATAATAAGTTTTCGTGAGAGAGAGTCTCTTGGGGCGGCGCGTGCAGCGACCAGCGGAGTGGCGAATAATGGCGGCATAACGAGCGCGGGCGACATCAACAAGTCAGATGCGGTCTAACTACGTGTCGCGCCGTGACGCGCCGTGACGCGCCGTGACGCCGCCGCCGGTCACGACGCCGGCCACTCAACTTTCAGCTGAATTGCTTATCAAAACGACCACTAACGACGCCTGTCAATCAATAGACGAACGAAACTGGACCTATCCGACCCGCAGTAGGCAGAAAATAATAATCAGCCAAACGATTTGGTTTCTTTCTTTACTAGGTACTTATAGCAAGTTTTCTACATGCATCGTTTGCCAGCCCAGCTATATTCAATTAGAATAAATAAACTCTGGTGTAAATTGTCCGTAGAAGCTCCAAGGCACGTAGAAAAGTGCAGTTTATCTGGTGCACAATTGCACATAAAGAGTCGACTGCACCTCGAGTCGGCAGGTGAGACTATTTGCTTATGGAAGTGTTTGCTGGCGCTATTTTGTCCACATACCGAGTTAACTGGAATACCTCGCCTCCACCTCACAAAAGAGGACGGGGGAATTATTCAAGTTAACGATTTGTGGTTCAATAATTTTTGTAATTGCAACTGTCTGGTAAAAGCCAAGACAATTGCAATGCAAAAACTGTTGCAATAACAAGACTGCTGCGCCTTATTCTTAAAACGGTAAGAAATAAATCAACATTCTCTATTGAATTTGGTTTGACATAGCGCACTACCAGCGCACTATAATATAATATAATAATAGCCTTTCCTTTTCCTTTTTTTATTTTTTACATCCTGAATAATTTAAAAATACCCTACAGAATAAGAAAAATGTAAACTAAAGTATACGATGTTTTCGGAAGAGTGTTTGTGTGTTGATTGAGACAGTGAGACCGAAAATTTACTGTTCGTAGCTCGAACTCTATAAGAAGCCGACAAGTTTCAGTCATATTATTGTGATAAACTAAATATAATTGATTTACGCTTCAGATTGAGGAAACTTTTGTTTCATGTGTTCAGAGTAGTTAGGACAATATTTCGGTTTATAGTGTACCAGGTGAATTTATTTAGTGAATTAAGGTGGTAACTCTCGCTATGGCGCGAAATTCAAATTTTTTCGTGTTTTTATTTATTCTGGCGAAAGTACTTATACATTTTTAAAAAAGTTTAAATTAATTCGCGTATGTAAAAAACCATATCCCATATTGTAATACAACGTTTTTGGAAGACAGACCTACAGATTTTGTGTCTGGGGTAAAAGGCCAAAAAACAAGTTCCTTGAATATACACAAAATCGGTAACCCTGTCATTCAAAAACGATATATCACAATGTCGGAAATAGGTTTTTACATACGCGAATTCATTTAAACTTTATTTAAAACTAGAGGCTGCCCCGCGGTTTCACACGCACAGATTTCTCATAAACACAAAAATCCCGTTTTTTCCCGTTCCCATGGGAATTTCGGGAAATCCTTTCTTAGTGCTCACCTACACTACCTAAGGAACCTACATGCAAAATTTCAGACCGCTACGCACAGTAGTTTCGGCACTGCGTTCTCTGTCAGTCAGTCAGTAACGGAAGAGTTTTATATATATTGATGAATACTTTCGCCAAAATAATTAAAAAACGTGAAAAAATTAATTTGAATTTCGCGCGATATCGTGAGTTACCGCCTTAAGTATATCGGTGCCAGAACAGAAAACTTAACTGAATGAGGCCTGCGACCTCTTTCTGTTGACACAGGGACGATTGCGGTAAGTGGATTTTTAACTAAATTTATTCCTTTTCTTTTTCAAAGTGTGATGTTACAAGATCAGACTCTTTGGTTTATTTTTCTTTTAATTTAAAGAGTTAGGTAGCTTGTCGAATATAATTTTTTTAGGTCCCAATGAAAAGCTTCCGAAGTTAAAAAGTTCCAGAGCTGGCACCACTTACTGTTTCCCTCAATAAAGTGTTCGTATCTCACAATGCGGCTTCTCGCCACCATTAGGCCGCAGCGCTACGCATGGTAATCTCTTCACCACCGATTAGGCCAGTTCAAATCTACTAGAAATATCGACGGCTATTTAAGTCAGTCCTGTTAACAGTTAGTAACTGCCTAATGAGGGCTCCCCGCCGTGTAATTGAAGCTTTTCGAGACATAACATTTACATAAAACAGAAGACAACGCGGCGGCTTCGCGGGTCAAAATGTAAATTTACGCTTTCTAGCTCTAGCGGGCTTTAACATTTATTGGAGGCTTGCGCCCACGCAGGCTTCGTGCCTAACTTAATTTTTGTCAAGTTAATGACTTTCTGATAAAATCCAGTTTTGGTTTTAATCAATTAACTCCAATTTGGAAGCAACCTGCTTGAGCCTGTGGTCGCTTTGGTTAATAATTTGTCTTTTTAGCTTGTTAGGCTGCGTGTTCCTATAGCTTCAAATATGTTTTAAAGAAAAACAAAATTTATATGAAAGCTTGGCTTATAATTAAAATAAGGAATTAACATTAATATTGTCGCTGAACGTGAAGAAAGTAAAGCGAAATATTTTTATTTCCTTGAAACACCAATCAGAAGTAGTCGTCAATACAGCCTGCTTAATGCGCTTCTTTAACTTTCAAGGCATACAGGACAGGTTCGCATTCACTACATACAATTAATGATTAAACGAACTTACCTGTACGTGAAGTTCTATCATAATTATACGAGTAGTTTTGTCCGAAGAGATTAGCATTAGTAGACATGTAGTACCCCGCCAGGATTCGCCACGTTCACACTGTTTGAGAGAATAAATTTAAAAGAAAAAACTTATCTATGGTCATTGGTCTCTCAATTTCAATCAATCAATACACCTGTCATTTAGTTCAGAGTACATATTATATACGTAGAGATACAATTTCAAGACCTTCACGGGTTATTAGGGAGGGAGGGATGCTAATCTCTTCGGACAAAACTACTCGTATAATTATGATAGAACTTCACGTACAGGTAAGTTCGTTTAATCATTAATTATACTCGTGTTTTGTCCTCAAGATTAGCATTAGTAGACATGTAGACTTTTAGAGATTGTCTTGAAATTGTTGATAAACTTACTGCGTTAGTTGGTAAGTTTATAAAATATACTTTGTTAACATAAAATAATATAAGAAATTCTTATATCAAATTTGAATTCAGGTAACTTCTCAGTCAACAGAGCATAATAAGCTAAATACTAATGCAGAATGTATGTGTGTGTCATACGAGAAAATAAGAAAAAACCAGTTGACCTCTGAAGTACATAACAGAACCTATATAACAATTTTAATTTTTGTATATTCTTGGTTTCACTTGTTTGCATGATGGCCATACAATTAATTTGATAGTACGAGAAAGGTTTATCTGAAATACCGCTTCAATCTAGTTTGTTACAAGCCATGAGTTACAGACGTAGTGACAGATTAGCTGTTTGTCCGATATTGTGGACTTATAAAATAGCCAGTTCCATTTTTCAAAACAAAAAAATAAATAAATATAATTAACCAATACAAATTACTCTTTATCTAAATAAATGGGAGTTAGCAGGTGACGTAACAATATAATAAAAAGGTAATCATTCTGAAATGAATAGCAATTTTAAAATAACCCTTTAGTATATCTGGGCATTGCAAATCTGCACTCTAACTCAATATAAAACATTTTTAAGCGGAGTGAAAATATTCATATTTTTCATTTAGAAAATTTTCCAAGATGATGTGTCGGTTTTCAAAAAAAAAAGGTACATACATTTATAGGATGCAGAACATTACAAGTCCTTTCTTTTTTTTTTTTTTTTACAGATAATATAACAAAAATAATAATTGTATTAAATTACTCGTTTCATTCTTTGAACTTAATGCTTATAGTAATGCTTGTAAACATTTCTAAATATCTGTCATTTTCACCAATTTTTTTTTTTTTTTTTTAAAAGGAATATTAATAGTGATTTTCATCACACAGTACATACAGTATCCCCTTAATATTTTAATTTGTAAGTCAAGGTAGAAAACAACGCTGACTATAGATGATCATAAAATTTAAAGTGCTTGTGGAAAGGGAAATTTTCATAAACCTTGCTTGGGCAAGTTAACCCAAAATATGCCGTTCTGGATCTGGAATCTTCTGAATTAGCTGTGACGTGTTCGATGATAGACAAATAAAAATTGGATCTATCTGTATTATGTTTGTAAGTACTCTGTGCTGTATTCAATAAATCCAAGTCTAATATTAGAGCAAAAAACCATACCTGCTTTGTTGTTTTAGCATTCATGATATTCCTTGATTATATAAGTTTGATAACTTACTCAGGGAGCTGCTACACTTGGCAGGTTATCACTCAGATCAACGGTTTCCTTTCTCTGAGGGTTATCATCACATGGCTGGCAGACGGCGGTTTCCTTTCTCTGAGGGTTATCATCACATGGCTGGCAGACGCTGCACTCCTGAAACTAGGGTTACCTTAGCCAAGGGTACCTTTGAACTTTGCGGGCTAAAAGTATGATAAAACATTAAGCAAATTTGCTTTAAGTAGGTATGTTATATTATAAAATAACTTTGTCGAGTCATTAGCATATTAGCATACTCTTATACGACCATTATGCCGCTTTAACCATAATAATAAATATTATTATATTATATCTTTTTATATATAAATATTTCCTAATATCGGTAAAAAATTAAAAGGTTCCTTGTTTAACTAATGAAACCTAAAAAAAAAATAGGAAAACGATACGAGTTTAATACTTGAACAATTAAGTAAAGGAATTTTCTCAATTGTTAATAGTATTGCAAATAATACTAACAGCCTTCACTCACGCAAAAATAAATACTTCTAGTATTGTAAAAACCCCATGAAGTCAGTACCGTTTCATATTGATATCATTGGTGGTTTTTCTTTTTATTTCTACCTATTATTATAACAAATAAAATGATTTTGATAGCTGTCATACTATATAACTAAGGTTTTTTTTATTTTATTATATTAATATTATTTATTTATATTATCATTATTATTATTATTATTATTTATTGCACAAGTGGTGCTCTGGAGTAAAATGATAAATTCTTATATCAATTTTTAACTTAGGTGCTAGTTGAAATCATCTTTGTTCCACTATTCTTTACCCCGCTGTTTCGTCCCCAATAGTTGAGAAGAATACTTAAATAAGTTTATAAGGTTATTTTACCTCTTATTATGTTACTGGTCTTTACCTTTTGGTTTTACAACTGATATCCCAAGGATCACAGTCTGAATATTACTCTGGCAATATTCAAGAAAGTTAAATTTTTTCACAAATTTCAGATTTTCTTACAAAAATAATTATTCAGGTTAGTATATTTTTAATATAATAAAACTTGATTTTATTATATTAAAAATGCTACATTTCCTTACAGAAAGTATTTTATTTTACTTATAAAAATGGTGTTCGTTTGAAATTATAATATTGTGTTTAATTTATAGAATTTTTCAGGTTTTTTTTTTTTTTTTTGAAAATATAATCCACATCAAAGAACATCAAGAATTTTAAATAAAATACATAAAGGTCCTAAAAAAGTTTTATCAATAATTAAAAAATAAATAACATATCTGGCCCTGATAAAAAAATAAACTTATTGAAATATTTATTTATAGTGTACTTTACTATTTTGCAATGTATTTTGTGGACGATTTTCATACCAATTTAAAATCATAGTTTGCATCTTGAACTTCCCTCAGTTGCATTACGCCTAAAAAAAAAAAATAACATATAAACGACTTGGTTATTAAAATACTTTTTTTTTTTTTTTTTTTTTATATAATGTGGAGGCAAAGTGGAGGCTAATTTGTTGTTAGTACCTAATTCATTTGTTTTTACAATTTTGTATTTATTATTATAAATTATAACTGGAGTTCAACGTTGGGCTTGACTACAAAAAATATTCCATTTTAGTAAATGAAAACACAAAGAATATATTTTTTCTTTTCCAAAAATGTACATTAATTTCCTAAGTTGCATGTAATATAATACAAATTAACTGTTATAAACAGTAGGTACTTATGCATCATGGCATGGTTATTTACCAGGAAAAGAAATTCTGCTGGTTCATTTCCAGGAACAATATTATAGCCGAGGCCAACACAACAAGTTCAAGCAAATTTGAACCATCCAGGTTCGTCTGTTGGGTCAATCCTCCTGAGTCTTCGGAGGCTGGTTTTGTCTACTCACCAGAGGAGCAACTCCAACTCGTTGGACCAATAAGTATTTGGTCACTGTATCTTAAGTCAGTTATTCAAATTTGGTAAGAAATTATAACTACCTACTAACTTCTTACTGACCAAAATATTTGGGTAGGTACTCTAAGAAGTTTTTGTAAAAGCATATAAGATAGCCAAGCAAATGTTTGCTATAGGTTTTTTGTTGTTATTATTATAATTATTATTATTTTTTGTATAAGTAAATTATATAATACTTTCATTAAATCTTATTTGAAAATTACTTCACAGCCTTATTAGTAGGATTACTTATATTAAAAAATATTTTTAGCAAAAAATACTAAATCTTCTTAAATAAGTAAGTAAATTAGAAAATATTGATAAGACTACTTAAGTGGCTGTTCATTGCATTAAGGAAAATCAAAACTTTTGTCTCCTTAAGTTTAAAAATTCATAAGAATTTTTAACATGACGTAGAGTTAGCCCGAATTCAACATTCGAATATCAACCTAAATTTCAGATTTCCTTGTTCTGAACACTTACTGAAGGTTTATTTATTTATGGGATTTTTTCATAAGTAGGCTGTCATAGGATCCACCAAAACATTTACAGGATGTTAGCAGGCAACACTGGTTCAGCCAGGTTGCGGCTCAATCGTCTGCCTCAGGCATATCAAAGCAAAGCTTGACATATATATATATGATATGATATGATTGCACCACACCCAGCCAGCGATACTCACTGACACGGACAAGCCGTATGTAGGTATAAATACTACAAGTAGTATATTATTATACTCTGTGACATAGGTAACTTGTATAAAAGTTCACAGAGGTGGCTGCGTGCCTTGGGAAGCTAGGCCCACAGGACAAAGCCCTTATCTAAAGGTCTTGTGGCCCTTATTTCTATACTGCTTACAACAAATTAACCAATTTTGTAAGTGAAGTTAAATGTCCAAACTACAGGTGTCCAGTTTAACACAGAAAAGTGCTCAAACACCCCTCTAATGGCTAAATCGACACTAAACTTGTTGGTTTCCATAAACAGTATGATGTAAGATGTAAGTAAAAAACCTTACTATGATGATGTAGGAAAGTGTTTCCCAGGGTTTTATTATCAGTGGGACACCCGTATTAGATGAACTCTAAAAGCTGTAAAATAGCAACAAAATGGCAACCTTAAACCAAACAAAACAAAATCGTACAATTAAATATTTTAAAAAATTTTAACTTACCGAGGTAGGTTATACCTACTATGTATTGGCAATGTTTAAGTTTTGTAACCGGTAACTGCAATTAAAATTCCTAGATGAAATATCCAAGGAAGGTAGGTACTTGACTTCCTGGAACACGTCAAGACCTGTGTTGACCGTTCTTGTGGAGCGGCACGGTGGCGTTCTGAGCCCCGCCGAAGCAGCGAACACAATAATAAACTTCTTTCATCTTATGACGAAATCTTAAAGTTATTATCACTTATTACTGGTAGAAAAGATTAAATTATGATTTAATTACAAAAAATATGTGTGTCGTGGCCGAAACACTAAAACAGGAATGACAGGTGTATTGATTGATTGAAATTGAGAGACCAATGACCATAGATAAGTTTTTTCTTTTAAATTTATTCTCTCAAACAGTGTGAACGTGGCGAATCCTGGCGGGGTACTACATGTCTACTAATGCTAATCTTGAGGACAAAACACGAGTATAATCAGAACATTTCTTACTTTGTAAGTTAGTGGTTTTCGGTTTCGATTGCAGAGCGGTAAGTCGCAATAAAATTGAGTGCGCCGTCAGCCGCAAACAGTGATCGCTCGGGACTCGGGACCCGCATGAAAGACAATAGGAAATCTAGTTCGCAATACCATAACTTACGATCGGCTCCCACTGAACTCCGACACGTATTTGCGATGACACAGACATGCCGGGAACATCTACGTCTGGTTACGTCACAGTTGCGACCTTACTGCTAAGGAGATGAGGTTGATTTTTGGTTGGTGCAGTTTGTGGATAGTGGAAGGTGCAGTTAAAAAGCGGATCGTGTTCGTGATCGCGCGGTCGCGGGCTCGTTTGCATGAGGCGGCGAGGCGGGTGGGGAGCGGGGCGGCGACCCCCGACCTGCACTGTTGCTACAGATCCCGTGATAACGCTGCATGTTATTACGCCGCCACCTCTGCACTTGTTCCGAGCTGATTTATAGCAAGCCGTTGCCGCTGATTGCTTCTATACGGCGGCTAATTTAAGCCCACGTATAGGTATTCTATACTTTAGTGCACGCAGGCAGCTTTACTGCTTATTTGTGTTACTACCTATGAACTACCTTATTGTAATGTAACTACCTATGAAGAGCAAAGTCTCTCGCGCTACTCAATTAGACGAATAAGTGCTCCTTGTTTTCATAGGTAAACTTAACTAAATATCATAAAATTAAGCACTAAAAGCTTTAGATAAATAAAGTCAAAGACTGGCATACTAACCCTGTTATTCATAAAAAGTTAAAGAGCGTTTTAGTTATTTGACATAATATGTCAATAGACTGGATGTCACGTATTTACCATACAACAAATCAGAGAAGTAGACCTCCAGTAAAGCTACTTAAAATATACTGTATCTTTATGAATAAGACGGTAGGTAAGTATTAGACTGCAATCATTTTTACATTCAAATAATAATTAAACTTTCCCATTTTCCTGTCTTCGAGCCTTTCTCATACTCTACCCCCATAAGCATGATGTATCGGGTATTTAGTTCAAGTGCTTTGAGCTGTCGGGAATATGAAACAAATCACAGGATTAGCAGCTGAACAGTGTAGTCAGGAACAGAACGCGTGATGCAAGGCTCCGCGCGGCGCGAGCATAAATAACAACAACAGTGAGTGATGATCGTATCCTCAAGACATTTATTTCTGAGGGCATAGTTCATCTATGCTTTATTTATAAAGATGTGCCCTTTTTATAGGCGTATTGAAATTGCTGATAAATTTATTTATCCTGGAAGTACAAAGAAGCCAGAAGATCAGCCTATTCTGCTTAGGTACACTAACAACGCTTTAAGACGATATTGGAACAATAATAAGTAAGCTTATGTAGCAATGCTGTGCAGCATATTTTTTTAATTGTAAAACTACGATCGTAAAGCAAAGAAAGCAAAGCGTGAATCAGTCTGTGAAGGAGCAAAAGCAAAATAAATGAAAAAGGATTCTTGATCTGATGCTCTGTAATTGTTGTGCGGCGAGCGCTACCCGGCGGCGGCGGCGGCGGCGGGTCGCGGGGTCGGCGCTGGCTCTCATAAATTAGCTCAGGCTGGCATGGCTCAGCCTCCTCGCCCGCTGGTTGGCCGCTGTCTGTCGCTCGCCGAGCGTGACGGCCCGCTCGTGCGCATCTCACTGAATTTACTGCAACTGCAGCACATCACTGCAAAGTCAAGCATCCTATTTTCGTCTAAGTTTTACATTCCATTGTTAGTCTCCTAGAAACAAGTGAATACCTCCTAACCAGATAGTTAGGTTATCATCAGATGATGATTGGCATAAAAATCAGTCCTTTTCCTTTGTGATATTAACCCTAATATGGGATTCGAAGATCGTACAGACCGTTCCAGACATTCCTTAAGGATCAGTGCCGTGGCGTGCTCCGGCGTCGTTTGTCGGCAGGATTTATTGACGTCGATGCACCTCCGATACCGGCAGCTCCGTGACACGACCTCCCCCCGCTCACCCCTATCACCCGGCACCAGGCACTAGGCACCACAATACTCCGTCTGATCTAGATTTAAGAGTTGGAAGCATAAAGATTCTTGGAGAGTTATTTATTTCAATTTTACCATAATTATTATTATTATGAGCCTGTGCTGTCCCACTGCTGGGCAAAGGCCTCTCTCCCCTTTTTCCATTCATCGCGTTCTTTACCATACTTGTGTAAATAAAATACGTCCAGGTAAGTACTTTTCAATATTTGATATTCAAAGCATGCAGACATAAATGCATATTAAAGAAACCGTTGTTATTATCTCTGCATACGGTCTGTATGTATGTCCAGTAATCAAATGGAAGTCTTTTGGCTGAGATAATGATGATTGTCTGTCTACAGAAAACAAGTCTGGAAACGCGACGGTAAAAAAGTAAAACAATAAGTATACTTGATGGATACTAGAGATAATTGTGGATCTTGAACAACTCACCAGTATTTTAGTAAAGTAAAATCTAGTATAGCACTGCTGTGCTGTTTCCTCACGAGTCTGCTAGATGAGGGCTGTGATTGGACGCACGCAGAGCGCGGACACGCGAGATGACGATACGACACGACCGCGCCGGTGCTGATCCGGCCCTGGAGGTGTTGTTTACATACAGTTCTTGATTGAATACATGCCTGATAGATAGACGGGTGGGTAGCATTTCCGTAAAGTACTTGCACGGAATCCACATCGCGGTGGGTTGCAGTTTAGGTCAGTACGAATTGATTTGGTTCAGTAAAATTTTGTCCTATGTCGCTGCGTTTTCGCGTTACAGCGGATTGACCTTGTCAAAAAAAAAAAACTATGCTAAATCATTTGCACGTGTCTGCCTTTGGGGTTCATGGTTACAATCATCATGAGTAATGAACCGTTTGCTATAATTTAACCGCAATTTTGTCTTTGCTATTAGCTAGGTAAAGTAGCAAAGCCTTTATTGGTCTTTCTTTTATAATATAGACGAGCAGTCTTCCTTGTTCTGTGATCATATAGGACCCAAATATTAGTGTTCTAAGTGAAAGACGAAGGAATGCACATACTTTTATATAACAAATTATAAAGTGCTTAAAAAAGGCTCGAGAAAAGTAAATGTACATAATGTGCTGAACATTGTTTTCGTGTTGGGGTTTAATTAAGTCGCATTCGGTATCGAATGGCGATTGAAGTCGATCGTAACTGTAGCGGGCTGGTTTATGTTCGCTCCGCTGCAGAATTATTGCAGTTGGCAGGCAGCGGGGCGGCGGGCGGCGGGCGGGAGAGGGGGAAGGCGGGGTGCTGCAGCGAAAGGGGGCGGGGCCAGGCGACGTCGCGACTCCATTGGCTCGAAGCTAGAAAGGAGCCGTGCTCTGCGCCCGCGCACGCCGCACGTTTTATTAGCGATTTGATGGTCAGCCCAACAATGCTCGCGAATGTAAACAATGGCTGCGATGGAACGTGACCCGCCGACCCGCAGCCTCCGCTCTCTTTATTAGTTTTGTTCTAGTTGCGCGATATCGCCGCCACGATCCGCCATTACCGCAGCATTTGGTTTCGCAACCCGAGCCGCCGCCGCCGCCGCTGCTACCGCCTCGCCTAATAAATCGATTGATTGCGTTTTTGCTCGTCTACACCGCAGGGCAGCGCAGCAACTGCTAACCGCTAATAGGGCTCTTAGAAGCGTCGACCGCAACACGGTCGGCGGCGGCCGAGCGGTTCCCAGGCGGCCGCTCCCTTCGCCGCATTCAGCCAAGGTCCTGCCTGCGCCTGCGCCTGCGCCTGCGAGAGATAAATGAAGCATTTAGCAATGAATCCGCTGATGACTCACGATAACGCGATTAATATTAAACATTCTGGATCGGCTGCCTCGTAATGAGGTTTCAGGTGCTGCATTCACGATCTTAAATGTAAATTTTATCTTTTTTTTTTTAGGAGAGCAGTTTCGACCTTTATATCAGTGATTTATATTAATAATTGCTTCAAAAATGTATCATGCTTGCGGTTGTGATTGTAACACCAGCAGTCTTCATTCAATAGTGCCCTAAATCAATAATTTCCTATAGTACCTATCAGTTTGGTATCGTGCAGGAAGTGCTCTCGATGCAGTATGGCATTGGGATTCCTCTGTTCGAAGCAATTAAGCACGTGAGGCGCCTGAGAGTGGAGAGAGAAGCGCGCGCGCACCGAGACACAGACACGAGACACGACTTCCTGACACTGAGGCACGTCAGGCGGGCAGCTCCATGGATCTGGGACATAGTAAACAAAAGCTTCCTACAAAAACCGACTATAAACTCGGCTAAAAGTGAGTCCCGCTCTAATGAGCTGGTGCCTAAACCTTCGGGGAATATTAGGCGTGAGATTATGTTATGACATAACATTTTGATGGTTTCTAACGCTCGAAAGTATCTCGCTCGCTTGTATCTCGTCACTTAAAGGAGATAAGCACGGAATCGTTCCTATACGTGCAGTATGTACAACTTATTAAATAAGTCATTTTTATATGTCGGCGTGTCTATCAGCCAGCAAGACATTGTTATACTATAAAGGTAATATTAGGATCATACAGAAGATTTAGCTACTAACCGCAGAGACTACCCTGCCCCGTCCCGCGCCGCCCCGCTGCAGCCAGCCTCAGAGCCCAGTAACAGTAAACACACGCTAATTAGGTTCTGTAGCGTGTGGAGAGAGCACGAGAAACACACTCAATATCGACCCCAGTACAAGTATACTGCTTCACGCGAAGATAACATTTTGCTGATCTAATTACACTCGCGCACTGCGAATCGGTAGAAACATTTTTAACAGTAATTGTTGACTGATAATTAGGGCTGTAAAATTGTTCAACCAAGTCGTCTCAGAGACTCTAGGCCCTAATTCACAGTCGAGTCGCAGCTCGAACTCGCACTCAAAAGTTTCAAAATGAAACTTAAAATTGTATTGATTCTCCACCTCAAATTAAATAAAAAATATACACATTCAAGTTTCGAGTTCAAGACAGAGAAGCATACGCTCGACGGAGAATGAGACGGCTTGAACAAGGATAATCATCACCCGGGAACGACTTGTCCGAGTATCATAGGTGTACTCGAACGAGTAGCCTTCAAACACTATTTGTGAATGCCACAGCTCCTAACTAGGTAAAACAAATGTATCTAGAGTGCCCGAAACCACCCGAAACATTATACACCAAAAGAGCGGGAAACAAACACCGATATTCATCATAACAATGTTCGCCCCGCATCCACCATCAATCCACACATACACTCAGCCACTAAGCAGTCTATTTTAGTTTAACTGTATTTTCTTCATGTAGGAAAGAGTCACCGTTGTTGAAATATTTTTTTTTTCTCTTTTATTTCCGCAAGTATAGTGTAAATTAACTTCAAATCCCCCGGTAAATGGAGTAAAAGTCAACTCTAGTGGTGGTTTCGCAAACCTGACAAAGCAAGCAGCCGTAATAGCCCTTCGGCCGGGGCTGGCGGCGTCATTTACAAACTCGCGGCAATTAATAACGGCGGTAATGGAGGCAGCCTCACGACCACCAGGCACCAGGCGGGAGCCGCTGAACGAACATATTCAAACAAAAAACCCGATATATTTAAAGACCGAGTTAAATAACAACACTCGGAAATCCCGATAATTGCCGACTTGGATACGATGTCCCATCCCGCGAGGTTACGATCACGCTAACTGCGGCAATAAAACGACGGAAGATGCAGCTTAGTTGTTGGCAAATAGCCTCACGATTTTAGATGAGATCCTGCGAGGACTGAGATAGCCCGCGCCCGCGCCGCCGCCGCCGAGACGCCGCGCCGGCGATGCATCATTCTCAGAGCTTCGTGAAAAATCGATCGACCAACTCATTAATTAACGACTGCTCGATCACTTTTATCTCTCATCGATTAGCCGAAATAATTAGGTTTGATAGATAGACGAGCCCCGGATGGTAATCGATACTGAGCGTAAGTAAATAATAAATAGTTCCACAAGGCAGCTGCGAGCGGACCTGCTGAAATCAGATCAGAGAAGTAATAAATCGAAGGCACTTGATAGCCGGGCTGCGGAGAACTGATGTTTTTGAAGGCTATTAATTTGATTAAATCGTCATTAATTATTGTTTGTTCTATGATCTAGGAGGCAACCGCTTGCTTACAATACCACGATTACCACGGTACAAATAGATGAGTTGAGCGTGTTTTATTTGTATAATTTAATGCTGAGCTCTGGATCATGTACAGTAAGTGGTAGACCGTTAGCGCATGCAAGGCCTCGTCTGCTCGTTGCGTCACGCCGCCGGTGTCCCGCGGAGCCCGGCGCGGCAGCTTGGTCATTCTTTGTGTTCCGTCTCCACGTAATGGTCTATTGAGCCAATAGGTTGCGATCGAACATCGCTTAGTCTCGGCCTTCGCTGACATTTTTGTTTGAGCGAGGCGCGCGCTCAATGTTATCTCTGATACATCTTAATTTGAAATTTCTTTTACGGCGAGTGTTTGGCAACAAATGACGGCAAGTAAATTTAATGTTGTCTTCGGCGTAATGGCGAGCGTTCTCTGATTCCCTATCTCGGGTCGCAGTAATGAACTTAACACGACATCCACTCAGAATAATGAAAGCCACGCATTATGTAAAACAGATAAAGAGATATAGTATGGTCGTTTGTTTACGAAATAGAAAACCACAATAAGTGATTGTCTTAAACGTTGAAACAACAGCCATCAGCGTCGGCATGCCCGGCACGTCCGCCGCCGCGCCGCCGCGCCGCCGCGGATCTTCTGCTGCTTACGAAACTATGAAAAATTGTGTCAATTTCCCGAACACCGGTGCAGAGAGAACGCCATAGGATGTTATAGAGATGTAGGCGACTTGCGCCGAAGCTGTAAAAACTGGCGTATGCAATGCACATAAAAATAAATAAATAAATAAAGCGTTTATTCATTTCATAATTTACAAGAAAATTCTAAACATAATATCCGCCAAACTACAAAGCAGTTTGTTGGCAGGGAGTGCTCTCTAAATTAAATACATTAGTTACCTTACCTAATAATTATTATTTGATACATTTTTTTTATTTTTTTATTTACAATTCTTAAAGTTAGTTAAGGTAATTAAGTGTGAACTAGTTGATTAAAAAGCTCATCTATGACATGACATGCGCAGACATGCATGAATGATTAGGCATTATTGATATTTTTTAGGTAAAATTTTATCAAACTCTACCTGCTAAAACTGTATACCAAACCACTTAAGTTGACTTGAAATACCTAATATGGAATTGAGGATATTTTGGAGGATATGGAATCAAAGTACTTATTTACTTAGACTTCAAATTTAGCAACTTATACTTCAAATTTAGCAACTTAGACGAAGATTTGGTCTATGTGGAATATTAGGTTTTAATGTTTGTCTGTTAAGTTTAGAATTGACGCCCCTAGACCTATAATAATATTGACACATTATGTAAAACAGATAAAGAGATATAGTATGGTCGTTTGTTTACGAAATCCGC
Organism: Euspilapteryx auroguttella; assembly: GCA_951802225.1. Classification (NCBI taxonomy): domain Eukaryota; kingdom Metazoa; phylum Arthropoda; class Insecta; order Lepidoptera; family Gracillariidae; genus Euspilapteryx; species Euspilapteryx auroguttella. The sequence goes on from OX637658.1 coordinate 10,386,044, forward strand.
CGCCGCCCCCGCCGCCGCCGCCGCCGCCGCCGCCCCACAGTCTTCCGTCCGTCCGTCCGGTCGCTTGTTGTTCTGATGCTCCAACATCAATATTATCAAGTGTTTTCCTCTTGTTGTGGAGGGTCATCGTTGTTTCGATTGATGTTTCAATTTGTTTTCTTTTTGTTTAATATATTTGAAGCTGTTGCCTCTTAATTTCGAACAAGACCCTGCGTAGGTGTTTTTTGGAAATCAATTTTTCAATTCATCTTTTAACTTTCTCTTATTCCATCGGTTGCAGAGCTCAAGGTTGCATTGTACTTATCTTTCCGCTGCAGTTGCACTTCAGTATCGTCTAGTATCCAACAACTTGTAAACCTCCAGTTCACCGTGGTGAAAGTTTACCAGATCGAATTTCTAGAATCACATTGTAAGAACAGTTCAAAACGCATTTATTAAACAGCCTGAGCCCGATAGGTAGATAAAGAAGTCACGCGTGCTCTAGTAATAAAGCCTTGTGAAATTGAAATGACAAAGTAATTCTCGAAGCTGTTGCGAACAGCGTGATCTTGATTGACAAATGTTACTTACCTTCTATTTTGAAGTGCTAGACGTATCTGGAACATATCGGACATTAGTCTGACACAATGTATCGCGGTCTAAAATTAATTATTGCTGCCCACGGAGTGCGCTTTCTAAATATTAGTCGATCGTCCGGAGTCCGGAGCGCGCACCGTTACCGAGATCAGACTATAATATCTCTGTAACCTAATAGTTTTTATTAGCAGGACCTAGCTCGATGCGGGGAGACTAGTGTTAATAACGCTAGAAGTGGACAAGTGCCATTGATTTACAGCGATATTTATCACGTAATGGCGTCACGCGGCCGTTAACTTGTCAGAAATTGAAATTTCGAGTGTGATATACGGCGGTGTCGCGTTACCCGCGCGATGCGATGGTGCGGATGTAACGACCTCAAGCCTCTGCTCTCTGCGCGGCCAATATTGCATACTTAGTCTAGGAATGATTATTTAGCATTTAAAAATATTTAAGTATTAATCAAATCGATAAAGTAAGCTAATAAATTATGTTTAATTTGTTGCAATAGCTAAAAGTTTCTTGAAATAGCTAACAAAGTAATATTAATCTAGCCGAGAGGCCTGGGCCTGCTGAGGAGTCCGGCACTAATTGAGACATCGTAAATAACGCTGACACCCGCTATCGCAGTAATTACCGGCCGCGAGTCACGCGCTCTTTGCATATCTCTCCTCGGTGACAAATTTTATAATTTATGACACTTTTTTCTAGATTTTTCCAAACCTAAAGTCTGGGCCACGTATTACCCCCCGCAAATTTACCAAAATATGAAGCATGGGCGCGCTCACAAATCTTTCCTTGGACCAACTCGCAGTACTTACTGGAGCCCCTTGTATTTTTTATTGTTTTAAACATAAAGTCTAAAATTGAGCTCTGTAGCTCTGTACCTGAATCTGTTGATTGTGTAGACTACACGCCCACGCCACATCACAAAACCACCCAACACGTTCGGTAGATTATCAATTGATTGGTACAAGTGTAAATATTTTCTAATATTATATTTTGTACACCAGACCGAGTGATAGCTTGTGATGTCGTTCTGTCTGATCTGGGGATAATCCCTGATAAGATTTCTAGCGATTGATATTTGAAACAAATATTTAAATTGTTTTAAAGAGGAATGATTAACTTATATAGAGTAGGGTAGGTATAATTATTTTCGCCCGTGTCCTGCCTGTGTACCCCACTGTGGCCGCGACCCTTGCCTGCTGTACTGTACGCTGTCTGCTGTCTGCTGTACCATATTCGGCAGCTCGTAAATAACGCCTCCTAACCTCGAAGCCGTAAATTAGGTATTAGCATTAGCTATGATATTTAATGAGCTCCAGGTTTTACATTTCGCGTTGAAAATATTCGACTTTTCTTCTTATTTATGTGCGTGTAAGTTAAATTATGAACTTGTAATATTGCCGTTCCTAATAGGCTACATATTCAAATGAGTACTAATTTTATTATAAAGAATTTGATATTTTCGCACTTGTCAATTTTAAATTATGGTTTATTTTAATGCGACGACTTAGTAACGGTGTATTTATTGTTATTTTAAATCCTTTTCTGATCACAATAAATATTTGTTGTAAATACTTTTTAAAACTGTTCGTTGTCAAGCTAATACCTTGTTAAAGATGTTCTGTCTTTCTGTTTATGTGTTTAACGTACTAATAATATATGCCCTGTGTGAGAATAAGTAATATTGATAGCAGATGACACAGGAAATACGCATCACTTTTATACTGTCTATCTATCTTTATAATAAAAATGAATTGCTATTCAATTTGTCGCGTTAAAACTAGAGAAAGACCGCTGATTTAATTAATTTTGGTTTTGAAACGTTAGTCGTACTTGTTAAAGTGAGAAAATATGGAAAAGTATTTATTCCACGCTGATGAAATCGCGGGCACAGATAGTTTGAAATAAAAAGTAAAGGTATCACTAGAATTGGTTAATTTATGTTATGTGAGGACATTCCATTCCTTCGTCTCCAGGTCGCAGGTAAGGAGTAGGGGTTGCGGGCGGCGCGTGATCCTAAGCTTTCCCACAATTATAACTCTTCGTCGATTTCCTGAAGCCTGAGCATCTGCTCTCTCAGCCATTCAATTAACATTTCACGTTGCCGAGATTGCTTATTAATAATTAACAAGCCAGCAAGTGCGCTGTTCAATTAAATGATATAATCGGGATCGCGGCCGAAGACGAACAACCAGCCAGTCGCTGTCCGCCAGCCGAGGCTATAATGTCCGATAGTAAACTGTTAAAGAGCCACAAATATATTGTACCTAGTTAAGTGAAAAAAAAAAAATAGTTTTTAAGTTTTTATGAACATAGTGGCGTTTGCTACAAACGTAATCCGTTGCCTTAGTTCTTCCTTCCGGAATAGAGTGAGTCCTATCAGTAACGGTCCCGCCGCAGCGCGACCCCCGGTGAGCCGGCGCGGGTCCCGTTGCCCGCCGCCCGCTGCCCACCGCTGCTGCCCGCCGCCCGCTGCCCGCCGCCCGCTGCCCACCGCTGCTGCCCGCCGCCCGCTGCCCGCCGCCCGCTGCCCGCCGCCCGCTGCCCGCGGCGGTATCAGGCATCGCCCGCGCGGTATCTCCGCCACATCGTAATTGCCGGCGCTCCAGCCTCCGCTGTTTGTCCTGCGCCGATATCTCGCTCGCCTCGTTAATTGATCGTTCCACTTTCTTGCCGGTTTCTCCCATAATACCATCATCGTCATAAATACTCGTACTCATTTTAAAATGACGTACTATCTCTTTTTATGGGGACCATAAGTTCTTAATTTTACTGGTCGCTGATGTTTTAAGAACGTGCCCCATAAACAGATCATTACGGGCGACATTAGAGATACGTGCGTTACGACACGCGGCCTGATGCTTTCGGATTTATTGTTTTATAATCAGCAATAAAATAGGCCCACGCCAGGGCTCCTACCGGTATATTGATGAAGTCGCTCCTCTACGAACAGAACAAGGTGGATCACGGGCTCGACTGATAAATCATCATTGCTGCCCGCTCCGCCGCGCGCCGTGCATGATCCTCACGCGAGGCAGTCGGCTGCTCGCACGTCGTACTTAATTATTTATGAAGCTTTAAAAACATCAGTGCTGACCGTTATATGCCGAGGCCGCTCTCCCGGCGCGCCCCGCGGGGGTTCCCCGAATGACCACAACTTGTTCCCGGCGTCGGAACATCTCACGTATTTTACGGAAAATATGTGTTTTTAATGATTAGTCGCCGATCGCCCGGCCGATATGAAGCTGTTAATTTCGTCAGCGGGCGACAGTTTACTAATTTATGACGCCTTTTTAAAACAAGTTTTTTTTTAACAGCTTTACTATAATGTCGACTCTACATGATAGTCTTCAAACTCTACTAACCTAAATGTAAGTAAGATTCTTCAAAGTAAATATGACTTTGTTCAATTGAAATCGTGAATACATAATTTAACTGAGAGATGTGCGATGGGCGCGCTTCGTAAGACGGACGCAGCAGCCGGGCCCGAGCAGCGCTACATAGAGCTTCGCGCCGCTACATCTGTTAACCGGCATTTGAGCCTGTTTCCATGGAAGCGTTTGCAAGTGCAACCTATCTCTACAACGTCTACTAAAACATTTACGTCTGAAAACGCAAGACATTTCAAATGGAAAAATTTACCTAGAGTACCTTTACTTGTAACTTTTATCGTATTAAAACTAGAGGATTCAAGTTTATAGAGTATTTTTTAACTCTATGTAGAGCTAGCATCTGGGCTGGTGAAATAGTTCCCTAACGCAATACAATCGGCATAGACCGCGGCCGCTGCCCGACACGTCGTAAATACCGCGCGCGAACACGAGCTGACGCGTGATTTAGAGTATCGTGACGCGGCCGCGCGCCGCCCGCCGCCCGCCCCGTCGCCGCGCGCCCGGCTACATGCGTAGATAACTCCTGGATGGATTGTGCTTCCCGTGATCAATCGAGATTAGCCTCTAAGCATTAACAAGTTGAATTTCTGACCAGTGAACAAAGAAAACAGAGTGCAATTGCCATTTCCCGCAAGTCGGTAACGCATCTGCGAACCTCACATACAGCTACGGCATTACGGTACTCATACTTCTCATTATGCATTCAACAACTACCCAAGAAAATGTACAGCTAATTTGCGAATCACAAGATGGTTGTAATTTAGCTTCGTGCCGAGATGAGGCCGCTGCACGCGGGTTTATTGCTGCAATCTGCCATAAACCTCGTCCTCGCACGACGCCACTTCCGCGGGCATCTGTCGGCGTCCGCCCGCCGCGTCCGCGAGCCCGCGCCGCCGCCCCGCCCGCTCCGCGCGGTATCGGCTGCATGTATTATCAGATCTAATCATCTATCGACGTTAATTTGAATAGAGAACGGTGCGCACCGGATGTATCGTGTCTCGATTCGGTTTACAATTTCCGGCGAAGTTAGCGGGAGTTACCGAGCGCTGCTGATTTGTTTAACAAAACGGAGCTGATGCAGCGGCGGCGCGGCGACTGGGATGGCCAAGGAAGCAAAACAAGTACTCATGTAGGGGACCTCGCCAGTGGCCAGTTACTATTTACTTGAATATATGAATGTTTTAAATATTTTAGCGATTGTAAGGGATTTAGTATCCATATTGTAAGAGCATCGGCGTAGTTATGTAAAAAGAATAAGTCTGTACTAAAAGTATTTTCCTTTTAAGTGAGTAGTTTAACAAGACTTGAAAGCTAATTTAAGTGGAATTTTGTTTACTGGAGATATGTCAGATAAGAGATAAACGTCTAAATTAGTTTTTTATGTAAATTAAATGTTCTAAAAGCGAGACACTTAGCAACGAATTGCGAGAGGATATCTATCGCCGCGTCGCGACTGTTATGGGAATATATTTGAAAGAATGAAGTACGGCGGAGTCGTGGAGCGCGCGACGCGAGCTAAATACAAACAACGCTAATAGGATTATTGTTGAGAAAGCTTTAATCTTGGAAGATGGATCTCTCGCGCAGCTCGCGGCTTAAAAGGAGAGCATTACGTATTGTGTTAAAAGTTTAGAAATAAAAGCGCGTTTTGTATGCACTGCTCGCGCCGGGGCACGGGGCCGGGCGCGGCGTGCGCGGGCGCTCGTCGACGAGACACGTACGGAGTTGAAATTATTTGGAGAAAACATTTTACCGCTAGCATCTCGCTCGCGGAGAGATGCCTATCGCGGTAATCTCCGCAGAGCGGCGGCAAATTTGCGAGCGAGGTTGCGGGATCAGCTCACAGCTCCCATCCCACGGATAACATTTACTTATTGTTTTGACCTCGTCTAGGGGATGAGGCCGTGTTGACGTGGTGAGCTCTACGCAGCCAAACAAACATACCTACTTCCCAACTTAATGATGTGTCAGCGTCAGTTCAATATTGCAGATACCGACAGGGCGTGATGGATGGCGGCTGCGACTGACATAAAATTTCACGAGTCGATCAGACCGAGTCGGCGTAAGGTCACATTCTTCGCTGCAACCGTTTATCTCAGCATCATGATTACTTTTTTTTGACTGAACGCATTTAGCATTTACTTTTCGACATTGTAGTGCGCGCTGCAATGCGCTGCAATTTTCGATATCGATTGATTTATAGACAATTACGGTAATCGGTCGCGTCCGCGGCGCTTTGTGTCGCCGCCGCCGCCGCCGCCGCCCGCGGGAGCCGCGCATCTGGACCGCATTGTTCTCCTCTCTTGTATTAATTATCGTAATCGATCGTCTGTTGTTGTCGTATTGCTCGATCGTGTTCGTTTTAGTAATCAGATGAGTGAGATTTGTCATCTTAATAACCTAACCTGTCACCTGCCTGCTCGCACTCCAATAATCAGCGTCTCTCTAATTGGCTCAAACGAAACCGAGAAAAATTATGTATTCTGTGCTGATATACGTAACTATTGAACGATTGACATGAGAAAGAAGAAAGCTTTAATAAAAAAAAATGTTCCAAAATGAGAACAGTATTTGAGTAGCATCTAATCGAGCATTGTGTCGGTGAATGCGCCCAATTTACTCAATAGCGGAGGCTCCTTTGTTGCAGTAGAAAGTGACGGACGAAGGTGACAGGCTGAGAGAGGTCTGGTGCAAGACGAGGCTGCTGGCTTGAGGTTCCTTCCTTGATAATAAGCAAAAAAAACGCGAACTCAATGTAATAGGTCGCGTTACGGACTCGCCGATTAATAAAGGAAAAACCTCAGGGAAAAACTTTTTCAATTATGCAGGAATTTCTTTAGACCATTATAATTTTAAGTTACATACAATCACATTATTTTTTGTTTTATTTACATAACTAATCTATACCAATATTATAAAGAGGAAATATTTGTTTGGTTGTTTGTTTGTAACGAATAGGCTCCGGAAATACTGAACCAATTTGAAAAATTCTTTCACTGGTAGGAAGCTACGTTAACCCCGAGTGTCATGGGCTATATTAGATTTTCAAAAAAATTTGGGATCCATACCTAAACTCAAATAATATAACCTAAGGTGCAATATTTTTTCCGTTGTTTACATATTTTGACAGGTGGTTTGTTGTTGTTGATTGTTTTTTATTCGGCCATTCTGGGCGGTCAAAATAACATAGTCTATAAAGCCAAGTCTTTTGTAGTATCTTATATTCTATGGCGTAACGAAGTAAGCTGGGAAAGCTCGTAAAAAATAAATGTGAAACTAAGAATTAACAATGTTATCAAAATTTTTATAAGACTGAATGAAATGATTCTAAAGATATTGTTTGAAATTACGCTCTATGTAGAGCTCTTGTTTTTTCTCTTGTAATGTAAAAAGATTCTAGACAAAGGCAGCCGCAAAATTCCTGTCAGCGCTCGAATGGAGTCTATCCCATGGTTAGCAGCAGTAATGGATCAGCATTGAAATATCTGTGCGCGCAAACAGCCCGAACGAGCCGCGACCGATCACGTGCGCGGGCGCACTTAGCGGTATCATTGGCGAATTAACATTGTTTTCAGAGTATCGGGAAAGGGAAAAGATGCTGAAATCCTTGAAAGTAATGGACCGTTAAAACACTCCATGAGCCAGTAAACAATTTAGATTGAAACACAATTGGCAGGAGGTACATAGGTACCGAAGTACATAGGTATAGACCTAGGTCGACAGTTTTGACTCGTGTACTTACTAAGAGGCGAGCATCAACCCGCTCGCCTTGCTTATTGGGTGCTACTTAATTGAATTGAAATGAGAACCCCGACAGTTTGCTCAAGTTTATTTGAGATAAATTGTTTTAACATTGTGATGATCGACATTTCCCTAAGCGCAATTTGTCATACTATGTGATTAATTTTTTTAATACACAAATGGAATTAAACAGAAATCTTGGTTTTTCATAAATTATTTAATTCTGGTAAGTAAGTATTAAGATGCTTCTGCAGCAGCCATTAGAATATGAAGCCCGTCCCGCCCAGTAGTAAACAGTCGTCGGTAATGTAGCTACTAATTTTAATCACAAAGCGCCCGGTATGATTTAGTGATGTCAGAAAAAACTAATTAGCCGTCCATCACGTCGCGCGGACCGGCTAGCCACTCAGAAACAATCCCAACATTGTAATAGCTGCTAGAACAAACATCTAACTAAACGGCTGAGCTGCCACGGCTATGGACAGGCAGGCGTTTTCAGAATACTCGATATTTATCGAATTTCGATATTTTGACAGTAAATAACCATTTAGACGGTTCTTACGCCGCCGTGAACGTGACACGCCCTACAATCGCACGAAAAATTGCATCAGTGTGACGCGTCCTATCATCTGTCTAAAAGGTTTAGGTCTTTAGTGTCAAAATATTAAAACTCCATAAATATCGAATGTTCTGAAATGCCTTTATCTGCTGCAGTGTGATGGGTACCTGGAAGGTCATTCCTGCATGTTCGATATATTATGTATAGAGTTTCGTCTTTTTTTACAGTAAAACACGTTAGACAGTTTGCACACCATGACATGCCTTGTCATCGCACTAAAGTCATAAGTGTGGCGCGACCTGCCTAAAAGGTTATTTAATGTCAAAATATCGAAACTCGATAAATATCGAGTGGTCTTGAATAGCTATCCAGGCACCCATCACACTGCGGCGGATAAAAAAGCCTTCATTAGCCCCTGGTAAACAAATGAATGCGTTGTTTTTGCAGCAATGTGTCAGACGGAGGAGAAGCGGTGTTTGGGTTGGGAGTAGTAACGAGCGGCGACGAGGTAATTGCCGGCATTGTGTTGTCTAGTCAATTACTGACAACGCTGCCGATCTCTACTTGCCTTGTTCTATTAAATTACCGATTAATTGATAAACATTGGAAACGTTTTGGTATTTTTTGTTCATTTGTTTGTTAAAATGTAATATGCCGTAAACAACAATACGCGCAGCGACATAAGTGTGTGTTAGGGTTCATGATTTCTCGAGCTTTTCAGTTTCTCGGGTCTCGAGAATTCTCGAGGCCAATTTCTCGGGTCTTCTCGGGTTGTCGAGAAATTTACATTTACCTACGTTTTTGCATATCTTTTCGATTCAAATAATGAAAAAAGTTGACACAAAATTAACGATGTGAATCATAAAAAAAGAACTTATTTTAAACCAATAAATTGAGTGGTTTTTGCCAAATATAAGTTATAAAACTTGAAAAAAATTAACTTCTCTCAACTTAATATATACCTATTATACCGTTAACTCATAAAAAATACACAAATTTTGGCTTGTTTATTAGGAAATAGTCAACGTGAAACTAAAACTATACTTCAAAATAAGTGTTTAAATTTGAAGCAAATTTTATACAAAAGAAGGGCCTGAGTAGCTTAGCTAAATAAACAATGAAAATTCGATGACAATGACAGCATTCGAAAACTATTGCTGCTTTTCGGGAGGCATGTACTGTTGTCGTCTTTAAAAAGCCGCAATGATTTTGCTGTCACTGACACTATGCTGTCACTGACATCAAATTTTCATTGTTAATTGTAAGAGACTTGATACTCAGATGTAGGTTGTGAACTGTGAAATTCATAAGATTATAAATTTAATTTGATAAAATAAAACACAAAATATACACAAGCAGTACACCGTCAAGCGTCGTCTTTGAAATCTATCGAATTGTAGTTGTCTTGTTATCGATTTTGTTAACCATTACCACTTTGTAAAGTCGATTTCTGTTATACGCCTAAAAAATCCAGCAATGGTTAAGACAGTCGCTTGTAATACGATTACGAGTCGATCGATTTTGGTTACGCGACTTGACTCCACCGCGTACCATCAATATGCTTATAAAAGTAAAAAGTACATTTCCATCTTTTACGTAATTCACTAACTTATCTGCACTACATAGACTCAAGTATGATTTCTCGAGTTCTCGACTTTTCTCGAGCATAATTTCCCGGGAACAGAACCCAAGGATTTCCCGGGAATTCTCGACCCGAGAAATCCCGGGAATAAACCCTAGTGTGTGTAATCCTCAGGTGTAATCAGTTCAGGGGTTGTAGTAGCATGACGAACAATTTGTCAAATTTGTTGTATCTATCTGTCACTTTAGTCGATCATCTCCAGACGTTCTCCAAGATTTAAATGTCAAAAGCGACAGAAAGATTCGACAAAAGTTCGAGTCCGTCGTGCTACGCAGGCAGCTGCTCTATGTAGTTATTTTAAAGATTTCATTAAGGCATTCTTACTCAAACATTGGTAATTGCCAGATTTCACCCTCAGCATTATTGCATTATTATCAATTCGCGGACGTACAAGAACATCCATGCCAGATTTCACTCTTAGCATTATTACCAATTCGAGGACGTACAAGAACATCAATTCGGCATCGCTGCACACCACAAATTCACAAAACAACTATTATTGGATATTTTTTGCCGGAGATGATGATTTTGTATCGATCGTAGTAGCTTGCTATCTAGATTTCATGGAAGTCGCAGCTCCCGCGCACATACTCCGGCGCAACTAGCTAATTGTATGCAATTTGTCGGCAAATAAGCTGATAAAAGGTTTACTCAGTTAATGAAAAAGATAATAGGGCGGCATTGTTTTAATTGTTGCCAATTGATCAAACAATAAAATGAAAACGTTTAAATTTTATTATTACTCTGTAAAACAGAACTTTTCAATTATTCCTCTATAATTATTTTTGGTAAAGTGACGGTCTCACTCAGCGTAACACTTTTGTCTATGGTCTCGTGCGCACTAGCCTTTAATACCAAAGAACAATTGCTATTTTGTCATACTGAAAAATCGGAAGGGCTACGCTGAATCAGTCTGTGTCTGTACTATCTACTATTCTAGGCACCTATCGATGAAGCAACTTGCTGCAACAGCTGGTACCTAGAAGAACAAGTGCACTATTAGTCGCGCGTCGCTCTGACAAGTTTACGCCCTCGCGCTAAAAGCCTATATTTGTTTAGACCGCGCCAGCTCACGAAATAACGTAAAATACTGCCGTCGCCGCCGCAACAACTGCTGTGAGACCTGCGGCAACACAAGGGAGACTTATTAACGGCTATTACCCAAATACGTTCCCAACACCGTTGGGACCAAATTCCTTTTAGGTTTGCTACAGATTTATGAGGTAGTCACTCAGTGGCCGCCCCGCAATGGTCGCCTCTGTCTGCGGCCATTCTCACGCGATGTGGAGTAGTACCTTCTAGGAGAAACAGTTTGCTATCGAAACGTTTAGCAGGCAGGTCATCGGCGGCGCAGCGGCGGTGATGATCCGATAACGCGCGAGATACGACACCTCCGCCGCCGCCGCCGCCGCGCCGCTCGAGCACCCAATTCACCCTCATTCGGTGCGACAAGTGATTGCGTAGGCGCGCAAGCTCGCAGCTCGCAGCCGATTTACGGCGATCGATACCGCGCGCAGCTAACGAAGTTCCAAATAGGGCGCGCAGATATTTCAAAGTCGCGCGTCCGTCGCCGCGGCGCGATTTGTAGCGCGTCGCGTCGCCGCATGCGGGACACTTAGCAGACTGTAAATCCCTCGCCCGAGGAGCGGCCGACAGCTGAAAGGCTCATGTCAAATAATAGTTTGCCGCGATAGTAAAGCCTACTGAGCTACGATAATAATGGTGTTCCCCGATCTAGAAGCTGTTTCGCTGAGATGTAGCCGATGGAGCAGTGAATTAAGGCTCGTTTGTATGCATGAGCTGGTCGTGAAGGAAATACATAATTCTATTGATACGGGATCTTAGGTAGATATTTAGTAAATTATTGCGTTAGATATTGTCGCGACGACCGGCTGCAATCAATCACAGATCCGCTATCAGTCGCGCTACATTCCGCGACACCTGTAGCGCGCGGTTCCCACTGCCCTCCCTCCCCCACGCCTCCACCCCGCGCCCTGCGTAAGTCCTCGTTCACATTATGCGACGTAAAGCGCGATGCAGCGATACCATGATAATATCGCGGGGCCCGCAGGAAAACAGGAAAAGTCGTGCTCCCGGCGATACATATCGACTACCGCTTGAATCTATGAGATTGTCAATTTATGTACATTTGAATAGGGCTGCGGCGATCCGAACACCGGCGCAAGGTGGGGCCTGAGAGGCAGGCTCGGCGCAACGCCTCGCTTGCGTCATATCACGCTCACACAATCTCTATATTTCATGAAAACGTTTTACGCTTAATAGTGGTGTCAGCTTCAATAAGCTTATCGATATAAATTACCACTTCTACAACACGTTTCGCCAACAGCGTGCATACAGAAATAATTACCATATCTACAAGAGCTATCGATAAATGCATATTAATAGGTGCACAAGTCTGCCGGCATTAAGACGTTACGTGCTCCGCGATTTAGATGCTAATTTCTTTCATCCGCGACTTATCGCGGAGGCCGCGCTCAGCGCTCGCCTGTGTTATGGAGATTTACGTTCCTTTCGAGGCATTCACCGGCGAGGCTTTATTATTTCACGGGAGGGTCGTTTCGTTCCACGCGTCTTGCGTGGCGGGCTGGCCGGTGTTTGCGGCTCATAGATCAGAATTACCGCGTTGCGTGCGACAGCCCCCCGCCGCGCCGCCCGCGAGCCCCGCAACTCCCCGCGACCCCTTGGACTCCCGTGGGTACTATGCATTGCATTCGCAGCCACTACATATTACGTGGAATTTCCTCTTTATTTCAGCGAAGCCTTCTTTAAAGTATTCCTTTTAATGTGTAATAATATGAAATTGCTTAACATATTATTTACATAAATATTCTCTATTGTCTCAGGGCTCTAAAGAATACAAGGCCACATTTGGTAGAATACTTTTCGTTCATATATAGTCAAATGTCAGTAAAGAAAACGCTGACCAAAAGCAGAGTTCCTCTTTATGCAGCCTTATTACGGGGGCTGCAATTTTACGAAGTCTGAATTATTCCCCGAAATATCGGTAGTATTGAGCTGCTGATCTTGTATGTTGGCGTTGGCGGCAAACGCAGGTCGCAGGCGCAGCGCAGGATTTACTGAGGCATTCATTAGAGGTGCAAGAACGAGCAAAAAACTGTTTCATGCAACCAACACTTTAATTTCGAAACCGTACTTCGGACTTTCGGAGGTTTGTTTAGTGTTGTAGTCGTATACTAATGAAGCTGCGGAGGTCGCTCGCATTCCTCGTTCTGATCAATTCAAGAATTCCGCGTGTTGCCGACGCTGATTGACGAACGGTGTGCTCCGAGCGCTGCCCGCGCCCGCTGCCCCGCGCGGCCGCTCCGCGTTGCGGAATAAATAAGACGCCCAACATAAACTCTCATTAATCTCTCTCGGGGCCGTTTTGTCAGATATAAATCGAGTGATCTCGACAAATTGGCGGGCGCACGGCTTATTGTTGTAAATATTGGATGCTGTACAGTAATGTGAGATTTGTAACCAAGGATGGCCGGTTACTAACGTGGATGTTTGTGAACAGCCATGACTCACGATTCGAATATGCGACTGTATTAGTGTTTGCATTGGCTGTGGAAGTCAGCGCGGGCTGGGCACTCGCCGCGCTCTGTAACGGAGCCTGTAATTTGGAGCTATCTGCCAGCACGATCTGCAGCAACAGTATCTCTGAAGCCATGTTTAGACTGAGTTCGTTACGCGCGCTGTACTCCGTAATAAATAGGCTGACGGTAAGCGACGTCCGAGATTTATGTCCGGCGCGGGCGCGGGCCCTCGGCGTCCGCGGCGTCTCCAGCTCCTGATTGATATACTGGCGACGCGGGCTACGTGACGTCACGCCGCACACGCCGCACACGCCGCTAATTAGGAGGAATTAACTTGCCTGCGCGGCTCGTTAGCGCTGCTCTGGTTTGTTCAGGGACCTCTGAGCAACGAACGCCTTTTCTGTGCTTTTCGTACTCGCCCGCACAGCCTCTTCCAGACATATTTTACTTCGTGTAATAGCAATTAAATCTCAACGTTGCCCCCACTTTGCGCCAGTTCACCGTTAAATTCCGGCAGTTGGATGAAAAAATAAATCGCTGTGTCTTATCAAATCATTAAACAACCTTTTTTTTAATTATCAGCTCAGTGACCGTCGGCACGTAGAGCAGTTCAACAAGAATGTACGAATCCCAGGAAGTGGAATCGTAAAAATTAACCCATTAACATCAATTACTCAGGCGTTTCCTAACCGCGTGACGCGGGCAACGACCGCCGCCGGGCTGCCCGCGCCGAGAGGACACAAGGCCGGGTTTCCCTTGGCAAGGCAGCGCCTAATCGCCGAATTAAAAGCGGATTACGGCGAGAGGCGTTAAATGAGCGGCTCTCGGGCGGAGCGGTCGACAAGATTTTTTCTGAGTCGAAGCTGCTCGCCGTGATGGAAGACGCTTGCTCTAACAAGAAATGTCGTGACTGTGTTAACATTTTCTTTTAACAAATTTTATTCTGTTACATTGTTGTTAACATGGCATCTATTATAACCAGCAGCATTTACTATTTTCATTTATGTATAACATATAACTAAGTGTTTAGCATCTAACTAAGTAGCAGCCTTAGAGTATACATATTAGCAGCATAAGTTTTTTAGGCTTACTACAAACTGCATGCTTACTGTGCGAATCAACACTGCAGAAAAGGAGTCGCTTTTAGCCACAAATCTAACATATTTCTAGAATCACAAAAAACATTGGAGTCATATTCAAATACTTAATTTGTTTCCTTAGACGAAACACTTTAACAACAAATGGGTCGCTGTGGGGTTAATTCGAAAACTGTCGAAACCGCAAGTATTTTGGCGCGCGGTTTGAGCGATGTCCTGCCACGAAAGCCTGCAATTTGTCGGACCAGCCATTACAATGCAATTCCGTTATTGACACCTATTTCTTTAAAAGGACAGATTCTCATGCACATTGTAAATCTATACTTTCAAGTTGAACTATCTCTTTCCGATTTAGTAATCGCATACTGAAAGTTCTTCGTTTCGATAATGTTTATTTTAAACTCTGGATCACTTGTTTGTGGCGTCATTTATGAATATAATAAAATCATGGTATGAAGTGGGCAGGGCACATAGCTTGAAGAACAGGATGGTCGCGGGAAAGGCGCCGAAAAGTTCTTGGGTCGCGACTGCGAAACCAGAAGACGCAGAGTAGGCAGACCCTCCACAAGGTGGTCAGAGGAGTACCACTGAATTAGGGTCCCTCAAGCCCGGTCGTTGTCTCTATTGGGGGAGGCCAATTAAATCAAATCAAATCTAATAATTTTTTTCAGAAATCTAGGTTTCCATAGCTTGTCAGTAAAATACTTACTTAAGGTGGTAACTCTCGCTATGGCGCGAAATTCTTTAAATAATTTTTTTTTTGTTTTTTTTTTTATTCTGGCGAAAGTATACATTTTTAATAAATTTTAAATGAATTCGTGTATGTAAAAAAACATCAACCACATTTTAATACAACGTTTTTGGAAGACAGACCTACAGATTTTGTGTCTAAGGGGTAAAAGACCAAAAATCAAGTTCCTTGAATATACACAAAATCGGTAACTCTGTCTTTCAAAAACGATATATCACAATGTGGGAGATAGGTTTCTACGTACGCGAATTAATTTAAACTTTATTAAAAATGTGTACTTTCGCCAGAATAAATAAAAAACACGAAAAAAATTGAATTTCGCGCCATAGCGAGAGTTACCACCTTAACTTATGTTAGTAAAAAAAAATTAAAGCTAATACTATTCACAATTTTGTGAGAAGCTGCACCCAATGCTGTAGCAATTAGATAGCAGTGGACGTTTTTTAGTAAAAATATGCTGATGATTAAAGTGTTACGTGTGGTATTACCAGATTTTGGGATTGAAGTGAAGGTGTAAAAGTTAAAAGGGTAATAATCAATAACCCAAAATTATATTTAAAGTGGCTTTTAGTATAAAACAAAGCGGCGACACGCAAGGCAAGCTTCATTGGCCTAGCTCGATGACAACTCGAGGCGACGCGCTAACGAGCCGTGCGCTCACATGCTAGTCGGGCCGCGTTTGTGCTCGGAGCGCTCTGTTTGGGTAATCTTGTTTGACATCAAGGCGAAGCCGATCATAGCAAACCTAATCACATATTATGGGCTCGAGTGATTTATTGTGAACTGTAATTGTGCCCTAAATATTATGTGGAAAATTGTGTTTGCAGATTTTGTTTGATTTTCGCTATACATATCATATCATACTGTACTACCAATGCAATTAAAGACTATAGAAGAAATGAAGTACGTAGATTTCACAAACGAGGATCAAATCGCAGGCCGTTAGGTCTAGTACATCGTGTATACACCTTATATAAATGTATTTTTACTTAATCAATATATATTAAACTCTTCCGTTACTGACTGACTGACAGACAAAGCAGAGCCGAAACTACTGGGCGTAGAGGGCTGAAGTTTTGCATTTAGGTTCCTTAGGGAGTATAGGTTAGCACTAAGAAAGGATTTCCCGAAATTCCCATGGGAACGGTAAAAAAAACTGGATTTTTATGAGAAATCTGCGCGAGTGAAACCGCGGGGCATGTTCTAGTTAGTAATAATTATGTTCTCATTCATCAAGATATTTGTTCGAAAACATTTTATATGTATAATTTATATAAGTGGTGCGGTGTAGGACGCTGCATGGGCCCGGCTATTACCGCGCGCGCGAGGCGACACTCTGCTCTGTCAACAAACGACAAGTTCTCTATTTGTTCTGTTTTGCTCGCGGCGGCTAATGGACCGTCGGTGACAATTGCTGCCTTTACCTTACCACTAATTTATGTGATATTATCCTATTACAGTATATAATTTATGCTGCTTAAAAATAAACTACAGTAAGCTTTCGGGGACAGCGAGAAGAATGCGATCTCTTAAATGTAAAGCGTTTAATTTAAATAGAATCTTAAATGAATATTAATGTGATAATCTATTTAGCAATTTTGTTTCTTTTTGTAAATAGGGAAGGATAAAATGATGTCAAATGCTGTGTGTCTGTGTACAGACAAACGAACTA